>CM059194.1:55922397-56212397 GCA_030323885.1 Branchipolynoe longqiensis | reverse complement strand
CCGAGCGGCACTGGCCATCAGAGGACTGGACAAGCGCGAATGGAACCCGACGGCACTGGCCACCGCGGGAATGAGGACCCCGAGACCTAAGGGCCAGCCGCGGAACTGGCGGCGAACAGGCTGGTAGGGACAAGCGGGGCATTGCAGCGAGGCGGTTATAGGTTTGGCCCAAGCGACATGGAACGCGCGCATGGAGGACGCGGCATGGTCCCGAGGGAGGGCCGCCGCGGAAGGGGGAAAGCCAGCGGACTGGCACAAGGGCAAAGGAAGACGATGCCTGGAATGAAGCGCAATGGGGCCACAGAGCGGCCAAGGCCAGCGCGGCACCGCCCGCTCTGCGTGCCCTCCGACTTCATTCCTCCCGCTGCCATCCCTCCGACGGCCATGGTCCCCTCTCTTCCCAGCACCGCACCGGCCATGCCCTCCCCTTCCATTCCTCCTCTTCCAGTCCCCTTTCTTCCAGGCCCCTCCTCGGCCAATCCCCGCGACGCATGCCCGCTCAGCCCATTCCCCCCCCTTCCAGGGGCCCGCGGCTCTGGCACGCCTCCTCTTGATTTCCCGCGCGCCGTGGCCGCCTACTTGCCATGCCCGCGGCTCTTCCAGGCCCCCATGGTCCCATTGGCCTCAGCGTCCTTCAGTCCCCTCTCTTCCATTCCCATCCTCTGCCATTCCGCTCTGCTTCCATATCCTGCCTCTTCGATGCCCCTCGCCATTCCCCCGCTTCCATGCGACCGCCGCTTCCACTCGGCTCTCGGCCATTCGCGCGGCCGCTTCTTCCGCTCCCGTCCATATCCTCGCTTCCCATGCCCTCCTCCATTTCCGCTCGCCCAGGCCCCCTCTTCCATGCGCTCCCCTTCGGTACCCCCTCGTCCATGCCTGCTGCTGAAATTCCCCTCGCCATCCCCTTGTCCAGTCCCTCCTCTTCCATTACCCTCCTGCGATCCTCCTCTTCGTTCCTCCTCTTCATTCCCCGCTGCCATTCCTCCTCCATGCCATTTCCATCCTCTTCCATTCCCCTCATCTTCCATTCCCTCCTCTTCCATTCCCTCCTCTTCCATTCCCTCGTCTTCCATTCCCCTCTCTTCCATTCCCTCATCTTCCAATCACTCTATTCAATTCCCCTCTTCCATTTCTCCTCTTCCATTCCCCCTCTTCCATTCCCCTCTTCCATTCCTCCTCTTTCATTCCCTCCTCTTCCATTCCCCCTCTTCCATTACCCCTCTTCCCTTCCTTCTCTTCCATTCCCCCTCTTCTTCTTGCCATTCCCTTCGTCTTCCATTCCTTCCATTCCCCCTCTCCCACTCCCTCTCTTCCATTCCCTCCCCTTCCATTGCCCCCTCTTCCATTCCCCCTCTTCCATTCCCCCCTCTTCCATTCCACCTCTTCCATTCCCCCTCTTTCATTCCCTCTCTTCCATTCCCCCTCTTCCATTCCCCTCTTGCATTGCCTGCTCACCCATTCCCCCTCTTGCATTCACCCCTCTTGCATTCCCCTATTGCATTCCCCCTCTTCCATTCCCTCTCTTCCATTCCCCCTCTCCATTCCCCCTCTTCCATTCCCCTCTCTTCCATTCCCCCTCTTCCATTCCCTCCTCTTCCATTCCCCTCTTTCATTCCCCCTCTTCCATTCCCCTCTTCATTCCCCCTCTTCCATTCCCCCTCTTCCATTCCCTCCTCTTCCATTCCCCTCCTCCTCCTTCCATTCCCCCTCTTCCATTCCCCCTCTTCATTCCCCCCTCTTCCATTCCTCCTCTTTCATTCCCCTCTCTTCCATTCCCCTCTTTCATTCCCTCCCTTTCCATTCCCTCCTCTTCCATTCCCTCCTCTTCCATTCCCCCTCTTCCATTCCCCCTCTTCCATTCCCTCTCTCCCATTCCCCTCTTCCATTCCCCTCTATCCCATTCCCATCTTCCATTCCCCCTCTTCCATTCCCTCCTCTTCCATTTCTCCTCTTCCATTCCCCTCTTCCATTCCCCCTCTTCCGTTCCCCTCTTCCATTCCCCTCTTCCATTCCCCTCTCTTCCATTCCCTCCTCTTCCATTCCCCCTCTTCCATTCCCCCTCTTCCATTCCCCCCTCTTCCATTCCACCTCTTCCATTCCCCTCTTCATCCCTCTCTTCCATTCCCTCTCTTCCATTCCCCCTCTTCCATTCCTCCTCTTCCTTCCCCCTCTTCCATTCCTCCCTCTTCCATTCCCCTCTTCCATTCCCCCTCTTCCATTCCCTCTCTTCCATTCCCCCTCTTCCATTCCCCCTCTTCCATTCCCCTCTCTTCCATTCCCTCTCTTCCCTTCCCTCCTCTTCCATTCCCCCTCTTCCATTCCCTCCTCTTCAATTCCCGTTCTTCCATTCCCCCTCTTCCATTCCTCCTCTTCCATTCCCTCCTCTCCCATTCCCCCTCTTCCATTCCCCCTCTTCCATTCCCCTCTCTTCCATTCCCCTTCTTCCATTCCCTCCTTCCCATTCCCCCTCCCTTCCATTCCTCCTCTTCCATTCCCCCTTCCATTCCCTCCTTCCATTCCCTCTTCGATTCCCCTCCTTTCATTCCCTCTCTTCCATTCCCTCCTCTTCCATTCCCCTCTCTTCCATTCCCTCTCTTCCATTCCCTCCCCTTCCATTCCCTCTCTTGCATTCCCCCTCTTGCATTCCCCCTCTTCCGTTCCCCCTCTTCCATTCCCCCCTCTCCCATTCCCCCTCTTCCATTCCCCTCTCTCCATTCCCTCTCTTCCATTCCCCCTCTTGCATTCCCCCTCTTGCGTTCCCCCCTCTTGCGTTCCCCCCACTTGCGTTCCCCTCTCTTTCGATCCCCATCTTCCGTCCCTCCTCTTCCATCCCTCCTCTTCCATTCCCCATTCTCCATCTTCCATTCCCCGTCTTGCATTCCCGATCTTCCGTTCCCCATCTTCCGTTCCCCATCTTCCATTCCCCCATCTTCCGTTCCCCCCTCTTGCTTTCCCCCTCCTCTTGCATTCTGCCTCTTCCATTCCCCATGCAAGAGGGGAATGGAAGAAGGGGAATGGAAGAGGTGGAATGGGAGAGGGGGAATTGAAGAGGAGGAATGGGAGAGGGGAAATCGAAAAGGGATGAAGGGAACAAGAGGGGGAAATGGAAGAGGGGGAAGGGAGGGGAAAAATGGAGGGAATGGAAGAGGGGGAATGGAGGAGGAATGAAAGAGGGGGAATGGAAGATGAGGGGGGGAAGGAAGAAAAGAGGGGGAAGGAAAGAAGGAGGGAGGAGGATGGAAGGGGGAATGGGAGAGGAGGGAATGAAAGAGGAGGAATGGAATAGGGGGAATCAAAGAGGAGGAATGGAAGAGGGGGCAATGGAAGACGGGGGAACAGCAAAAGAGGGGGAATGCAAGAGGGGGAATGGAAGAGGAGGGAATGGAAGAGAGGGAATGGAAGAGAGGGAATGAGAGAGGGAGGGAAATAGGAGAAGAGGGGGAATGGAAGAGGAGGGAATGGAAGAGAGGGAATGGAAAGACGGGGAATGGAAGAGAGGGGAATGGAAAGAGGGGAAATGGAAGAGGGGGAATGGAAGAGGAGGGAATGGAAGAGGGGGAATGGAAGAGGGGGGAATCGAAGAGGAGGGAATGGAAGAGGGGGAATGGAAGAGGAGGGAATGGAAGGGGAGGGAATGGAAGAGAGGGAATGGAAGAGGAGGGAATGGAAGAGGGGGAATGGAAGAGAGGGAATGGAAGAGAGGGGAATGGAAGAGGGGAATGGAAGAGGAGGAATGGAAGAGGGGGAATGGAAGAGGGGGGAATGAGGGAAATCGAAGAGGAGGAATGGAATAGCGGGCATGGGCAATGGAAGGGGAGGGAAGGGAAGCGAGGGAATGGGAGAGGCGGGGGAATGGAAGGAATGGAAGCGGAGGGAATGTGAAAAGAGAGGGGACTGGAAAGAAGAGGGGAAGGGAAGACGGGGGGAATGCAAGAGGCGGGAAACGCGAGGGGAGGGCATGCAAGAGGAGGAATGGAACAAAGAGCCAGGGGAAATCGAAGGGGAGGGAATGGAAGAGGGGGGCAATGGAAGGCGGGGGGGGGGGGGCGGCGGCGGGGAGGGGCGTAAACGGGAGCATGCATGTGGAGAGCGCGCGGAATACACGCTACAGGACCGCAATGGGGCCCGGGAAATGGAAGAGGACAGGGAATGGAAAGAAGAGGGATGGACAGACGAGGGAATGGGTTAACCCCCCCCAACGGAGAGGGGGGGGGAACTAGAAGAGGCACGAATGGACGAGGACGGGCCCGGAGAGACGGAATGGCAGGGGGGAATGGAAGAGGGGAGCATGGAAGAGGGGAGAATGGAAGGGGGGAATGGAAGAGGAGGAATGGAAGAGGGGGAATGGAGAGGGGGAATCGAGAGGAGGAATGGAAGACGACGGGGAATGGAATAGGAGGGAATGGAATGGGAGGGAATGGAAGAGAGGGGAATGGAGAGGAGGGAATGGCGAGGAGGGAATGGAGAGAGGGAAGGGAAGAGAGGGGAATGGCAGAGGGGGAATGGCAAAAGCGAAAGGGGGAATGGAAGCAGGAGGATGGGAAAAGAAGGAAAAGGAGAGGAATGCGATCAAGAGGGGGAATGGAGAGTGGGAATCGAAGAGGAGGAATGGAAGAGGGGGAAGGGGAGAGGGGGCATCGAAGGGGAGGAATGGAAGAGAGGGAATGGGAGAGGGGGAATGGAAGCGGAGGGAATGAAAGAGAGGGACGGAAGAGGGGGAATGGAAGACGGGGGGAATGCAATAGGGGGAACGCAAGAGGGGCAATGCAAGAGGGGAATGGAAGAGCAGGGAATGGAAGGGGAGGGAATGGAAGAGGGGGAATAGAAGACGGGGGAACACAAAAGGGGGGAACGCAAGAGGGGGAATGGAAGGAGGGAATGGAAGAGAGGGGAATGGAAGAAGGAGAACGGAAGATGGAGAATGGGGAACGGAAGAGGAGGGACGGAAGATGAGGAACGGAAGAGGAGGAACGGAAGAGCAGGGACGGAAGACAGGGATCGGAAGAGTGGGGAACGCAAGAGGGGGGAAGGCAAGAGGCGGGAACACAAAAGGGGGAATGCAAGAGGGGGGAACGCAAGAGGGAAATGCAAGACGGGGAATGGAAGAGAAGGGAATGGAAGGGGAGGGAATGGAAGAGAGGGGAATGGAAGAAGGGGAATGGGAGAGGGGGAAGGGAAGGAACAGGGGAACACAAGAGGGGGAATGCAAGAGGGGAATGGAAGAGCAGGGAATGGAAGAAGGGGGGAATGAAAGAGGGGTAACGCAAGAGGGGGGAACGCAAGAGTGGGGACGGAAGAGGGACGGAGGACGGGGATCGAAAGAGTGCGGAACACAATAGGGGGAATGCAAGAGGGGGGAAACGCAAGAGGGTGGAATGTAAGAGGGGGAATGGAAGAGCAGGGAATGGAAGGGGAGGGAATGGAAGAGGGTGGAATGGAAGACGGGGGAACACAAGAGGGGAATGCAAGAGGGGGGATGCAAGAGGGGGGAATGCAAGAGGGGGAATGCAAAGAGGGGGGAATGCAAGAGAGGGGAATGGAAGAGGGGAATGGAAGAGTAGGGAATGGAAGAGGGGGAATGGAAGAGGGGGAATGGAAGAGGGGGAATGGAAGACGGGGGAACGCAAGAGGGGGAATGCAAGAGGGGGAATGCAAGAGGGGGGGAACGCAAGAGGGGGAATGGAAGGGGAGGGAATGGAAGGGGAGGGAATGGAAGAGAGGGAATGGAAGAGAGGGGAATGGAAGAGGGGGAATGGGAGAGGGGGAATGGAAGAGGGGGAACGGAAGACAGGGGAACGCAAGAGGGTGGAACGCAAGAGGGGGAATGCAAGAAGGGGAAAGCAACATGGGGAACGCAAGAGGGGGAACGCAAGAGGGGGATGCTCGAAAAAATACTAACGTTAACGTTAACGCTAGTAATTTTAATTTGTCATGGTCTTTAATTCCGCCGACCATATTTCTGACAGCAATGGTGCAGGTAAGTTTATGCGATATCCAAATGAATGGCAACTGGACCTGCCGGGGCCGGCTGGTAGAACATTTTGATTCTTGGTGAGGACGTTCGATCCCTTCGAGAATCAGACCAAGACATTAGCGAAGATGCCCCCCCCCCCCCCCCCCCCCCCCCCCCCGCAACAGCAACAGAAAACACACCCCGCCCGCGGCCAAATATCTGCATTGATTAGCACTTCAGGATAAATGAAAGACAGGTTGACTCAGTGTCAGAATAATGTGACTGAGTGGGAGGTAGGGAGTTCAATTCCAGGTCGAGTCAAACCAATGACGTATCAAATTTATACTTATCGCTTCCTAGCCTGGCATTCAGCATTATTAGGATAGGGCAAGGACTGGTTTGCTCAGAGTCAGGATACTGTGACTGAGTGAGATATCAGGTCATTGACCAGACGGGATGGCCGAATTAGTTAGACCGTCCGTCTCCCGTGTTGGTAGATCGTGGGTTCGAATCCCGGTCGAGTCAAACCAGTGACTTAAAAATTGATACTTGTCGCTTCCTAGCCAGATGCTCGGCATTACTAGGATAGGGCAAGGAGCAGTGGAATGATGAAGACCAGTTGTCTGCGACTGAAATTTCCCCTGCTTAAACAACTAATGTACCAACCAAAAAAAAACACCCCAAAATGGTAACGACAGTTTGGTCTCCCAGTAGGGCAGCACTATGAAGTTGCCATGAGTGCACACTGTCACTAGTCGGAATCTGTCCTGATATGACCTTACATGTTGCTAGGACGTAAACCTCCAACAAACAAACAACATTAATCAATCAATTCAGAAAGCAATTAATCAATTTATTCATGAAATCGGCCTGCTTTGACAGGTCTGGGCCGATTTTCTGACCTAACCCACTCAAGCCATTCTTCAGTGTAGACTCTATTCTTCAAATCGTTCTCCTTTTGACAATTTCTTCATCCGCCAAAAGATTATGCTTTTCTTACCACCTCTGTTACTGTTAGTATTAAGCAAGTTCTACCGGATCCGTTTAGCATAGCTAGGCGCTCAGTATTAATAGGAGATTGCAAGGGCTTGTTTGCTCAGTATCGGGTAGGTCTAATTTGACTAAGTGAACTATCAAGTCATGGGGCGAACAATCTGGTCTTCCAGAGGGGCAGCACTATAAAGTCGCCATAAGTGCACAGTCACAAGTCGGTACCCGTGCATACACACATACATCCATACATCCATCCACACATACAGTCATACATATGCATACCCACGTTCATATGCAGATACACACCTACATATATATTACTTATTAGATGTTGCTAGGACAGTTTGTTTGTTTTGTTGTTGTTGTTGTTTTACGTCCTAGCAACATCTAAGGTCATATCAGGACGGATACCGACTTGTGACAGTGCGCACTTATGACGACTTTATAGTGTTCTCTGTGGCGGAGTGGTTAGAGTGTCTGACTTTTTTCTAGGTCAGACTCCTAATCTGAAGGTTGGTGGTTCGATTCCCCATGCCCCCACCTCTGCCAATTTTGATTTCCACCGCTGTGGATAACTTACAGCGTCATCAAAGGCCAGTTGCTCTCATACCATGTCTATGTGGTGTGGGAGGTTAAAAATCCCTTGGGTCGGTAAAAGTGTAGGCTCGGGCTTTCTATCGACAAACTTTCTAATGGTGAAAACAAGTCTATTCAGGCTTAACCATAACAGGCAGTATAAATCTTCAAGAAAAAAAGAAAAAAAAACCCCAAAACCAGGCCGCCGGCACCATTACCTGGTATCCCACTCAGTCACATTATCCTGGCACTGAACACACCAGTCCTTGCCCTGTCCTATTAATGCCGAGCACCTGGCTTGGAAGCGACAAGTGTCAATGTTTAAGTCATTGGTTTGACTCGACCAGGGTTCGAACCCACGACCCCACGATCTACCAGCATGGGAGACGGATGCTCTAACTCATTCGGCCACCCGGTCTGGTCTGCTAGGACATGAAGCCTAAACCCACGTTTCCCTCGGGTGACAATCGACATCAGAAATATTTTTAATGTCTGGCACCTTCCATACTCTAAAGTCATCTTTGATGGGTGCCACATCAAGCTTTTTCTGCCGAAACAGAAGCTTCAATCAACACCATGTTTGTCGCTCTGGTGCTGGAGACATGAAGACATGGTCATTTCTCAGACCAACCTTGCCCCTGACGCGCACCGCCGACCGTCGGCATAGATCAACGAATACCAACGCGCGCGTAATGCTTCCTGACGTATCACAACATTGCGCCAAAAAATCACATACGTCGACGCGCGTTGGCGAGAAGCGTCATAATGTGACAGGGCCATAAAAGTGAACTTTCAGTTTTTGCCTAATATTAATTCAAAACATGTATGATCATATACTGCTTTTGATTCAGATTATTTTGGAATACAAAATAGAGGGATAGTGTAAGTAGAACAGAAGTTATGATGTTTCAAAGAATTTATCATTAACCCTGATGATATTCACTAGAAATTAAGGAATTTAGCAAGTGAAATATCTGACAGAATAACAAAGCTAATGGTCTGGGGGAAAATGGAGCCTATTATTTGTGCTATAGAGAGTGAGATTCTTTAATGTTGGACAAATTATACGCACCATAGCTTTTGTGTTGGGGGGGGGGGGCTTAAAAACCTAGATTTCCCTAATTTGGAAATGTGCACAAATAAGAGCGAAAAAAATGGATATTTAAAACCTCATAATTCTGGAACTTTTCAAGAGATCTATCTACATTTTATATCACTGGAATCGGATTTAAAAGATCTACACGCCTATATAATTTTAAATACTGAAACATTAAAATTAAAAAATCACTTTGGAGTACCTATTACTAGTACTACTGTTCTACCAGAAGGCATACAGCCATGCATAATGCATGCGTGCACACATAAATACATATATATGTGTGCACGCCTACCTACATATTTAATGTATACATGCACACACATATATACATGATGTATACATGTGCAGCATGATTGTACATGTATGTATGTACCTACCTGCATATTTGCACACATACGTGTGTGTGTATATAATATAAGACGATTTCTAGACTATTACATCTACTTAAAGGTGCATGCTTCATTTAATTGTCCTACTTTATTCAACACTATATATATATATATATATATATATATATATATATATATATATATATATATATATACATGATGTATACAACTTATGCGAGTATAACGGCACATAAGGGAAGATTCCTTATTTGGTCACCCTTAAGGCCCTGTCACATTACGGCGTATGGCGTTAGCGTATGACGGCGTATGCGGTTTTCGACCCATACACCGTGATACGCCGTCATATGCCGTCATACACTATGCACGAGGTCCCAGCGGCATCTGAAGCGTATACCTAGCATATGCCTAACCTATGCCTAACCTATGCCTAACCTATGCCTAACCTATGCCTAACCTACCCCTAGCCTATGGCGGCGTATTCAAAGCGTATCCCGACCTATGCGCAGCGTACTGTGATGAGGTTTGACAGTTGTGATTGATAAGTTCAGCGTACGCCCAACCTATGCGTAACCTATGTCAGCATATGCATAGCATACGTCGAGCGTATGAGCAGCGTATGAGCCATACGCCGCCATACGCCGCCATACGCCGCCATACGCCGCCATACGCCGAAAATCTTTGAGCGTGCTCAAATTTTTTTTTAGACAGACGCGCGTATGAGGGCATATGCCGGCGTATGCGTAGCGTATGCATAGCGTATGCGAAGCGTATGATGGCGTATGATGGCGAATGGGTCAAAAATCCATACGCTAACGCCATACGCCCTAGTGTGACACCACTTTTACAGAACGTTGGGGGTATGCAAGAGACACCCGGCGGGTGTCAATCCAGCGTACGCCCAACCTATGCCGATGTACCCCTAACCTATGCGTAACCTATGCCAGCATATGCATAGTGTACGCCTAGCGTATGAGCAGCGTATGATCCATACGCTGCCATACGCTGAAAATTTTGAGCAAGGAAACAGGCTTGTTGGAGGATCGGCGTATGACGGCATATGATGGCGTATGATGGCGTATGCGTAGTGTATGGCGCGTATACCGACGTATATGACCTAACGCGCTTACGCCGCCGTAGGCTCCCGCAAAAAACTCTAATGTGACAGCCCCTTTATGTTGTGTACTACTTTATGGGTGACCCCCTCTTCACGGTGTGACACGAGGCGCCAACACCCCCCACCGCTACCAGCGCTGCGAATACTGTCACTCGCGCACTGGCAATTTATATATATATATATATGTTTTTTACATATCAGTTATTTTAATTAGCCTCATTAGGGAGAATACACGACTTGAAATGAGCAAGGGGGAGGCACTCATTTGCTGTCACTGCTGGGGGGAACAGAGGACAGCAAAGCACACACCCTTCCCAAGGCTCTGTCCAATCCCAGCCGGCATACCCACCCGCTCTGATTGGTCGGCCTCCAAACCCAACAGCCAATCACAAAACATCTGGCCCTGTCACTCTGCCTCACACATCAAGGTATGCTATTATTGCTAAACAGCTACTTTACCACTGATTGTCTTCCCCCCAACACATTTTCTCAACTTACCCACATCTCTGCTTGACTTGGTGCAACAACACATCAATAAACCCCCCCCCCCAAAAAAAAACAGTAATTAAAACATGTCACACTGCTCTAGCCTTCATTAAAGCTGCATAGTCCGATAGAATATTAAATTTTCAAAACCAAGACAATTATCAAAATTTGATCCTACATATCTATTGTAGACACTGATGCACTTATTAAGCATTTGTTATCACACAGGAGGGGATATATACAGAGTCAATTTATTAGAACCTGTTACTGCTGAAGCCTATGGTGCCAGAGTTCTGGCGTGCTTGCCAAAACTAATTTGACATGTTTCCACTTCAAATATCTCAAAAGTTAGCCATTTAAAATAAAAGTTACTTCAAACTAAGGTAAGGTAGATTATAACAATCAATTAATATATTTATCTAAAAAGAATTACAAAAATTCAAACCCATCGGACTATGCAACTTTAACCAAAATACACTATAAACAATCGTATATCATTATATTTTGCATTATTGATCATTTTACATTATATTGTATATTATCCTCGACATAATACGCCTACATAACTTTGTACCTATGTCAGACCTCCTTGGCAAAATAGCTCCTCATCGAATGTTGACCAGCCTGTGCACCGATGATCTTACACGTCACGGGAATAAAGTTACGTTCTTCCCAACGACTTCTTTCTAATTATCTATACCTGTACCAGGAATGATTTCTGTATTGATGCGAGCAATGGCCACAAGATAAACATCTCCAAATACCACATGTGCAGGGTGGTTGGCCTAGGAGAACATTCACTTCCCATGTGGCTGAGTCAAGCCTGGCACTTAGAAAACTGGTACTTCTGGGTAGCTAGCCTGGGGCTCTGCATTAGAAAGATAGGGCAAGGACTGTCTTGCTCAGTGTCAGGATATATGTGACTGAGTGGGATATTGAATCGTGGTGCTCGGGTCACACATTAGCCTCACCGGGAAAACACTATACAGTCGCCAATGAATTCGCAAGTGGGTACCCGTCCTGATGTTACCTCAGATGTTGCTGCGATGAAAAAACCTCAATCAATCAACCAATCATTCACTCTCCTAAAAAGAAAAGAACGGAAAACGACCCCCACAAAACCCCCACAAACAGGTTGTATACGCACCTAACAGGAGAAGCCGGTGAGTGGACTTATACCTCTGCCGCTCCTTATCCAACTGTTTTTCAATGAGTCTACTGTTCTCCTTCTGCTCCCTACTCTGTGCCTCTGCACTCCCGCCGCCGAAGCAGCCCATCGCTAGTCCCCGTGTCGACTTAATGGTGACGGCTGGTTGAGGGGGGACCCCCCCTCTTTTGTATGGCGAAACGGTCGAGGCGCCCGGCGCCGGTGTCACCAGCTATCCAATCAGAATGCGCCGTTTGAGCCAAGGACGCTGACGATGTGTCGCAGGGAAATGTTCCTCGTCCTCCAGTGTTTCACCCACTCAGGCCACACATGCATGGGCTGCAATTAAGGCGAGGCACACCTGTAGGTGACGTGAGGCACACATCTACCTGGTCCTTCCTCAGGGGTGGGGAGGAGGAGGTGGAGGTGGTGGTCGTGTGCGAGTGTGTGTGTCTGTGAGAGTGTGTGTGAGTGAGACTGAGAGAGACGGTTAGGGCTTTAAAAAAATGGCAGACGCGCCAATGATGGATTTGTCGCACCGTGGTGCAGACAATCTATGTATTGCAATAGTTTGAGGATTTACTCAGTCATACCATGTCATACACAACCAAGACTTTCGGGTGGGCCTGCGTTCATATCGCCAGGTGTGGCAAGCCAGTTCACAAGCTGCACTTGCTTTCCCACTGGACGATGGGTGCGTGGTGGTAGAAACTGCACGTGTGGTGTGTGCGTGTGTGTGAAGTAGAGAGAAAGGGGGGGGGGGTGGAGGGAGAGGAGGTGGAGGAGGAGGAGGAGGAGGAGGAGGAATGGAGAAGGGGGAGTGGAGGAGGTTGGCGTGATGAGAGAGGGAGGAAGGGAGAGAGCGGCGAGAGTTGAGGAGATGGGCGTGTGAAGAGAGAGAGCGAGAGGGAGGGAGAGAGGAGAGAGAGAGGAGAGAGAGAGAGAGGGAGAGAGAGGGGGGAGGGAGGGGGAGAGCGCGCGGCGCAAGTTGAGCAGGTGGTCGTGTGGAGGAAGGGGCGGCGTTAATCAATCGAAACTGTGTGACTGCTTGCTGTACGTCATGTACCTGCTGCCACACACGGCACAGTAAAAGCAGATCTCCTGTGCGCTCCACCCAGGTGCACTGCTGCACCAGGCTGTGTGGGCCCAGTCAAACCAGACCACCGCCGGCGTGGTGTAAACCGGTGTACACGCCGAGTACAGCCCCCAGCCGTCCTGTAGTTACACAATTGTTCCCAGAAATTGAGAAAGGCACACTACCTCGCCACGTCGAGAACGGAAACGGCCGCCTGTATGTAAATAACGTTGTATGTAGCGCGGTAGCTCATCTCCAAATTGAACACACATAAAGGGTCATGCCCATGCGCCGCGGCGAATAGCAATTAAGGCGGTAGGTAGGTAGGTAGGTCGGTAGCTACCTTGACTCCTCCAGGCGTTACTGACCTATATATGTGTGTGTAGTACTGGTTCTAGTACTAATCGTAGTATGGCGGCCGCGGTGTGTGTGTGTGTGTGGTGAGCGTGTAGGTGTGTGTGCGTATGTGTGTCGCCGGGCCTTCAGGGAATCTCCTCCATCTCCACAATACACAATGTATCAATCAGTCTGACGGCAGGAGTAGAGGTTTGTCGTACTAAGTGTGACACAACGTCTCGTCATGGCGCAGGTGTTGTTTGTTCTACATACTCACGCATGCGCACGTCCGTATAGTGAGTGTGGTGAATTCGGCACCTCCGCGGCCGCCCTGGTATTTAAAGTATTACTTTTTGTTTCTAACTACACGCCACAAAACCTTGACGGCGGGTTGCTAGGCTAGAACGACACTGGTGACCTCAGCATGGGCAGGCGAAGGTCGCCCACAGGTGTGTATGTGTGTGTGTGTGCATGTTGCACGGCCCATTTCCAGTTCGCACCAAGTAGTGCTTCCCTGAGTCCGATCCCTGCGCTCTGACCGGCTTCGTCACAGTTTGCCCGCCACGCTCTGGTGGCTCCGCATGCGGCAACGTGTGAGAATGGGAGGCCCCGACCCCCGTGCTGACCTCTCAGTCATATCGCCCCGCTCCTCCAGGGCTCCCTTCATGTAACAGGCGAGCTCTGGGAGTGACACGCCCGTAAGGTGTGGTGTTCTTCTCCAGTGCGTTCAAAACCCTGTTGACCCCCTCCCATGCCCGTCAGATGTCACACGTATGAATGTGCGACCCTGCGACCCTGCCCTCACGGATCTTCCCTCGCCATACCTGCACTGTCACACTGTCACGTTTACAACCCGGATCTCCCGTCGCCACAACTGCACTGTCACACTGTCGCCTGTACACTCCGGATCTCCTCTCACCACACCAGCACTGTCACACTGTCAGCTGTACACTGTGGATCTCCCCTCACCACACCAGCTCTGTCACACTCTCAGCTGTACACTTCGGATCTCCCCTCGGCACACCTGCACTGTCACACTGTCAGCTGTACACTCCGGATCTCCCGTCGCGACACCTGCACTGTCACACTGTCAGCTGTACACTCCGGATCTCCCCTCACCACACCAGCACTGTCACACTGTCAGCTGTACACTGTGGATCTCCCCTCACCACACCAGCACTGTCACACTGTCAGCTGTACACTTCGGATCTCCCCTCAGCACACCTGCACTGTCACACTGTCAGCTGTACACTCCGGATCTCCCGTCGTGACACCAGCACTGTCAGCTGTACACTATGGATCTCCCCTCACCACACCAGCACTGTCACACTGTCACACTGTCAGCTGTACACTCCGGATCTCCCGTCACCACACCAGCACTGTCAGCTGTACACTCTGGATCTCCCCTCACCACACCAGCACCCTCACACTGTCAGCTGTACACTCCGGATCTCCCGTCACCACACCAGCACTGTCACACTGTCCACTGTACACTCCGGATCTCCCATCGCCACACCAGCACTGTCAGCTGTACACTCTGGATCTCCCCTCGACACACCAGCACTGTCACACTGTCAGCTGTACACTCCGGATCTCCCCTCGACACACCAGCACTGTCACACTGTCAGCTGTACACTCTGGATCTCCCCTCACCACACCAGCACTGTCACACTGTCCACTGTACACTCCGGATCTCCCATCGCCACACCAGCACTCTCAGCTGTACACTCCGGATCTCCCCTCGACACACCAGCACTGTCACACTGTCAGCTGTACACTCTGGATCTCCCCTCACCACACCAACACTGTCACACTGACAGATGTACACTCCGGATCTCCCGTCGCCATACCAGCAGTGTCAGCTGTGCACTCTGGATCTCCCCTCACCATACCAGCACTGCCACACTGTCAGCTGTACACTCTGGAACCCCCCTCACCACACCATCACTGTCACACTGTCAGCTGTACACTCCGGATCTCCCGTCGCCATACCAGCAGTGTCAACTGTGCACTCTGGATCTCCCCTCACCATACCAGCACTGCCACACTGTCAGCTGTACACTCTGGAACCCCCCTCACCACACCAGCACTGCCACACTGTCAGCTGTACACTCCGGATCTCCCGTCGCCATACCAGCACTGTCACACTGTCAGCTGTACACTCCGGATCTCCCATCGCCACACCAGCACTGTCAGCTGTACACTGTGGATCTCCCCTCACCACACCAGCACTGTCACACTGTCAGCTGTACACTCCGGATCTCCCGTCACCACACCAGCACTGTCACACTGTCAGCTGTACACTCCGGATCTCCCGTCGCCACACCAGCACTGTCAGCTGTACACTGTGGATCTCCCCTCACCACACCAGCACTGTCACACTGTCAGCTGTACACTCCGGATCTCCCGTCACCACACCAGCACTGTCACACTGTCAGCTGTACACTCCGGATCTCCCGTCGCCACACCAGCACTGTCAGCTGTACACTGTGGATCTCCCCTCACCACACCAGCACTGTCACACTGTCAGCTGTACACTCCGGATCTCCCGTCGCCACACCAGCACTGTCACACTGTCAGCTGTACACTCTGGATCTCCCCTCACCACACCAATACTGTCACACTGTCAGCTGTACACTCCGGATCTCCCGTCGCCATACCAGCACTGTCACACTGTCAGCTGTACACTCCGGATCTCCCGTCGCCACACCAGCACTGTCAGCTGTACACTGTGGATCTCCCCTCACCACACCAGCACTGTCACACTGTCAGCTGTACACTCCGGATCTCCTGTCGCCACACCAGCACTGTCACACTGTCAGCTGTACACTCCGGATCTCCCGTCGCCACACCAGCACTGTCAGCTGTACACTGTGGATCTCCCCTCACCACACCAGCACTGTCACACTGTCAGCTGTACACTGTGGATCTCCCCTCACCACACCAGCACTGTCACACTGTCAGCTGTACACTCCGGATCTCCCGTCGCCATACCAGCACTGTCACACTGTCAGCTGTACACTCCGGATCTCCCGTCGCCACACCAGCACTGTCAGCTGTACACTGTGGATCTCCCCTCACCACACCAGCACTGTCACACTGTCAGCTGTACACTGTGGATCTCCCCTCACCACACCAGCACTGTCACACTGTCAGCTGTACACTCCGGATCTCCCGTCGCCACACCAGCACTGTCACACTGTCAGCTGTACACTCCCGTACACGGCAGAGATGCAAACAGTTCGGCGGTGTGGTGCAGGTATTAGATGGATGGCAGCCACGCCCGTTTTCCATACGCGTTACCAACACCACACTAGCGTTCCCTCAATAGACCATTTTCTCCACGAAGCATGCACTGCCAACAGTAACCCATAACGTTAGTTCTTGCCACTGCCATTAGAGGTCAGGTTTGTGCTAGAAATCGTATTAAAGCTGCATAGTGTTATGGTTTTAAATTTCTGTTACTGTTTTATTTTTTAATAGCTAAATATAGTGGGTTGATTGCCAAAACACACCTAAGTAACTGATTTTAAATGGTTAACTTTAGAGCTATTTGAAATGCAAACAATGGAAATATAATTTTGGCACGCACCATACCCTTCTGCAGTAACAGGTTCCATTAAATTGACTTGGCTGGTTGGTTGTTGGAGTTTTACGTCCTGACAACATCTAAGGTCACATCAGAACAAATATCAACTTGTGACTGTGCATTCATGGTGACTGTATAGTGCTGCCCACGGGGAGATCAGGTCACCAGCACCATGACCTGATATTCCACTCAGTCACATTATCCTGAAGCTGAGCCAATCAGTCCTTGCCCTATCCTAATTATGCAGAGCATCTGGCTAGGAAGCGATAAGTATACATTTTTAGGTTATTGGTTTGACACGATCAGGGTTGGAACCCGTGGGTTCGAATCCAATGATCTACCAACACGGGAGACGGACGCTCAACTCATTCAGCCATCCCGGCTGGTCAAATTATCTTAGTACTCCCGTCTATTCAGCAACACATGCTTAATAACTGCACCAGTATGTCAGTTAGATTATGTAGAATCAAATCTAGATAAATATTTTGGTTTAAAAAATGTAATGCTTTCATCGGACTATGCCAGCCTATGCAGCTTGAACTTTTGAGCCCCTTTCCACAGAGCAGGTGGCACACTGATCTGCGCCCACATTAGTTCTGTCACTGCCGTTAGAGGGCGGGTTGGTGGTGGAAAGTATATATTGTGTCCCCAACAGAAAGAAGTTAGTCGGCCGTAAAGTAGGACTACTCTAGAAAGGTGCGTGTGAGGCTTATTTTATGTATATATAGATACATAAATAAATATCACAAACCACACACACATATATATATATATATATATATATATATATATATATATATATATATATATACGATTGACATTAGAAGAGATTAGATGGTGTTGGTAGGAACAGAAATAAAGTTGTGAGCTCTTAAAATGTGATTGAGACATTCCTTGCATTCCTTACCCTTTACGAACAGGTCCCTTATTACACTAACGGTCATGGTCAACCCCCTTATGATGATTCATTATTATATCTATTACTATTGGCCTTTTGCAGAGATGATGGACTCATGTAGACATTACAGTAACGCAGAATAACTCTCTCCTCGGGACTAGTAACCACCTTCTTAATACGGACAATAACAATAATAGGTAATATCTCGGGTGTTTATAAATGACAGTGGCGACAGAGTACACAGTCGGCCTTAGCAATGGAAGTATAGGAGTAATTGAAATTAATACACAAGCGATATGCAGGGGTAGAGCCCATGGACAGGTATTATATAGGCTGTCTGCACTCGGGCGAGATTATATTAACGAATACGTGGAATGGCTACGACAGCTGAGAGGAAGAGACAGCGGTGGCCAGAAGCAGGAGCGGGGAATCCATTAAATATATATATATATATATATATATATATATATATATATATATATAGTAAAACCTCTCTAACCAACCACCTCCACAGATCGACCACTCCCCTATATCGATCGCTTCATGGGAGGGACGTTAAGAAGTTGTCGCCCTTCGAGCTGATAGAGGTAACCGTAAACTGGGTGGTAGCCTCTAAGGTGACTGACGGCGGTAAGCTCTTGCGCATCCTCCAACACCTTGGATACATCGCGGGCAAGGCCAAGTCTGGGACCTTCCAGGAAAACACGCACATGGACTATGACCGTGCCATCCGCAAGCTCGCCGTCTCTGAGGGTTACGCGGCCTTCTCCGCGGGCAATCCCGAACTTGCCCTGAAATACTATGCCTTCGAGCATATGAAAAAGCAGGGTGGGGGGGGGGGGGGGGGAGTTGGTCACTCGAGCAGTGGTAACCGGGGTAGGCCGAGGCAGCTGTATGTCAGGGACGGGAAGAAGCCTTGCTTCTCATTCAATAAGGACGAGGGCTGCAGCAGGGATGACCGCACCTGTAGTTACGGCCACTGGTGCTCCAGGTGCGGTAGTAAAGCGCACATAAGGAGCAAGTGCTCGAAGGACTAGGGGTTTGTCGGCGGTCCGGTGCGGCGCGTCCTGAAATTGTGTTCAGGGGATCGTCATACCATTGTTGGGTTAGATCCTAGTGTTCTGGCAGATTGTGCTGCCTCCCCGACGCCGGTTACCATTTCCGACAACCTGCCATTAATTTCTCCCGTGTGTGTGACCTCGGGCCCTGTGCTTGAACACGTTCCCCCATATGAACCTGTTCCTCGTGATGTAGTTCACGACCATTTACTTAAATCTGTTGGCCCCCTCGATTTGGCCGCCCATTGTAATGTGAACATTGACGTGCCCCCTATTGGCGGTATGCCGCACTGCCCTCTAATTGACTGCAGTTGGCTAACATTGTCCTGGGTGGAGGGTAGTATCTACGTAACTGCCTTTGATAAACTTGGCTCTTCTAGCGAACCCACTGTGTTAACTGTTTCCCTTGCCTGTAAGAATGCCACCTGTACATGTGTGCATTACATAGGCCCCAGCAGGGCTCAATTTAAACCCTGTCGCGTCATATGCGAATGCTTCTTTCGCGGTTCTGTCATTGATGACTGGGAGTTCATACTCCACGGCTCCCTCTTTGGGTTCAAAGTCATCAACCCCAGTTGCACCGCCAGCTACTCGGCCCCCTCTCGGCCTACCAGGGATGGTGCCGACAAAATTGTTATCAATAGTAAGCTCAACTCTGAGCTCAGCTGTGGTTATATTAGTCGGGCCGACTCAGCCCCTATCTGCACCCACAATGTCTTTGCTGTCCCCAAGTCAGGCGGCGATGGAATGCGCACCATTGTCAACTGCAGTAAGCCCAGCGACCGCTCGGTGAACAGTTTTGTCGACGAGGTGTCGCATTCCTTTTGCTACCAGGGCGTTGGCGACTTAGTTGACCAGCTCCTTTGCAGAGACTTCATAGCCACTATAGACATTAAGGATGCCTATAGGGCTATCAACATCCATCCCACGGACCGTCCTTTCCAGGCTATCAGGTGGGACTTCGGCACTGGGGGTGGGCCAGAAATTTTCTTTGACAACCGACTATGTATGGGGCTCTCCTCTAGTCCCTACATTTTCAACGACATATCAGCTTTCGTTGCTCGCTGTGGCAGGCTCGACGGAGTCACCAGATGTGTGAACTACCTGGACGACTTCGCCGTTCTAGGCTCCTCGTTCGAGGATTGCGCAATTAATCAGCAAAAAATTGCTGCCGTCCTTCGCAGGATGGGGTTCTACTTAAGCTACCCCAAACTCCACGCGCCTGCCCAGTGTGCAAGATTTCTCGGTATCGAAGTTGAGAGTGTCCTTCTCCAGCTCTGCCTTCCCCGAGATAAGATCATTAAACTTAAATGTGTACTATCTGGGTTCCTCGGCAAGCGAAAGGCCTCACGTAAAGACCTAGAGAGGTTAGGTGGCCGCTTAGCCCATTGCGCTACTGTCGTCCGGAGGGGCCACTCCTTTTCTACCAGGGTCTACGACACAATTCGTCAGCTGCGTAAACCATACTACATGTTCCGCCTTAATGAGGAATTCAGGTCAGAGCTCAAGTGGTGGCTTGATTACGTTGATACTTTCAACGGCTAAGCAAAAATTCTTGGCCCCCACGCAGCTGTCGTTTCGGTCTACAGTGACGCCTCTGATTGGGGCTTCGGAGCGACCGACTCGGACGACTGGTTGGTCGGCTGTTTTCATGCAAACGAGCGCGACCTGGCCTCTGAGGTCGGCCACCATCATGCCGATGCGACTGGGGTTGGGCCCGAAACCCACATTAACCAGAAAGAGATGTGGGCTGTCATCGCCGCTGCCCGCCGCTGGGGCCATCTTTGGCAGGACAAAAGTGTTGTGTTCGTGACTGACAACATTACGGTTCGTTCTGCACTTGCCACCAGCCGCTGCATTAATAAAACCATCATGGGCTGGGTTAAGGAGCTCTTCTGGACTTCAGTTACCTTTAACTTCGATGTGAAGTCTGTTTACATTAGGAGCGGAGACAACACTATCTGTGACGCTCTGAGCAGGTGGCAAGATGTTCTTAGCAAGCACCGCATTGTTCGCGCCGATCCTGCCGGCCGTCTCTGTTGTGCCCAATTATTTAGCAACTAACTCTATCTTGCAGCTCTAACCTGTTAAAGTAACCCAAGATGCCTCTGCTTCCAAATTCCCTCTGCTTGCGGGGGTTACAGACCTTTAGATTATGTTACCCTCCAGGCAACCATAAAAATATTTCTCGGAAGAGGCCGGACTAGACGCCTCCTCATTCTCCTGCCACTCGCTCCGCTGGGGTGGGTGTACCTTCCTCGCCCTACAAGGGGCCTCCATTGATGAGATCGAGGTTCGTGGTGACTGGTCCTCGGACTGCGTCTATAGACATATTGCTCCTCCTCTGGCCGACCGGATCGTTGCGGACATCAAGGTCGCCACAGCTCCTTCCGTCTTGATTTAATTTCTTTATTTTCTCCTGTCTGGTGTGTCTCTGACTTTGGCATTTGAGGCCCAGCCAGGTGCATTACTGTTCTCTACTATTCTCACTTCCTGTAAATAAATAATGTACCCACCAATACTGTGTTGCCGTGCAATTCTTACACCCACGTATAGACAACGTATATGCGGATGTAACCGAATTGCACAGTGCTGCCACCCAGGGGGCTCCTGGGGGGCTCACAGGATAGTGCCATGCACGACCACCAGGTGGGGCAGGAGCCTCCCTACACCTGTTGTTTATGTTGGCTCAGTCTGTCCCTGGCAGCCAGAGCCTCCACACTTGCTTTCAAAACTTTTTTCTTATCCATTTAGGTAGGGCATTTGAGGCCCAGCCAGGTGCATTACTGTTCTCTACTATTCTCACTTCCTGTAAATAAATAATGTACCCACCAATACTGTGTTGCCGTGCAATTCTTACATATATATATATATATATATATATATATATATATATATAGTAAAACCTCTCTAACCAACCACCTCCACAGATCGACCACTCCCCTATATCGATCGCTTTATGTGGGTCCCAATGATACCATTGTAACCATTTTCTAACTCCCTAAACCGACCAAATCCCTAAATGGACCACTTAAAGTCAGTCCCAAGGTCGGTCGATTTAAAGAGGATTTACCGTATATATCGATAGATAGATGTGGTTTATGTATTTCTATATGGGTCGTTCTCAGAAGTTGTGTACCAATAGTGTGACATCAGTACCAGAAAATCAAAATGCTGCCAAAGTCCTATAAGCAAGTTTCCTCAATGTGTATGTCCTTTTGCATCTGAATAATTGAAAATAAACATATTCTGGCATTTTTAAGTAGGTCAAATGATGCACACACCCAATAAATAGCAGTATAGCATGGAAACCAATCTGACTCCAAAATCAAATATTTTCTACACAAAACTTGACATTTTTAGGACATTTCACATGCCACTTGCTTTATAAACAGTAGTAATAATAATTTGAAACCTCATTGCTATTGTGTTGTCTTATTTGTGAATATTAAAGAGAAAAGCAAGAAAATATTAGCAGAGTAACAGATTAGCAGAGTAACAAAGTGGAAACAACAATTTTACACTAATGTTCGGCTCAAATTTCAATGTTTAGGGGCAATTTCAGGATTTATCTTTTACTATACCATAACTGGGTCCATGCATAGTGTCAAATGGTGAAAATAGTTCCTGTACTATATCTGTACTCAGTGTTTGATACAGAGTTTCATAATACTTGCAAGTGGAAACGAAATGTTACGATGTTAATGACTCCAGAAAATGTTAACTATTTCATAATTTAAATTTTTTTTTTAGAAATAAATGTCTTCAACTTAATGAAGACATTGTATATGACCATTTGAAGTGAAATGAGCTGTTGTTCAGAGGTTTTCATTAAGTTTGTGACACTTTATTTTCAATGCTGTTGACAATGTCACAAATTAGTGATGTAATTTTCGATGTATTTAGATACATCCATCCCAATAAGATACATAATACACAATATTAACATTTACTTTTGATCTAAACTATCTCCCACATTATTTGGCTAACTGATGAAATCTAAATATTGACACTCCAATAAAGGGTTTCTTTGAAATATGCATTTCTAGTAGACTACCTCAAGTGGTACACAGTTTCTGAGAACGACCCATATATATGATTCAGAAATATTATTAAGAAAATGTTCATTGGGGATGTTGGCCCGCTAACATCTGTAATTCGCCAACGAGACGCCAGGTGGATCCTGGGTCAAGCCGCGCTCTCGTCACTCGCCCACCGATTCCCGAGCCGGCAACAAGTAATTTCAATTTATCGTCTCGGTCTACAACTATGCCTCCTACTAGGAAACGACGCGGTCGGCCACCTGGCTCATCCGGTGTGTCGAGGAGAGGTTTGAGACCACGCACACAGATTTCCTCATGTCGTCCTCATTCTTCCTCAGAAGATTCGAGCTCAGATGGCTCGTCAACTGTGGTGGATCCGCCGCAAACCCAGCACTCAGCTACCGGTAGTCTCTCCGCTTTGGAGGCCAGACTGCTTGCTTTGGAGCAACTCGCTGACAAGCCGAGTGGACACTCTCAAGTTCCGGGCCCCTACTCGCCTCCGGTACTCGCCTCAACCCCTCGATCCGGGTTCTCCTCCTTCTCTCCAATGCCTAGACATCTTGCTCCTGAGAGGGTGCCTCCTGCCGTTTCACTTCTGGCCTCAACGTCGCGCCCGCCTCCTGCCTCCCCTCCGCCGGCGGCTCCTCAGCCGCCTGCCGTGGCACCGACAGCGGCTCTGGGTGCACCGCTCTCCCACCAACCGCAGCCTCAGCCCCTGATAACCACAGACTACCTGATCAACTCAACACATGCGCTCCACAAACCCCCAGGTACGAAATTCTACCCACATAACTTTATAACAAGGGGTGATTCATGTAAGAAGATAGGCGTGGGTGAGGCAACCTGGGCCGAATATTTCTTTGCCATTAGGCTAATGCTGGCTCAACCTGACTTTCCTCGACTTTGGGTCTCGGCAGTATTTCAACACGAGGAAGATTTAGCAAGAATGGCGATAACGTGGGACTGGCCCACCTGCCGCCGGTGGTCCGAAAGGACCTTTCAGATGGTAGCAGACGGGCGTCGTAAAGAGGGGTGGTTAGATCCTATTGCGATCAAGGACGTTCAACGTGACGTGTCGACTGAGGCAGTGCGGGTGCTTCAATCTCGCGGGGGTGGTCAATATGCGTCTGAGTCTCGCTATACCCCGGCCACTACCACTCGGGTGCCGGTTCAATTTACAGCTAGTGCGCAGTCTGCTTCCACCGCGCCGGTTAACCCCCTGCCTGTTAATCAACGAGAGGAATACTCTAGAGACACTGATGGCAAGCCCTGCTATAACTGGAACTGGGGCAAGGAGTGTGGTTTCAATATGTCACATGGTACTGTTCCTGATCGGGCCCCCCATATCTGCGCATGGTGCGCCTACAAATTTAAGCGAGTGCTGCAACATAGGGAGCAGGATTGTCTGAAAAAAAGGAAATTTCTAGACAAGAAAGCCGCAGAGGCAGCAGGCACTGCTGTAAGTTATAATGATATCTCTCTCCCTGCTAAATCTACTTTAATTTCGTCTAATGTAGCGCATAGTAATTTTAATGAACCTCGTACTGATAACATGTCGCCCAAGTTTCCACTTAAATCAGCCTTATCGGTAGTAACTAAGCAACCATCGAGTATTAATCTCTCTGACCCACGATGCACTGATAACTGTAACTCGATGGAACTGATAGAAGCTGAATATCTGAGTCCTAATCGTCAAGTCGTGTCTAAACCTGAGAAAGTGAAACATAAGATTCCATCTGAATCTGAAGCTACAACGTGAAACCTGTAACTATGTTAAATCTTCCGTTAAATGCAAATAATGATGTTTCTTTTCCACCACTAACAACTAACTGGTTCGATGCCCCTATTGAAGTCGTACTAGCGGCCCTCCCGACAATTCAGTCTCCTACATTTGTTCCCCCTCCCTCACCATTGGAGTTTAGAGATTCACTACTTAACTTCTGGCCCTATACCTGTAAATTATCATGGGCAACCCTGAGTTCCTCCTATGGTCACACCTATGATGAAGTTCGTTCAACTGGTCTTCCCAACTATATGGGAGCAAAAATACCGCTTCCCTCTGGCTTAAATATTCCAAAATGGCGTGCCGTTCTCCTTAACTATCCAGATGTTTTACTAGTAGAACATCTAGAATTTGGCTGGCCTATTGATTACTCCTCCACTTCGATACCTACGCCCACGGATAAGAACCATTCAAGCTCCTCTGATGATATCCGGCACATCTCTGCGTTCGTAGACAAAGAATTATCCTTGGGTGCGCTTCTAGGCCCATTTCAGGACCTGCCCTTTGAACCCTGGTGTCAAATAAGCCCAATGATGACACGACCAAAAAAGAATTCACTACAGAAAAGAATAATTATTGACTTAAGTTTTCCTAAAGGGGGGAGTGTAAATGCGGGCATAGTTAAAGGCTATTACCTAGGCAAGCCCTTTAATTTTTCCCTTCCCTCAGTCTCAACCCTTACCGATAGACTCACGACGTTAGGTAGGGGTGCCTGGATGTGGGGCGGCGATCTGGCGCGCGCCTATCGCCAGCTGAGAGTCTGCCCGCTCTCCCTCCCGCTGTTAGGTATCTCCATCAATGGTAATGTGTACATAGATCTAGCGCCTCTGTTTGGCTGTAGGACGTCCGCACTAGCATGTGCGCGTACTACCAGAGCCGTGGCATGGCTGTTACGCAACCAAGATATTTTTTCTCTATGCTATTTAGATGACTTTATAGGTATTGAGAACACTGAATCAAAAGCCAATTCTGCCTACGCTGAATTTATAAACTTGACATCACAGCTCAGCCTCAGTCTAGCTTTCGGAAAGTGTACCCCCCTTCTACCTCCATCACATGGTTAGGCTTTCTGATCGACTCTGTTAACATGACAGTTACCCTGCCTCAGGATAAGTTACAAGACGTATTAGACGAATGTCGACTCTGGGAAAATAAACGTACTTGCTCTAGGAAGCAACTGCAAAGCTTAGCAGGCAAGCTGCAACATTTATCTAAATGTATCAAACCGGCAGTCAGGTTCTCCAATAGAGTCCTAGAAGCATTAAGGAAAGCCCCGTATACAGGTCAATACACATTCGATAAGGATATGCTGAGGGACCTCGAATGGTTTCAATGTTTCGCAACTGCATATAACGGTAAGCAACTAATTCCCCAAGCCCCCCGAACCGACTGGGTGATAGAATGCGACTCCACCTTAAAGGCGGGAGGAGCGTTCTCCAAAGTAGCGTTCTACAAGTCTATCTATGACGAAGATCTATTGCAAAGAGAACTAGCCATAACTCAACTAGAAGCCCTTAATTTAGTACATGCTGTCTCACATTTATTGCCACCAGAACCACATGACTATTTGATCAAGGTGAACACGGATAGTCTGTCATCACAACAAGTCCTAGAGTCAGGTAAAGGTAAAGAGAAAGTGCTCTGTGCATGTGCGCGACAGCTATGGTTGATCGCCGCTCATAAAAACTGTGATATTGAAGTGCTTCATAAGCCCGGTAGTGACTTAATACTAGCTGATGCATTAAGTAGATCCCCACATTCCACTACAGCTTCCATTAAAGCACGGAAAATGTGTGCTGATCGAAATCTTGTTGAAGTAGACGTTCATGTCTCACTTGACCTATTATCATGTAACATCTAACTGCTTTCGCTGGAAGATAGTAATTCTTTTGCCTCTATCTTCCAGGATACGCAATGAGTCACCACAATCGGCTCATTAATCTCTACTCCTGCGCCCTGGCTCCACGGACTTGGCAGAATAAGGCAGCGCATGTGAGATTGTATCTTGACTTCTGTAACAAGCACAAGTTACTCGCGAGCTCTCCGTCTACTTATGATCTTCTTTCGTTCTTGTTGTTCTTGTCGGACAGGCTGAAATCACCAGGTGCGGTGCTGAATTATTTCAGTTCTGTAAAAGTGTGGGTGCTAGGCACCTCAGGCGTTGGCTCGGCCTTCGAAGAGCCGGAGCTTAGAACCTTTAAGAGGGGTATTCTGAAAGTTTCAAAGCACGTAGTCTGTAGAGCGACCCCCGTTACCCCCCAAGAGTTCAAGGCCATTATAGTGGTGCTAGCAAACATGTCCCCTAGGCCTCATGTCATTATTGTTGCTCTCCTGATCGCCTACTTCACACTGATTAGGCAGTCGAACCTTGCCAACCTCTCCTCTGGAGCAACAGGCTCTCCGCATGTACTCAAGGGTAACGATATCCGACTTCGGAGGGGTTCACTCACAGTAACCCTGAGGTCGTCCAAGACGAGGACCGCCTCTGACCCCCCGGTGGTTTTCCGGCTGCCGGCCATACCGGGTTCCCCCTGCTGCCCTGTGACTGCTTGGGCTAACTACACCGGAGTGGTAACCCCGATGCCGGAGTCCCCAGCGTTCCTCTTGGCCGACGGTACGCAGCTCACTCTGTCGACTCTTACCAGAGCCCTCAGGGTAGCGTCCTACACGGCTTTCGGGGTCGACAAGGGGCTGACGCTGCATGGACTCAGGCGAGGGGCAGCTCAGGCATGTCAGGGTTCTGGCCTAACATTGGATCAGATAATGGCGGCGGGGACGTGGCGTAGCTCGGCGGTCCACTCCTACTTGAAGGCGTTTCATATCTCGGCGCCTCCCGCAGCGCTCGGAACTTTATTGGTTTGAGCGCTGGTCGGGAGCTGTTCCGTTTTCAGTTACGTACTATCTATCTTGTTAACATGTTTATTTTCAGCCTTTAGTGTCGAACTACGATTTGTGACTTAACTTGATCTATGATGATACTGACTTTGATTGAACTATATTACTCAAGAGGCCTCTGTCGCCGCCAAGCATTGTACACGACTGATCACGCACGACTTGCAGCTCATTCCTCGTGAGCATTAACCTAACATGTCTGGCCCTGTGCCTCCTAGCATCCGAGATTCAGCATTGTTGTAACTTGAGCAGATTGAATTATTAAATCTGTCCAAATAAAATTATATAAATGTGTTGTCTTGGTGTCTCGTTGGTGAATTAACTCACATAGACCAAATTGTCCAAACTTCTAACTAAAAGAACAGTATAAAATGTTATATTGTTGGGTGGGCAGGGGAGGGTTTTAAACCATCATATATTGTACAAATCTATTATTTATATTTTGTCCAAGGGGAATGTATATCATAAGTATTGTGCTTATTTAAATCTCATTTCCTTGATCCACTGTAATTAAGTTTAATGGAAATTGTAACTGTATATAATGAAGATATTGAAATAAACTTGATTGAATTCAATTGAATTGAATATGTGATAGAAATTAGCAATGATGTTTACTAGTCCAGGACAAGTCTGGTGTGATGTTTACCTGTCCGCTTAAATTGTCGCCGTTCCACATTTTGTATTTGCATATATACATATATATATATATATATATATATATATATATATATATATATATATATATATTGGGGTATATATATATTTGTGCGTGATGCAAAACAATATATTCGCACACACACAATATATATATATATATATATATATATATATATATATATATATATATATATATATATATGTATATATATATGTATATATACAATGGAAAACAAAACAAATCACGGAATACATGTTTTTCAGCCCAAAATGTGCACTTGTCCAAAGGAAAGGCTCAAGCCATATTCTGCTTGTCCATGCCTACTCTCACTTGGCTCGGACAAGCGGACAAGTGGACAAGCCTTATTTCGAACGCTGAATACATATAGTGTTGTGCAACAATGTTAACAGAGGGATATTGACACATTGTTAAAGGTCGGGTGGCCAATGCCCAAAGTCCAGTGGTATGGTGCGAATGCTTATATTTTAAGAGGAAAATTTGAGGCGGCCTAAAGCTAAGATTCCATATACGCGGTATACGGTATGCGAATGCGAATGCTGCCAAAAATCGAAAAGCATGTAAATGGATAGTGGTGCTTCCATGCGTCCGAATGCGAATGCGAATGCAAATGCAAATTCGGCAAATGGATCACCCATGGACCGATCGGTGCGAATGCGAATGTGATTACTGATGCGTTTGCCATAGAAAACAATAGTAACTTTGATCTTCCTTCACAAAATTGGAGCAAAAAAAAACGAAAAAATATCATGGGTATTCTTTTTGGTGTGTTTGTATGTATAATGATCCCCCATCACAAAAAGTAAGCATTGGCTATTGGGGGTTGGCATATATCTATTTAGCATATACCACATTCGCATGCCGCATGCCATGTGCCGCATTCCGCATACCGCGTATATGGAATCTTAGCTTTAGCCCCCCCCCCCCCCTGCCACCCCTATAACTGTGTTTAAATATACCTGCACATCTGTGTATGTGTTATGTATGATTTGAGTGTGTACATTCAAAGCCGAAACCGGTCCAGTTCCGGAACCCCGTCAATCAACTGGGCGGTTGAACATGACTTATACCTATACAGAGTTAAACTACTTAAAGCAAATCACATTTTCAATATGTGTAATATATATGTTCCCTATATGCCGCGAGTGTGTATGTGTGCATGTGAGTTTCTATGCCTCTACATGCATGACACATTACACTTTAAGCATAGTGCGGTCACGTGACACAGCTTCATATCACGTGACCAGTAATAGTAATTACTCGCATATCTCATTAAATATATTCCTGGGTAAAAGAAGCACACAACTCCTTGGACGATGTTCAGTGTTCAGTGTTCAGTATAAAATTGCGATATCGCTGGGTTTCTGTCATATTTCTTGTTAGATAAATACATTAGAATGAAAATTACAATTCACTTTTAGCATAGTTTGAAGTAACTTTTATTTTAAATGATTAATTTAGGAGATATTTGAAGTGAAAACATGCCAAAATTCTTTTGATATGTGGTGTTCTCTGTGGCGGAGTGGTTAGAGTGTCTGACTTTTTTCTAGGTCGGACTCCTAATCTGAAGGTCGGTGGTTCGATTCCCCATGCCCCCATCTCTGCCAATTTGGATTTCCACCGCTGTGTATAACTTACAGCGTCATCAAAGGCTGATTGCTCTCATACCATGTCTATGTGGTGTGGGAGGTTAAAAATCCCTTGGGTCGGTAAAAGTGTAGGCTCGGGCTTTCTATCGTCCAACTGTCTAATGGTGAAAACAAGCCTATTCAGACTTATCCATGATAGGCGGTATAAATCTTCAACAACAAAAAAACAACAAAATGCTAGTTAGAATTCCTTCTGTGTATCAACATGTTTAATGGGTGCATTTGTATCTAAGTTGGACATGTAGGGTAAAATCTAGGTTTTTGTTTCAAAAGTTTAATACTTTCAACGGATTGTGTAGTTTTAAATGCTGACACTAATTGGTTTCGAGGGCATAGACAAGTACTCGTCTCGTTATGAACTACAACCAAGAACAAAACTAACCACAAACATGTGATATTAATTCAGAATTGAAGCCAGCCCGGCATGGACAACATTCTGGCACAATATCCAATATAATTCTGTTGAAAAAAAAAACCTGGATACTTGAGAATTAAAAAAACCCACTGTATACACACGGGATTATTAATATTTTGTAAATAATTATTCGTTGGGCCGCTTACCTTGTTTTGTTCTCTTTTCAGGTATTTCATTATGAAATACTAATACTAGAGTATAAAGAAAAAGGGTTAAACTTAGCATAGCGGCCCAACTAGTAGTTAAATCCATCACCATGCATGGTAATATGGATTTTAATTTAAGATGAGCAATTCATGGGATAACAGAGAAATGCAAATATATGACCAGTACTTCAAGTATTACGGAATTTCAGAAGGCCAGTGTAGACAGGTGATGTCAAAAGATTTGATTTTACCTGTATGGAGACCTAGCTAATAGTCTGAGTGTGTATATGAAGTAATTTTAACGGGACTGACGCCAAGAGCTTTGGCACATTTTAAGCCACAGCAATTACTCTCAAACGGGAATGAAATCATATGTTTATAAGTATGATTGATGATTGATTGATTGTTGGTGCTTGTATGCCATGCCAGCAGCGAAGACCACATTCATGTTAACTCACATGTGATTAGTATAGTAGGTAAGCTCACATTTAATTAAAAGAAAATAAATTGCACATGTATTCATTATTTGATATGAAATTATATTTATTATTTCAGTATTTGATCTTCACGCGTGCACTAAATGCAGTATCGTGGCGACCTCAGAGCAGGTGCGAAACCATACCTTAAGATTATGAACCTTATAATATTTGGGGGATATTACAGTAAGATTACAGTTTTATGTACTTCTTATTTTGCATTATGATTGGAGTATAAATGTGTCCGGTTGGGGTAGGGAACGTCTTTAGAAATTCATGCAGAGATCACAATGCTCTCACGAGGACTTACATGTACACCATGAACACTTTGTAGATATATATAAGTAATATGGCTAATATTAAATTAGAGGCGATGCGATATTACATTGGAAACATTGCTTCCCGTCTGATCAGGGAAGTTTGTTGCAACATCTAAGGTCATACCAGGATAGGTACCGACTTCTGACAGGGTGCACTCAATGCGACTTTATAGTGCTGCCCCATTGTGAGGCAGACCAGGTTGCTGGCACCATGACCTGATATCCCATACAGTCACACTATTTTGATACTGAGCAAGTCAATCTTTGCTCTATCCTATTAATTCCAAACACTAGGCTAGATGGTGACAAGGGTAAATTTGAAAAGTCATTATTTGACTTGGTCGGGGTTTGAATGCACTATCTCCAGCATGGGAAGACAGCTAGTACTCTTACTTAGCGATTCGGCCACCCCGTCCGGCCAATCCGTTTTATTGGGGTAATGTTGGTTGGTTGGTTGTTGGAGTTTTACGCCCTGGCAACATCTAAGGTCATATCAGGATGGATACCGACTCATGGTGATTTTATAGTGCTGCCCCATTGGGAGACCAGGCCACCAGCACCATGACATGATATCCCACTGAGTCACATTATCCTGACACGGAGCGAGCCAATCCTTGCCCTATCCTAATTACGCTGAGTGCCTGGCTAGGAAGTGACAAGTATCAATTTTTAATGCATTGGTTTGACTCGATCAGGGTTCGAATCCCACGAGCTACCAAAACGGGAGACGGACGCTCAACTCATTCGGCCATCCCGACTGGTACGTTGTGTAATGTAGACATCCTGATAAAGAAGGCCTATGGCATACCAAATGAGCAACAGATAAGTAAATATGTATGATAGGTAAAGTTAACAGGTGAAGGAACACACCAGAATCGCTAGTTCCCCGAATCACCACAGTTTATTAACTATTTAAGCTTCCATATACGCCGTATGTGGCATGCGAATGCGAATGCGACAAAAAATGGAAAAGCATATAAATAAACATGGGTGCTTCCATATGTCTGAATGCGAACGTGAATACGAATGCGACAAATGGATCGACCCATGGACCGATCGTGCAAATGCAAATGCTGCTGTCTTTGCCATAGAAAACAATAGTAACTTTGACTTTCCTTCACAAATTTGGAACAAAAAGCTCCAAAAATAGGGTGGGTATTTTGGGGGGGGGGGTTGTTTAGCAACCCACCAACACAAAAAGAAGACATCGACTATTGGAGGTCAGCATGGGTATCTATGCCGCATACTGCATTCGCATGCCACATACCGCGTATATGGAATCTTAGCTTTAATCAAACTAAATATCATTAGACAAAACTAAAATTCAATAATAAATTGTGAGCTTCATCTAATTAAAAATTGTTTTCCAAGACTTCCTTGTCTCCGAATACAGCCCAGTCGTCAGTGTCTGATTTTCATCAGACAGGATGGCCAAATGGGTTGAGTGCCCGCTTCCCCTTTTGGTAGGTCATGGAATTCAAATCCTTAGTTTGAACCCCGGTGAAGTCAAACCAATCACTTACAGATTGATACTTGTTGCTACCTAGCCTGGCGTTCGGGAATACTAAGATGAGGCAAGGAGCAGTTGAATGAGGAAGACCAATTGCCCACGATTACAAGTTCACTTGCTTAATCAACTAATGTACAAAAACAGAACAAAACAAAAATAAGTAGGAGTGTACTGGTACAAAATAGATAAACATGTGGCATCTCATTAGAATATGCAAATAAACCAAACACATTAGTTGAGGGAATCCTAATTGAAATTTAGGTTTTCCTCTATTACACAAATTGCTAATCATATAACTCTTGATTTCTTGCACAGCTAGCCGCTTGCTTATTTACATGGGCATTCCATAGCTAAGTGGACTCTTGCCACATCTCTTCTTTGTAACGTTGTTCCTATTTTCTATTGTCTTTGCAACTCTCTATGTTTTGGACCTAATACAGTAATAGTTTGTGAAGTGTTTGCACGTGGGGAGCTATTGCTACCTTTAAGTATTCCATACAGGAGGCCAATAGAGCACCTTTATCAACGTTTGGATCAGGTTATCTTTTTTTTTTTATATATAACAAACTCGAGGCACTGCTCCTATTGGACCCGCAGTAAAAAGGTTAGCCGATCACACTCGCTTAAAAAACACACCCCAAAAGATGTAAACTGTATTCAGACTGAAGCTTGGGCACTTCCTGCCACTTCTACCTGTCCGGAACGAACGTACATTGCACTCATGGAAATAGGTTCAGTTTTGACGCTAAAGGTCCTGTCACACTACGACGTATGGCGGCGGCGTATGCGTAATCCGGTGAAATAATTTGAAAATCATAATATGTCGAGATACGGCGACCTCTTTGCAGGTCCCAGCGACGTATGATGCATACACGTAACCTATGCCTAACCTACGCCTAACCTACCCATAGCCTATGACGGCGTATGCAAAGCGTAAGATGACCTATGCGTGGCATACTGGGACATTTGTTGATGGTTACAGGTGACAGGTCAAGTGTATACTTAACCTACGATGACCTATGGCCAGCCTATGCCTAGCATAGCGGCGTATGAGTAGCGTGTGCAAAACCTATTCAAAACCTATGCATAACGTGTGCCACCACCCTTAACCATCATGAACAAACCATCAACACACCAAACATCCTACACAACTATCAACCTGTTTAAACACATTGAACATTATATAAGACAGATAAAATGTCTTGTCAACTTTAAACTTACCTTGTTTTATAAGAGACAAAATGTAACCCTCAGTGATTGTTTGAGTTTCCCCGAGTATACTGCTCCCCATTTCTGCATGAACTACAGTGACTGGTGCTGTACATTATACAGTAGGAGTCACTCCCTTAATTCTACAGGATCGGTGCTGTAACTAATACAGCACGGATCAAACTTAGATTATTTAGACTGTCAATTCCAATAGTAAGACGGCCGGAAGACCAGTGTCTGACACTGACAAATGTCATGTTCAGATGAATAAATACTTGACAAAAAAAAACATCAACAAAAACAACAGTTCAATGAAATATACATACCCATGCCAGACAGTGTTATCCCAATAGATAGTTCAGTACTTAACACAGCACAGCACATTATAACTTGCATGCATGATCTTCACTGGTGAGTGGAACACCGCGACAAACTGATGTACCAGTGGTATGTTGGAGTTATTTATTAGCCATTAAATGTCCACTAGTTTACATGTCCGCTAGTCCACCAAGCAAATGTGTCCGCTAGTTCACTTAGTGTTATCACCCATCAAGTGAGTCTTATTTTTGCCTACCAGTATGGCCGACCGTGCCGGTTTGTGGGTAATATTGCTATTTTTAGCTCTTATCGCGGAACCCTCTATTACGAACTAGCCTATTACCCCGTATTGGTATCATGCATTTGAACTATATATACGTGAGATATATATATATATCATCATGCACACATTTGTGTGACCACATCGTCGAATTAATTACCATAGAGTTAGGATCGTAAATACGGTTATTTAACATATTTATCTAGTAAAAATCCAGCCAGATATGGATCGTTCATTTTTAAGCAATACAAGAAAATATATCCTCAGCTTGTCCCAAAGTCGCTGATGTCTCACAAGGTTAGTTATTTAGCAGAAATCGGAGATATGACCAAACTATCCCTGCCCCCCTCCCCCTTCGTCCCCAGTCACAACATACCACAGCATCACTTAGCTGCACGCCTGACTTTATCTATGATAACTGATATTCGTCTTTTGTTTGTCGGGTATTAATAAACAATGCCACAAACAGCAGCCATACAAGAAGGCCAAACGTTGACAGTGCTTCCCATAGACCTACACACCCCTGAAATGTAGGCATTAAAATGACAACTTTGTATTTAAATTAGCACAAACTCAGTTCCTTCAACAACGAAAGAAGAAAAACCCACCCAACAAGAGCATTATTTTTGCTAAGCAACAACAATCTTGTAATGAATTCACCTAATGGCCCTGTCACATTATGATGCATCTCACCAGCGGGCCACCAAAGAGTAAAATCACTTTTTTACATTGAGAAGCATCTAACTTTTTGGCGTGGGGGGCAAAGTTGGACGTATACATGCCGTTTACACAGTGCATGGCCAACATATGATCAACGTATGGCTAATGTACCACCCGGCGAAAAATGCTTGAATTACGCTCACGGTACGTTTACAGAATGCCGGTATACGTTAGTCGATCACCAGAACTATGCGTCATATGTTACATACATCAAGATACGCTGGAGAAAAGCTAAACATATATTAGATGTACATTATCCATACGTTGTCAGTAGGGCTTACACGGACTGTACGTTCCCACTGGCTTTAAAGAAGGGCAACGTAGTGAACAATGTTTGACTAACGTACGTCTAACGTACGCCTAATGCATACATAACGTACGGCGGACGTAAAATCCACACATTGTCGAACGTTGTCATATGTCGAAAGTTTTGTGCATGCACAAAACTTTGCCGACCCCCTAACGTGTGACGCCCTATCTCAACGAACGTCGACGTATATTGACGTATACCAATGAGCACCTGATGCATGCGTAATGCATAACGATGTATCCTGACGTATTGGCAAAAAATCACATATGTCGACGTACGTTTGCGCTATGCGTCGTAATGTGACAGCACCATAACGTTCAACCGACGTTCCACTAGAGCAGGCAACACAATAAAGTGAGCGATGATTGAGTAGGCCTAATCGGTGTCGCCGTAAGTTTACCCCCCCTCGACATATGCTTTACGTTGTTGATCAATAAGGCCTCTTCCATTTCCTCGCATTAGGAACCGTTGCTTTTACGCCCGTATGAAGATTGCAGAAAAAGATAGAAGGCTATTAGGTTTCAGCTCTCAGCAAAAGAAGGAAGCATTGATGGAGGGAAGCCAGTTATACAAAGTAACCATCGCGCATTGAATGCAGTGTGGTAGAGCATTAGGTACTCCAAAGTGATATTTTATTTTAAGGTTTCAGTGTTTATAATTATATAGGTGTATATATCTTTTAAATACGATTCAAGTGATATGAAATGTATATAGATCTCTTGAAAAGTTCCGAAATTATGAGGTTTTAAAGATTCATTTTCCCCCTTTATTTGTGCACGTTTCCAAATTAGAGAAATCTATGTTTTTAAGGCCCCAGCACAAAAGCTATGTTGCATATAATTAAAAAACCAGACACTGGGTTGATGAAGGTCATACTGTCAAAGCACACCAGGCACACATCACTTGCAACTAATTTTCACACATCTAAACATAGCAATATTTTGGACCATCTATATCTCAGTCCTATTTATTATAAGGTATAATACAATAGTTGGGAGGGTGGGATGGTTAAGCATACCGATATTGCAGCTCTCGGGTCTGTACTGATCGAGTGTCAGGTAAGGAATGGCTTAGCTTTCAAATCTACTACCGGAAGTTGCCTTCGACCAAGGTTACAGAATGCTACACTACATAGTGTCTATTGTATGCACCACTAAGGAGCCGGTAGTCAGGGTTTTGAATTATGCATGTTACTGGCAACATGTACAATTCAAAACCAGACACAGAGAATCACTTTTTGGGCTAATAAATTTATTAATCAGGCTTAATCAATTTTTACAGGAGCCTTTTATATGGCTAGCACTAGCTAACATTACTGTAAGCTTTATTCCATCAGTACGTATGACCACCATCGCCCAGCATCTCGGAATAAAATAAATTGGACTGTCGTAGCAAACATGTATAGCCTATCAATAAAGTAGCAATCAACACCAGACCATATTTACACATTTTTCAGAATTTTAGTACAATTAATTTAATATGCTTAATTCTTAGTGGATACGCTCTATTAACAGTATTATTTAAAAAATTTAATATTCCACTTTTTAGTACTGACAATGCATAACAATCAAATGCATCACATTTTCCCCTTAACAGTCTTACCCATGATCTTGCCCCACTCATATAATTTTTAATTGCTCCTTCTGTCTTTAATTTATCATTTAAATACAAAGCATATGACATTACCATTTTAAGTTTGGGTTTTTTAATGTTATCTTTTAGTTATTTTTCAAAACTTCAAATACTCCCCAAAGTGTACCTTCTTAATTTTCCATGTTCCTCCTGAGAGTCCCGCCTTGAAATATATGCTTGCTTATTAACCAATGCGATATTGTAAGCTGTGAGTTGGTAAAGGCAATCAAATAAATTAGCAACGAGCAAGCTTACAGGTATAAATCAAAAATGGTGTTATCATGAGAAACATTTATTTTGGATAACAGATGGTCATGACATAATTCATCAGCTACTAATTTTGCTTTAGGGTAAAAAAACAACCTACTAAGGGTGTCAGCTAATACCAGATCTTTTCCAGCCTTGTGAATTACCTGTACCTTGCAGCATTTTTGTGTTGCAAATCTCGAGATTTCTCTGTACAGGCACACAAGACTGGATCCTTTCCAGCACCAGAGGACAAGACCTTGTAAAATATTCAGATGTTGGGAAGCTTCATTATCAGTATTGATTATAATGATAAAATCTTCAGGTTTTTTAGGATATCAATTTTTAAGAGCTACCACCAGATTTATTGCTCCTAATTGTGCTATATGAAAATTGTTATTAAAAAACTCGGGGTGTATAATTCTGAAAAATAATGTGAGCCACTGAATGCCTCACCTCCTGGTAATGATGAATCACATTCAATCACCCACTTTTTTCTAAGGAAAGGTCTTAGTAAAACTAGCCCATTACTTCCTTCTGCAAAACGTAAGAACCAAGCTAGATCCCTTACTAAACTTTCTGTCACTCTTATTTTTCCAGTAAATGGGGCATTTCTCAAAAAAGCTAATATTCTATTAAGAAAAATTCTTGAATGAACTAGACATTTAAAAATTAATTGTAGCCTACCTACTAACCGTTGCACATTTTTTCTTGTTACCTTGCTACCAATTTTCCATTTATTACACTCCACCAAAATTTCAAGAAGCTTATCTTTTGGAATCCTAACTACCATATCCTCTGAATTAATTTCATACCCTTACCAAATCATCTTTTTAGCAGGTGGGGCACATTTTCCAACTGATAAATCTAGACCTAATTCTTTTGTTAGGTTGTGCCTTCTCTAATGTGCTTTCCACTGCTACAAAATCGTCTAAATAGGATAATGCGAAAAAAAACTTTTTTGTCGTTACATGCACTACAGCTGACTTTGTTCTGGCACAAGTCATACTAAGTCCTACATCCAAATGGTGGTGCTGTGTCAAAATAATATTTCCCCTCCACTTTAATTCCGAATAAAGGCACACTAAGAGGGCAGGTTCTTAATTGCGTGTGTGCTCTTGCCAGGTCTATTGGCCACATAAAACAATTTTTTCCTAATTTCGTAACTTCTTTAGCTAATGACATTATTGTTGGTAAGTTATTGTATTATTATTATTATTATTATTATTATTATCCTCTTCTTTGATGCAGGCTTGTGGTAGCCTATACAAAGCTCGTAGCTCTCAGCTTTAGTGGTATGCAGCCTCGAAATCGTACAGGAATGTTTTTCTGGCCCAGGCTCTGTCCAGCACATTCTTGAATTGATTTATGGTAGCTGCTTCCACCGCCTCTTCCGGTAGTTCATTCCACATGTTTATCACTCGCTGTCAAAAGAAGACCCCTCTAAGCGAGCTGTTGTACCTTGGCTTGAAAAGCTTCTTGGAGTGACCTCCGGTACTGCTTCCCTGTATGTGTCTGAATAGCAAGGCCTCATCCACATTATACTCAGCATTCAGGAACTTCCACGTTTTGATCATATCCCAACAAAATCTTCTGTACGTGAGGCTTGGCAACTTGAGTCTCCTGAGTCTGTCTGGATAAATAAGGTCCTTCAGATGTGGCACTAGCTTAGGTAACCTTCTCTGAACAGCTTCAATGGATTTAATATCCTTCTTCAACGATGGGTGCCATATAGTGACTCCATGCTCTAGTATTGGCCATACTTGGCTCTTGTACAAAGTGATCAGCATCTTTTCGTCCAAGTATTTGAAGGTTCTTGAAAACCTTTTCCCTTGATAAAAACCTTTAACTATCCCAGCATTAACCCCTTTCCCTTTAGGATAACTAAGATCCACTATAATTCTACATTCATCAGTATTCTTCTTTGCACGGGTCATAATAGGGCTAATTTGTGCCCAAGGGGAAAAAGGTGGTTGATTAAATGGTCCAAGTATTGCCCTATGGGCCAATTCCGTGGCCACATATTTGTTTATCCAAAATATATCTTTCTCATCACATGAATGATTATTTTCAGTGGATATAGGTTCAAAATCCTCAGTATCGTTAGCAGGCCATCCGAATTCTAAAAATTTTACCAAGCTTTTATCCTCATAATTAACTAAATATTTTTCCCAATTTTTTATATTTAACCCTGAGGGAACCAGGATTTTTGCTTTCAAGTAATTAGGCAGCCCAGTAGTACGTACTGTATTATAAATTTGTAAATAAGTAGTGTCCATATTACAACCATCTTTAATAATTGGCCATATATTTAATATGCATATAATATGCTACTTCTATACTCTACTGGGTTTTTTTCACTGAAGGCTTGCCTATCAATGCAATTATTATCTAGTAATTCTAGTTCAATATCTATATCATTTTCAAATGGTATAACATCAACATTTTAATTTTTGTTCATAAATTCAACTCTATTTAACTTTAAATTGTTTTTAAAATCCGAAAATCTGGTGAGTTCAGCGGTAGAACCAGGCACCGAGCCGGTGGCAGGACCAGCTATAGATAGTGAACTTACAGTGTCTGTATTACACAAGTAATTTTTAGGAGAGAAGCTACAGTCTCTAAGGGCAGTACAACTACCAGAAAATTCATGACAGTTAATGTCAGTTTTGAGCGGAGTGCTCTCCCTTGGGTCGTTAAGGTGTTGTGTATCACCATCACCATGACAACCGTGTCTACGGAACCCAGTCGTCCTGGTGACTCCAGCGAGAGGTGTCTGCTGTAAATCAACTGTTAATTTCACATTCCTCTGCATCATCCTTTTGCTACAGCCCCCAGTAATATTATTAATCTTTCTAATTTTATTATTGGTCCACAAACGATTATTAATCCGATTAATAACACTAAAAACCTTATTAATGTCCCTACAGCCCCCAGTTTTTTATTATTTGAACCGGTGGCGTCATCTGTTTTTGACAGTTCTAGCTTACACTTTTTACAATTTCCGCCAGATGGCGTATGCAGTACTTTTTCAAAATTCTTCAAAATTCCTCTAGAAAGAACCACCGGGGGGCATGAGAGGCATAGAAGATTAATATCACAAGAAGACACAGTATGGGGCACAGCATTAGTATTCATAATATCATTAGAGCTAGCAATCGGATTAACAATTTGTACAGATTTATGTAAAGATAACGGTGACTTAGCGCCTACGTTAATGCTGTCACTGACCTGGTCACAGTGCCTGACGACTGGGACCGACGGCCACCGATGTGGTTCAGCAGACATGTTGAAACCGCCATCTTGTGGAAGTCACTCACACCTCTGATCTCTGTCCGATGCTATACACACTGTACTTGAGTTGAAATCAGTCCCATGCCGACTGCTCACTGAAAATGCTTCACACGTTGATCAGTATCACCATTTGCTTCCTTGGATTTCATTTTTGTTTTACACTCCATCTCTTTATGATAATGTTTCTTCTTTAATTTAAATGCACACCAAGCACAAATATGCACATAATGGTCACTATGCTTACCGTGACTACCATAGAATCCACAATGCTTCCCCCGTTCCAAATTGTACAGGGTCTACTGTCTGTGTCTCTATTAAAATCTGATGACCCGTAGTCCTTACTACTCTTCGCCCCAACTTTCGGCAACCACACACATCCCTACATACTTAATTTATTTTATGCTCGTTCTCCCATCCGTCAGGCAGTCTTTTATCAGCTATCATGTTAAATATTTTTTCTGAATAGTTTAAGCACATTTCCCATGTATATGATTGTGCCATGTCTAAAATTGTATCGACGTGCTCATCGATCTTTTCTACCCAACTAGCCGGCACATCCCCCCTCTTCACCATTTGCCTAATGGCGGCCAAATATTCGAACCACTTAGAATCCCCCAATGCTACCTTACCCTTCTTTTCATCTCTAATCACATACTTATGGGGGAGTAACTTAATTTTACCTGACAATCTAGATTTCTTCCCAGCTATATGTATTAAGTCTTTGATCATCCCATCATCCGATTCTGATCCGTCTTCAAAGCTTTGATCTCTACCTGTCGCTTGGTCGGAAGTGTCAACACGTGATACGGTACTCTCACTAAGCTCAGAAATCGACCCCTTTTCCTACTAGAGACCCATTAACCTCCCCACAACCAATGCACGAGTGGGCCGGTTGAACTGACTTTCGCTTAGTATGCACAATCGATGTAAAAGCATTGACCGTGAAGTCATCATTGTTTCCTCCCGGCCCGCTGAAATCTCTGCATAACAATGGCGACGACATACTCATGGAATTTTCAAGAGACCTCAACCGTACCAATATCGGCACAGTCGCCACAGTTAATTTCTGGTCAAGGAGGCCGGAAATATCCTCCAACGTCACCCCTTGACCTGACGGTTGCACAGTTATGGGTGATGAACCCAAATCAGAAATACGAACGCGTCCAGAAACTGATGAACCTGGTCGTGATTCCCTCTGTCGTTGCCGCTCCGATCCGCTTCTCCTTCTTTCGTCGACTGACTCCAACATCGCTCTGGAGTATCGCCCCCTTCTATTCTCGACTTGGATGACCTTGGCATCTTCTTGAGCATCGTCCAAAACTTTAAGAATGCTGATATTGCAGCTCTCGGGTCTGTACTGATCGAGTGTCAGGTAAGGAATGGCAGAAGCATAACGTATTTACATAGGGAGTGAAAGAAACCTACATGTTAAGTAAGCCTTTTTTACTACTAATAATGTACAGCCCTCTAAAAGCCTAATATCTGATGAAAGTTTACTTATTCAGGCATATGTTTGTGCATTAGTACTGACATGATATTGTGAAATAACACTTGTATCATAGAATTTTCTGAATATGGTCTAACAAGCGAGAAGCCGGCTAACAAAAAAAAGATGGCGATTTCCGCAATCAACACGGTCTTATAATCCGTTTGTGGGCTGTTTGTGCGTAATTTCGGCCAATCACAAAAAAATCCATGATCCCCAATCATTTCCCAGTCTAATATTTGCGGTTTAGCGAAGATTTACTGATAACTTCATGCAATATCCAAGCCGCAAGTTGCACGGTCGGATTTTGTTCACTTGGTGAGCTGTCAAAACCGGTTCATAGTGATAGCGTTAGATGGAGAGAATTTTACGGGAAGATGTCATAAATAAACTCTGCTTTACTTTGTTTTTTAACCACCAGTTTTTATAACTGTTATAACATACAGAAACCAGGATCACTTATGGTGCATTGTTTCTTGCCTATAGCATACAGAAGATAGATAAAAATAAGAATTTTGACGACTCCACTCTTACCGTTTTGTACTGTAGACAAATGCAGTTGTGGTCTAGCCACAAAAAAACAGCCCACACTGTGGTTTCATTCGAGGCCACTAGGTGTCGCACATGTTGTGAATATCATCTATTCCAACACCATATATCGACCCAAACCCAAAGTTATTATAAATAAATATTATATATATATTATTGTCATTTAATACTATATATCATACTCTGATTATAGAATTATATGTAATGAATGGTATTATATATAGTCATAAATCTATATATACCCCGTGTAACGACCATATGTTTGTAGTTATTACAAATGATGGTTTAGTTACAGTTGGGGGTCATTTACAAGTTCTCAACTGTTTCAGTCATATAAAGAATACTACAGTAATGGCCCTGTCACACTACGACGTAACGATGTCAACGTAGGGAGAACATGAAGAACGTTGAACTTCTCGGCGTAGTATGTAAATTTGGGCACAAGTTGAACGTGGATGCAGCGTAGTGGATGAGAGCGTAACATCGGTAAAGCGTAGTGATACCGTCATTCAACGAGAGAGGACAATGTCATTATGCTCACGGAACGTTATGAACGTTATTCCATCGCCAGAAGAACGTTACGTGACGTTACATATGTCATGAGACGTTGAACGTACGTTGAATGTACGTTCTCCTGACTTCCTCCTGATGTTCTCCTGACATTCTCCTGACGTTCCCATTACGCCGCGTGGGCATTTCCACCCGGTTTAATGTGGGTCAACGTAGTGGAACGTAGTTGAACGTAGTGAGCAGCGTTTGCCTAACGTCCGTTTAACGTCATTGACGTTCACTGAACGTGAACAGAACGTATGGCGAACGTAAACCCTTACGTTCGAGCTACGTCGACATTTTTGAACATGTCCAAAACCTCGACGTAACTCGACATAACACGACGTAATGTGACGTAGCTCGACATCAGTCTAACGTCATTATGACGTCATCATAACGTAATCCAAAGTACATCAACTTAATGACGAAAAATCACCACGTTAGGCTCACGTTCGCTCGTTACGTCGTAGTGTGACAGGGGTATGAAACGTCTCTTAATCGACCGACGTTGGGACCGACTCTAAGTGGTCCATTTAAAGAGGTGGGTGGTTTAGGGAGTTAGAATATGGTTAAAATGGTATTGTCGGGACCCAAATAAAGCGATCGATATAGGGGAGTGGCCGATCTGTGGAGGTGATCGGTTAGGGAGGTTTTATTGTACTTTTCCAGCTTCGCTCTCGAACAAAATTCGATACATCAACATTATATCACCGAACACTGACTGTAGTTTATAGGATATCAACATTGTTTTAAACCAGAAAAGTCATATATGACTGACCCCCCACCCCCATCCGGATTAAACACCACCGGGGCCCTAGGCTACCACCCGGGCCCATAGTCTCCCACCCGGGCCCCTAGGCTACCACACGGGCACCTAGGCTACCACGCAGGCCCCTCAGATACCACCCGGCCCATAGGCTACCACCCGGACTCCTAGGCCCCCAGTCTGAGATTTAATACACTCATTAAACGATTTTTTTAAATGCTCTTGGGCCCTCCTCCCTTCCACTGTCTAGATCCCTCCTGATGTTTAATCCGCCATTGCCCCCCCCCCCCCCCCCCCCATCCCCCGGAGGCTCTTGTCACCTGTGAATTCTTCGAATGAACCTTCAGATCACGTGATTGTCCCGCAAGGTGCATTGCATGTATCCGCAGTGTGGCGCTGTATCCAGTGTCCCCTTATTGAACCTGATCGGGAATAACACGCTTTCTTGGTTTACCTACTAGTTATCATGGTTAGGCCAATTGTGATTTGGAGGTCCCTGCTGCCCAATAATTAAAATTGGGCAGCAGGTCGATAAAGTCAGCTGAGTGATCCTCTTATAAAGTAAAGAAAAAATGGCCTTGCTTTCGCACAGCTAAAAAAAACACAAGCTAACCCACAGAAAACCGAACGAAACACTTAAGCCCCTGTCACACCTCACCGGATTGAGCAACGGACAGAATTGTCTAGTCTGGTGGTGATAAGTATCAAAATGTATTAAAAGCTATTAAAACTTGTCAAAATGTTGCGGTATCGGGTAAATGGCCACTGGACGAACGGACAGGAAACGGACAGGAAACGGACATGAACGGATAGCCAACGGATGAAACAAAATCAAACCAGTCAAGACGTCAGTCCGGCGGCATCCATTCCTAGTTTTGTGCATGTTAAAAACTTGAACGGACACAAACCAGACTTTGTTCATTTTCTGTCCGTTTCCCCAAATCCGGTGCGGTGTGACTGGGCTTTTAAACAAAAACACTAAACAAGAAAAAGCTATCATCACAATTATTTATGCAGATTATACCTTAGTGAACTTTGCTTCGCAGGGAGAGATTACCACACCTACTAAAGGACTTTTTTTGTATCCCTTTCTTGTATGGTTGACAAAGGCGGACTCCTAATGCATACATGCATACATACATGTATACATACATGCATACATAGATAATACATCCATGTACATACAAGAGGTGTAGCCAGAAAAAAAATGGTTAGCACAACATATTCGCACATGCTTGCAGGAAATAAAGAAATTGTAAGCACAAAGTAACAAAGTGCATTTGATAAAAGTAAAAAATATGACGCTGACAGAAATTGTTCACATGTGCTTGCACTGTGTGACAATGTATGTATATGCCTCTGCATACACGCTCACACAGATCCTCCTCTACTTTTCTAACTACTTCATGCTGGTCCTCAACATCCCTACCTTCAGCCCATAAAAAAAACCCACCTCACACACACACTCACAATAATTAACCCAAAGCACATTTCCGCACACTCCTCCATATGAAAAAGTGCCAGCAAGTCTCTGGATCGTAACAGGTGCACTGCAGGGGGATCATTGGTAACAAACACCCTGCTATTATAGTTCAACATGACGGTGGTTTATTAGCAAATTGTAACATTCGGCGACTGGTGCATGTCAGTGTAATCCAAGCGGAACTCGACGAGACACGATCAATGGTCACAGAACGACGGTCGCATCCACGTGCCTTTTATTTATTTATTTATTTATTTATATATGTATTTATTTATTACCCCCATCGCCCCCCCCCCCCCAGTTAATAACACTCGGTGTAATTTTACCCCTACACCGTATTGATGCAGCTTAGTCCAAGTGCGATATACACAGGCAAGTGAGAAGGTTGAACAGTACCTGTTGTACTGTGACTAAGAGGGTGATCAAGAAAGTACACCCCATTTTGAAAGCTGATCTGTTTTTGGGGGTTTTACGTCCTAGCAACATATTTGGCCATACCAGGAGGGCTGACAGCATGCGCCCATGTCAGCTTTATAGTGGTGCCCCATTGGCACAAAGTGTCGTCAGCACTGTGACCCGATATCCCACTCAGTCACGTTATGTTGTTTCTGTGCCAGCCAGTTTTAGTCTTATCTTAGTAATGCCGCGCGCCAGGTAGGGTACAGTGGCAAATATCAGATTTGTAAATCCTTGGTTTGACTCAGCCGAGGATTGATTTCCATGATCTTCCTTGTGGAAAGCGAGAGCCCTACCCCCTCAACCACCCCGTACGATGGAAGGTGAGCAAGTGCGCTAAATCTAAAGCCTAGTACACACCTCCCATATAGGATTCGCGCACTAAAACTCGCGACTCGACCCGACCGCTTAAAACTGAAAACGGGCCGATTCGTTTTTCGAATCGCGAATCGCAATCGTAATCGGCCGCTTTTAGCCCTAAAAACTGAGTTTTATACGCGAATCGCAATCGCTAGGTGTGCGCGGGGAGCGCACACCAAGCGATTTTTTGTGGGCGAAACGGGCAGTTTTCGATCGTATACAGGAGGTGCGTGCGCACAAACGGTAGGTGTGTACCAGGCATAAAAGAGAGGGAATGCGAGACGAGGGGCAGTGGGAAGGGGGGGGGGGGGGGGGAGTACATTAAGAGAATTATATGGAAAAGGAAAATGTCTCTCATACAATAGTTGTTTCCGTTGTAACCAGAATCATGTCATTAAGATTGATTTTAAATTATAGTAAGCAAGTGCTCTAATAGATAAAGAGAGAGAGTTAAGTGAGTGAGAGAGAGTGAGGTGCACAGAGAGCTGATTTTGGGGGGTTAAGGACAAGTTCTATATATGTATATCTGTATGTATATATATTATATATAATCTATTATATACATATAAACGCTCGGAGAATTATTTAATTATTTATTAGTCGATTCAACTCTAGTTAATATTAGTGAACTGCCGTCGTCCAGCCGCTTTGCTGCGGACCTACTGAGCCCAGTGGCGTTCGACGCTTCTCAAGCTATTTGAATCATTAGTCGCCTCACGTTTTTTGCTTTTTGAATTAGGTAGGGCATATATCGCTCAGCCCGGAGTCGAATAAACGAACCTACCCAATCTGCTGGTCTCCTTGTCATTTTGTAGGGGAGTCTTATATATAATATACATTATAATATATATAGTAAAACCTCTCTAAATCGACCGACCATATATATATATATATGGCACAGTGGGTATTATCTAAACAGGTCTGTGTTTATAAGTCGAGTGAGTACTTTAGTTTACTACTGTACTACCCAATATCCAGAATAGCGATTATGACTACCTTGACTAATTTTGATAGCATTCGCGATATTTCCTTGTATGCTTGACAGATGGGGTTGCCGAATCGGTAAGAATGAGAGCCGACGCACGTCGCCAGTGTTGTCTACACGCTCACCTGCAACCTGTACTTGTTCCACCACATAGACTATACTCCATAGTGTTGCGTGCGCTGCGGTACCAAAACACTGCATCTGTAACTTCTACATTTACAAATCAACTCCTATTTGACAACATTTTGAAAGCACTGCAGGAACTATATATTGGTATTTCATGTCAATCCTACAACACATATTTGACTATATGAGCAGGTGTGCTATGCAACGCTATTTTAGAGCGCATTCGTCGCAGTGGAAGACCTGCTCATCCAAGTTAATGTAACATGTTCTCACTTCAACTATCTCCAAATTAACTCTTTAAAATAAAAATTAGCTTAAAGTAAAGTAAAACCGATTATAAGGATCAACTTAATATATTTGTCTTTAAAAAAAAAGACGGCAGGAACTAAAAACTCTCGGACTGGACACGGTGGCCGAATCGGTAAGGGGACTGGCTTTTCGAAAGGAAGGTCGAGGGTTCGAATCCCAGCCGAGTCAAACCTAGGACTTACACAAATTGTCTATTTATACCTCGCCTACTGCTTGGCATTACTAGGATAGGACAAGGACTGGTTAGCTCAGTATCTGTATAATGTGACTGAGTAGGATATCGAGCCATGATGCCAGTGAACTGGTATCCCAGTGGAGAAGCAATATAAAGTTGCCATTAGTGCGCACTGTCAGTAGCCTACAGTCGGTACCCATCCTGGTATGACCTTACATGTTGCTAGGACGTAAAATCCCAACAACCAAACAAAACCATCAGACTCTGCAACTTTAACAGTGGGGAAAGTATGCTGTGTGACATAAGCGGGGTCAGTCGGGTGGGGAGTGACCTTGAACCCTACGCCCAGGCTTGGTGGCCAGTCATTATACAACTGACTTTAGACCAGTTAAAAATAGCCCGCGTCTGGCCAAAGTCCAACTCATATGGGATCGGCTGTAAGTATTTTAATGGTCTCGGCACCTCCATATCGGCAGCACCCACTGTGCCGCTAGTTTGCTGGTGTGATCAGTGTGACGCGTGAAACTGATACAATACCTCTAGATCTGTTGTAGGGGTGATGAAAATTGGAAATATTGCGCCTAGAGCGGGAATCGAACCAACCTCTCTTGCATTCCAGGCTAGTATAGGCCTACTAACCATTACACCACCTACGTTCCCTGACGTCACCACCCTACCTGTATATGCGGCTCCTTGCCTGAGAGGTCAGTGCAGACTACTACACTCATCCCATTGGAATTGTAAGTGTTTTAAATGGTTGAATGCTTACAATTACATGCAATGCATTTACATATATATACACCGGGTAGGTTCAATGACCATACAGTGTATAGCTTGAACTGGATCCTGGTCATGGAAACCAGTGTTGTGGGGGGTGATGAAAATGGGAAATATTGCACCTAAAGTGGGAATCGAACCCACATCTCTTGCATTCTGGCCCAGTGTGCTAACCATTAAACCACCTAGGTTCCCTTATGTCACCACCCTACCCATGCATACCTGTTTATGCGGCTCCTTGCATGAGAGGGCAGTGCAGACTACTACAGACCTATCGCACCACTGCAAATAGTCACTCCTTCAGCCCTGTTCGTGAGACAGGGCTGCTGAACAACCCAATAGGAAAAGTGTCAGAAGGCTGGGTAAAGGAAATTACCACACAAATGCTTAATCTAAAGCGGCTGTAACACATCACTGGATTGGAGGAAACGGAAAGAAACCGAACAAAGTCCGTTGATAGTCCGGTTTGTGTCCGTACAAGTTTTGAACATGCACAAAATTTGGAATGGATGCCGCCGGATTGATGTCTACGTTTCTTGTCGGGTTTGAGTCTGTTTAGTCCGCTTACCATCCGTTGGGTATCCGTTCATGTTCGTTTCATGTCCGTTTCATGTCTGTTCATCCAGCGGCCTTTGACCCAATATCGCAACATTTTGACACATTTTAATACATTTTGATACTTATGATGCCCAGACTAGACAATTCTGTCCGTTGCTCAATCCGGTGATGTGTGACAGGGGCTTTAGAAGCAAAATATATTCTTCACATGCATCTTTATATTTACCCGCTACTTTTGAAATGTAGAATAGATTAATTTATGGAGATAAATAAACATTAAAAGTCGAATCCAGAGCTTTCTGTGGTCGCCATCTTGGGTGTTTGCATTTTTCTACCAATTTTTGTACTTTACAACAAGATCAAATCTGCGCATTGGAAGCACTACCTCCACAGTGATAGTGTGGGATACCAGATCATGATGCTAGCCGCCCAGTCTCCCAATAGCCATGAGTGTGCACCCTGACTAGTCTATACTCATTCTGATGACCATAAATGTTGTTCGGACATAAAACCACAACAAACAAAACAAAGCCCTTCCTTTGGGTACGGATGTAGGCGGTTTTCTTTTATTGTATATTCAACTTTCGTTGAATAGTCAGTGGGCATGGTGGCCGAAACGGTAGAGCGCGGGCCTCGCATGCGGAAGGTCGGGAGTTCGGTTCCCGGTCGAATCAAACCAATGACTTATACAAATTTATACTTGTCACTTCATAGCCTGGCACTTGGCATTAATAGGATAGGGCAAGGACTGGTTATGTCAGTCTCAGGATAATGTGACTGAGTGGGATATCGGGTCATGGTGCCAGTGGCCTGATTTGCCAGTGGGACAGCACTATTAAGTCACCATGAATGCACACTGTCAGAAGTCGGTACCCGTCCTGATATTACCTCAGATGTTGCCAGGGCGTAAAACTCCAACAACCAACCAACCATCGTTGAGACTCATGAGTGCGCTTATTTGCGGTGAGCGATGGGCGTAGGTTCTGGCAGAGAGGAGGGGGGGTTGTATGTCATGTTTACTGAGGAGGTTAGAGGTCATTCAGAGATGGATTAGATGAAGGTGCATGGTAGCCAAGTCATGAGTATAATTAGACTCATCTGCACAGGGTCATCAATGATGTTTGTTTGTTGTTGTTTTAAGTCCTAGCAACATCTAAGATCATATCAGAATGGGTTGCGACTTGTGACAATGCGCACTCATGCCGACGTTATAGTGCGTCCGCACTTGGAGACCAGGCCGCTGGCACCATGCCCCAATATCCCACACAGTCATATTATCCTGATACAGTGTTAACCAGTTCTTGTCCTATAATATCATAGTAAGGCCGAACGGCAAGATAGGTAGTGGTGCTGGTGGCCTGATTTCCCATTGGGGCAGCACTATAAAGTCACCATGAGTGTGCACTGTCACCATTAAAGTCGGTACCTATCCTGATATGACCTTACATGTTGCCAGGACGTAAAACTCCAACAAGCAACCAACCCACCAGCCTATGTCTGAAAATGACTGATCAGTTCACCTGAACCAGCCAATTCGTACACATGTCAGGCCCCTTTGACAACCACGTGACATCCCTACTGAATGTGTTATCCACGTGGCGTCATTGGTTCTAACTTAGGTCTAAGCCATCTGATTTACTGTGGCTATTAATAGCTACACAGCACTGGTAATTAGCCATTGTGTTGCCGAGTTGGACGCCAGGTGACCCAGAATAAACCGCACTGGATGCTGGTCTGCTTTTCCAAGGCGTTAAACAAGCTGGCACTGATGTGGGCAACATTGGCACAGTGTGGTTTGATAGACTACATCACGGTTCCAGCGGCGCGGTGCATTGTGGGATGCATCAGAGCAAAACAACAACCCCAAAAGCACATGGCACATGCTAATACACTGGGTGCAGCTATCAAATGTGTTAGTTTCAGCTCATCTCAGCTCTTGTTTGAAACATAGAATACCAACTAAAAAAATATATATAATAAATTAAGATATTAATCTTTTATCCAGCATTGCATTTACATCAATATAATCAGCACATTTTATGCCATGTGCATTTAGATTTAGAAAGATCTAGGCACTCAGACTAGTGTTAGAGCCATAGCTAGAGTACTCAATGCATTGTCAATGGCAGTGAGCAATCTCCATACATAAAAAGTAAAATATTGATAAAACTACACCACCTAGAGACAAACCGCTTGGAACACATATAGAAAACATGTTTAAACAAAAAGATTATATTAAATTGATAAGGTTAGGGTTTTGGATTTCTATTATTTTTGAATAAAACTAACGTTTTTCACTGCGCGCATTGGCAAACTCAATGGCCGTATGCCTTTGCTTTGCTCCCAACGCCGTTTTCAGCGCATGCGCAGTCGGAACCGTGATGTAGTCTATTCACGCGCTTCACTTCTCCCTTGTGTGTGTCGACCAGACGGGATGGCCAAATGAGTTAGAGCGTCCGTCTCCCGTGTTGGTAGATCCTGGGGTCGTGGGTTCGAACCCTGGTCGAGTCAAACCAATGACTTTAAAATTGATACTTGTTGCTTCCTAGCCTGGCGGTCGGCATTATTAGGATAGGGCAAGGACTGGTTGGCTCAGTGTCAGGATAATGTGACTGAGTGGGATATCAGGTCATGGTGCTGGCGGCCTGGTATTCCAGTGGGGCAGCACTATAAAGTCGCCATGAGTGCGCACTGTCACAAGTCGGTACCCGTCCTGATATGACCTTAGATGTTGCTAGGACGTACAACAACAAACAAACAAACAAAAATCCCCCTTGTGTTGTGTTTGAATATTACAGTGCCTATTTTGTTATCAAAATACACTATGGTGTATTGTGTAACCACGAGGTAATGATGTAGTTCCTATCTGCCAGGGTTTAACACACCTGTCACCTTGTGGTTTGAAGTTAAAGTTTCATAGTCCACTGGTTTTGAGTTTCTATCTTTTTGTGTGCATACATATATTAAAGTTGCATAATCCGATGGTTTTGAGTTTCTGTCATATTTCTCAGAAAAATATAGTAATTTTATTGTTATAGTGTACATTACTTTAGTTTGAAGAAACTATTATATTAAATGGCTAATTTTTGCAATATTTGAAGTGTGAACATGTCAAATTAGTTTTGGCAAACTCTTACACCATAGGCTTCTGCAGCAACATGTTCTATTAAAGTGACCCAGTATTCCCTTCGATGTGGCAACAACTGCGTTATAAGGGCAGCAGTATCTAAGTTAGATATGTCAAATCAAGTTTAGATAATGTTTTGGTTTTGAAAATGTGATGCTTCATCCGACTATGCAGCTTTAAGTTGATCGTTATAGTCTACCTTACTTTGATTGATTGATTGATTGGTGGTTGCTTTACGCCGTGTCGGCAGCACAGGCCATATTCATGGCGAGAAATGTTTGTTTTTTGTTCAAACCATCGCTTTTACATGTAAAAACAGACAATCAATTATGTGCCAATAGACACTAATTAAATTAGAAAGCTCACAATCATATATTTGTGGTCAAGGGAAACAAATTCCCATAGAAAAAGAAAAGTTTTATTAATAATTGATAGAATCCATTTAGTAAACTATATAAGGTGGTACAGTCCAGCTGCCCTCAAAAAGGCTAAAATGTTTTCCTGTTTTACTTTAGTAAAAAGGTCATGCATACTGTCTGCAGTGTAGAACCGTTGGCGCAGGGCCAAAAAATCAAGGCAACTTAGTAAAATGTGTTTGAGTGTCAGTGGGGACTGACACCCAATACATTCAGGGGGAGGTTCCCCCTTGAGCAGAAAAGCATGTGTAAGCCACGAGTGGCCAATACGGCAGCGGCTAAGGACCGCTTGGTCCCGCCGACCTCCCGCATGAGTCTGTGGTGGCTTTCCCACAGATGGTTCAATTTCTTTAAGTTTATTAATGTTTTCATCCCACTCATGTTGCCATTTGGAATTTATGTGGGTGGCTATTAGTGGTTTCAGATCAGAGTGAGGGATCAGACACGGTTCAAGATCACAGTTCAGGGCCTTCTTCGCAGCCTGATCAGCTCGTTCGTTTCCTTGTATGCCGGCATGGCCAGGCACCCAGCACAGGTGGATTTCATACCCATCCGTTGTCAGTTGGTTCATTTTATAAATGACCGTTGCTAGAATAGGGTGATTCGTTTTCAGTCCAGCAACAGCCAGGAGGCAAGAGAACGAATCACTGTATATAACATAGTTAGTGTGGTTGGATACCTCGATACACTCCAAACTACCTTACTTTAGATTGAAGTAAAACCTATTTCAGATGGCAAGCTTTGGGGATATTTGAAGTGAAAAGATGCCAAGTTAATTTTGGCATGTGTATCAAAATGTTGATACCACAAGCCTTTGCAGTAACAGGTTCTATTACATTGACTTCTATGCGGTAACAAATGTTTAATAAATGCACTAGTATCAAGGGTTGATATGTAGAATCAATCCTAGGTATGTGTTTTGGTTGTTAAAAGTTGACAATTTCAGCGGACTATGTAACATTACAGTCGGTATCGTTAAGACATCTCTAATAGTATTAGTAACAGCACCGTATTCTTGTGATTCAACTTGCCCTAGTTATTACATTATCGATTGCGATTCAATACTCTCATTGATAGTACGTGTTTCTTATAGTACAGACGAGATGTTCAAACCGGATCCGTCTGTTTTTGGCCAACCCATCTAAAATCATTATTATTAGTGCTTAATGTCTTCTCAAATAGCATTACATTAACATCATAGCAATGTCCTAGGTCATACTAGGGCAGGCATCGACTTGTTGCAGAACCAGACGGGATGGCCAAATGAGTTAGAGTGTCCGTCTCCCGTGTTGGTGGATCGTGGGGTCGTGGGTTCGAACCCTGGTCAAGTCGAACCAATGACTTAAAGATTTATACTTGTCGCTTCCTAGCCAGGAGCTCGGCATTATTAGGACAGGGCAAGGACTGGTTGGCTCGGTGTCAGTATAATGTGACTGAGTGGGATATCAGGTCATGGTGCTGGTGGCCTGGTCTTCCAGTGGGGCACCACTATAAAGTCGCCATGAGTGCGCACTGTCACAAGTCGGTACCCGTCCTGATATGACCTTATATCTTGCTAGGACGTAAAACAAAAACAAACAAAACAAAACTGGTAGCAGTGCTCTGAGTATACTGCAATTCTTCAACCATCAAATATTTCACCACATATTTCCAACCAACTTACCCACATGCAGTCTAAGCACTGTGATATAAGATCACATATATCACAAGATCTCAAGAGATTTGTCCCCCTACCCGGCATTCAAACTACCAATTATATAACTATTCAGAGACCTTACGCGGTGGCCGAATCGGTAGAGTGCAGGCCTCCCATGCGGGAGATCGAGAGTTCGATTCCCGGTTGAGTTAAACCAATGACTTACAAAACTGATACTTGTTGCTTCCTAGCTTGGCGTTCAGCATTAATATGATTGGGAAAGTACTGGTTAGCTCAGTGTCAGGATAATGTGACTGAGTGGCATATTGTGTCATGGTGCTGGCAGCCTGATTTCCCAATGTGACAGCACTATAAAGTCCCCATGAGTGTGCACTGTGTCAAGTTGGTATCCTTCTTGATTTGACCTTAAATGTTGCCAGGACTCAAAATTCCAACAACCAACCAACTATCCAGAACTCTATCACACACACCCAATGTCAGCCCTCAGGTTGCTGGTGCCCCAGCCAAGCTGAACTTTGGCAACCTTACAACTTTATACAAGTATACTAGGATGATCTAGAATTTCTAGAAATTATATTTGGTATCCCCTAGCACGTCACGCCCAAGGTGATAATCCAAGTTGCTGGTACATTCAGATGGCCCTGCACACATCCTTCGATCTGCTGCTGTTAATTTATTACATATAATGTGTATATGTATTATATCTTATACTATACTATACTTATACAAGAACGAGACTGTCTAGTCTCCTGTAATTTTAGCTGGTTTTTTTTTCAAGTTAAATTTTGCTGTCATTTGACACGAATTCAATCACTAGAGAATTGCACCAGAGACCATTTTCTATTATGTCAGTTGGCACAAATCTGACCCTTCCATATTTTCATGTAAATTTCAGTGTAGGCATATAAATGTGTTTAACAAAACTGACAAAATATATTATATTTATACCACTACCTTTTTGCCATGAATATGGCCCTTGCTGCTGATACAAGAACGAGACCATCAGCAATCAATCAATATGTATGTATAACTATATATATATATATATATATATATATATATATATATATATATATGTCATCATCATCATCATCATGCTGCCGGTCGCAATGCGACAAAGACTGCTTTTATTTCTTAAGCGCCGCTATTTTGTGCGGTTGTGCATTTAAAGTTGCATGGTCCGATGGCGTTTGAATTTTTCTCTTATTTTTTAGATAAATATATCAAAGTGATCATTGTGAGCTACTAATCATTAGTCTGGAGTCATTTTGATGAAAAATGGCTAGTTTTGAAGCAATTTGAGCTGAAAGAACCCAAAATAATTTCGACAAGCTTGCCAAAACTCCTGTGGCCATGACCTAGATGGTCATCTCGCAGTCACCACGTGATGTGAGATGACCTACTAATCCTGGAACCTGCCAGGGCTGTAGCTAGGTATTTCTGTTTGGGGTTAGAACATTCTGGGAATGGATTAGTGGCATAGTGCTTGTGTCCGTCTGACTATGTGTGTCTGTCTATGTGTGTATGTCTGTGTGTGTCTATCTGTGTGTTTCTGTGTATGTGTGGGTATGTATGTGTGTATGTGTCTGTCTCTGTCTGTCTTTGTTTGTGTGTCTGTGTGTCTGTGTGTGTGTGTCTGTCTGTGTATGTATGTGTGTGTGTCTGCCTCTGGGTGCGCGACCAGACGGGATGGCCGAATGAGTTAGAGCGTCCATCTCCCGTGCTGGTAGATCGTGGGGTCATAGGTTCGAACCCTGGTCAAGTCAAACCAATGACTTAAAATTGATACGTGTTGCTTCCTAGCCAGGCGCTTGGCATTATTAGGACAGGGCAAGGACTGGTGTGCTCAGTGTCAGGATAATGTGACTGGGTGAGATACTAGGTCATGGTGCCGGCAGGCTGGTTTCCCAGTGGGATAGCACTATAAAGTCACCATGAGTGCGCACTGTCACAAGTCGGTACCCGTCCTGATATGACCTTAGATGTTGCTAGGACATAAAACAACAACAAACAAACAACAAAATGTCTGTATCCGTCTGTATATGTGTCTCTGTCGGTGTGTGTGTCTCTCTCTGCAAAGTCAGGTCGGGTGTATGTGTGTCTGAGTATGTCAGGTGTGTGCATGTCTGTGTTTCTGTGTCTGTGTGTGCTGTCTGTGTGTCTATCTATGTGTGTCTGTGTGTGTATATCTGTGTGTGTATGTCTTGTATGTGTATGTCTGTGTGTCTGTGTGTGTATGTCTCTGTGTATGTCTGTCTCTGTGTCTCTGTAAAGTCAGGTCAGGAAACATCCAGACACATACACACACACACAGACACATCCACCTCATTTCCCCTTCCCCTCTATGGCCCTGCACAGTAGGCCTACTTGGTTGCGGGGAGGCTAATGAGGTCATGAGATTGGCCTAGTTGGTTAATGGCCTCCCTGCATAATGGGTGTTTCAAAGTGAGTGTCTAAAGGGGTGAGCTTATAAATTCAGTGGTTATTCTGTATATGCTGTCCCAAATCATTAGCTAAAACACCAGTATCTAAGTTGGATATATGGGATCAAATGTAAGTAGTTGTTTTAATTTTGACAAAATTATATTTCATTGGACCATGCAACTTTAATAAAAGCTGCTTGCAAAGTGTTGAAGTGCTGCTGGCTTTTGCAAGTTACTAGCAGCACTCTCTCGGGGAGAAAATAGAGGTCTCACACCGGCAAGAACACGTCAAGACAGGCGCAAACTATTTGTCCCTGCAGTGGCTGTTCAGGAGATGTTGGGAGTTCCATTCCTCACCGCTCTTAATGCTGCCACGGAAGCATGGTTTTCTGTTAGGGTTTTCTCCCTTATGGAGCAGTCACACTACGACGTGTATTCCGGCGTGCCGCCAACGCACTTAAATATATTCAACGCGTCGAGAAACGTCAAACTTGACCCAATTTCACCAGGTTCCCACGCTACGCAACACGTCGGCGCACGTCGCCCAGTGCCGAAAGTTTTGTGCTTGCACAAAACTTTCGGCGCTGGGCGACGCGCGCCGACGTGTTGGTTCAGATGTGCCTGTCACTCAAAGTGTACCGACGTGTACCGACGCGCCGGTAACGCGTCTGTAACGCGTTTGTAACGCGTCCCGATGCTTCCCGACGTTTCGCCCAAAAACCCAACACGTTGCCACGCGTTGTCCAACGCCGGGCCAAAACGTTGTAGTGTGACTGCTCCATTAGCCTTTGGTTCTATCAAGTACCTGTACACCACAAGGCAGTGGTTTATAACTTTGCAAGGCAGGGGCGTCAAACTCCCTAAGGTATTTTAGCAGGTAGGTACCCAAATATATATATGTATTATATATATATATGTAGTATATATATATATGTATTATATATATATGTATTATATATATATGCATTATATATATAATACACACATACATATATGGGTTCTTCTTCAGTGCTGGTCCTAAAAAGGGGGAATCGGAGGGCAAAACTAAAATATGTTACAGCCTATCCCAATTAGGCTTGTGTTCCACATACATCCAATTTTAAGACACAATTTAAAAAAAAGCAGTTTGGACCCCGACTGCAAGTCAGTGTGGCTTCTAGATAAAGGATTCACCTGGTACTCGCAGTACACGGGTGAATACCAACCCTATATAAAAACGGTCGAAAAAGCGGGTTAATGAAATGAGAGCCTAATTTCACAATCTAAGAAGCACCATTTATTCTTTGTAGATGTATTCATATTTACCCGCTACCTTTGAGTTGAAAAATATAATAAATTAGCTAGTTTAATATGATTTAATATTGAAATCGACGGTGTTCTATGGCCACCATCTTGGATTTTTGCATTCTCTCCCATTTCACCAAATCTGTGCCAATATATGTAGCCATTTGATCATGGAACCACAGTTTCTACTTCATGTTCCATACTAAAGCTATTTTCGCCCGTATTTACACTATGTTGTCGTTCACCCGTGTACTACAAGTACCGGGTGAATCTTTTATCTAGGTGGCTTCGAACATGATCAAGTGGAGAACGTGATGCGTGTTTCGGCCTGACACAAAAACCCTCATTATGTAATATTTAGAACAAGACCCTTATTATTTCCTAGTTAGGTTTTGAACAGCAGTCACTAGGAGTAACTAAGCAACCAATCAATATTTATGTATAACTACATATATATATCAGAAACCAATCAATATTTATGTATAACTATATATATATATATATATACACATGTGTGCATACAAATATATTCATACATGTATCGTGGGGTTTGCTGATCTGAAGATACCCATCTGGTTGGCATTATCTATTTGACTAAAGCGGGCATTCCTTACACGCGGTATGCGGTATGCGGCATGCGGTATGCGAATGGCAGCATTCCTTACACGCGGCATGCGGCATGCGGCACACGACTGGCTATATTCCTACCTTTATAATTACCAAATTATAGATAAGTATTCATATTTTTGTGCCTCTGGTAGCATTTTTACCAACCCGAACCCCCACCACCACCACTACCATATGTTTCCCCTATCGCCTCTCGCCTTCCCCTATCGCCTCTCCTCGTTAAACTAATGGACAAGTGCGACTGACTGAACCCCACCACCACCACTACCATATGTTTCCACTCAGCACCCCTGTGTGTGACCGTTCCGTAATGCTCAGTCGCCTCTCCTAGTGTTAAACTAATGGACACATCAGACTCAGGTTTCTATTCACACCCTGCATGCCGCATACCGCATGCCGCACCGATCGCTACATGGAACGATCGGAAAATGCATTCGCATTCGCATTCGCATGCCACATGCCGGATACCACGTGTAAGGAATGTAGCCCATAGGCTTCAAGGCGTTTCGATTTTTTGTCGCATTCGGATTCGCATACCGCATACCGCGTGTAAGGAATGCGCCCTTAATGCATATATCTCACAGAACAACAGTCTTTGTGCCAGTGCAGTTACAACTTACCATCAGGTGGCAGCACCTTTGTCCGCTCGGGCAATGACCGAGTCAGTGCATTTGGTCCTATGTCGCGAGACCTCATTTGTAACATGAAACCAGCTAATGTGTGTGACAGCTGGCTGAATCACAGGTGGACTGATAAAATCAGCAACGACAGTGCTTTAAGTGATAAAACAAAGGAAAGCTAAACAAATCGACATATCCACACTCTGAGTGGCTGTAATTTGTACAATGAATAATAGTTAGTATAGGAATGGTGTGGAACTATTTAATTTGTTGTGATTATGCGCATAGGACAGAATATTGGTGACCCCACTGGGTATGTTGGTTGGGGTTGGAGTTTTACGTCCTGGCGACATCTAAGGTCATATCAGGATGTGTACCGACTTGTGAGAGTGTGCACTCATGGTGACTTTATAGTGATGCCAGGCTGGGAAATCAGGTTGTCAACACCATGACCCGATACCCCACTTAGTCACATTATCCTGATACTGAGCTAACTAGCTCTTGCCCTATCCTATTAATGCCAAGCACAAGGCTAGGAAGCGACAAGTACCAATTTTGTAAATCTTTGGTTTGACTCGACCAGGAATCTAACTCCTGACCTTCCACAGGGGAAGCCTGGGAAAAAAATGACGCCGAGAGAAATTTTTCGCCCGTGCTTACGCGTCATCAAGCGGGCCTGACAAAGTCTAAGCCCTCCCCACCCCCCGCTCCAGTGACCCACATTCGACACATCTACTCCAATGAGAGACTTCAGTTTACCACACCCTCCCACCCTCTTTTTAACTTTTACACTTTGTAGGGGTCGGTTCGGGAGTCCTCCTCATCGGGCTCCCGGGTCCTCTCCCTACTGGCTCCCCTCGACATTGATGACATGGATTGATTAAAGTTGCATGGTGTGATGAAACCTATATTTTTCAAAACCAAAGCACTTACCTATATTTGATTCTATATATCCGACTTAGGTATTGGTGTATTAGCTAAGGTTTTCTGACACCCCATGCAGAATAATCAGTGAATTTATTACCCTATCCCTTTGGGCACCTACTTTGAGACAACCATTAGGCAGGGGAGGCCACTAACCAATTAGGTCAATCTTGTGACCTTATTAGTATTGCCCTCATTCCCAGTACCATATATGGCATTAGTCAAGTTCCAGACTACCTACACATTAATAGGTCATTCCTCATCACATGACCATCACGACATGTGAATCTGGGCCACAACAAGAAGACTTTTGACAAGATTACTGAAATGATTGTAGGTTCTTTCAGCTCAAATGGCTGCAGAATTAGCCATTTTCCATCCAAATGACTCCGGAATACTGAATAGTAGGTTATAATAGTCAACCTGATTTATTTATCTAAAGAATTATGCAAAAATTCAGGAGAAAGTCAGGAGGGTTTTTTTCCTTTAAAAAAAATGGCAGGCCTGTCAGCAGGTATAAATGGATGGTTCAGATTTGGCCTTTTGGGGGTTCCTAAATTGTTTTCACTCGCACCCCTCACTTCTACTTCTAGTAATGCAATTCGTGTCGTAAAGCAATTCATTATCCATTTGCTCGCAAGTCGATGTATACTCTGATTTAAAATAGAATTGGGGGGAGTGGGTGGGGGGGAGGGGAGTCCGGGCAACCAGGAAACCCCCCTGCGTTTACACCTGGAGACAATGTAGCTACGCCCGTGCACACCCTCCCTCACCTAGCATGATGAGTTTTACGGTGCAGCTGGTCGGCTGGGCTGGCCTGTCGTTGAGGTGCTCTTCCACTGACTGGAGGAACTGGGACACGTTAAGAATGCTCGCCTCGCGGTCATCCGTAGTGACCGTCCCGGACGACCGGTCGAACTTCATGTAGACGACCCCGAAGTTGGACGACGTGCACGAACCCATGGTGACGAGTCTGCAATGGACAGAATAGAGGAAGGAATGTAAGGTCTTTATCAGAACTGAAGTAGTCTTATATAAGCCTATCACAACACATACTATATATACATATGTGTGTGTTGCTGCAGCTGCAGCATTAAGGGTGGTGATGAATGGAACTCCCAACATCTTCCGACCAGCAACTGCAGGGACAAATAGTTTGCACCTGTCTTGACATGTTCTTGCCAGTGTGAGACCTCTATTTGCTCCCCAAGAGAGTGCTGCTAGTAACTTGCAAAAGCCAGCAGGACTTCAACACTTTGCAAGCAGCTTTTATGAAATGCACAACCGCACAAAATAGCGGCGCTTAAGAAATAAAAGCAGTCTTTGTCGCATTGCGACCGACAGCATGATGATGATGATGATGTGTTGCTGCAATAGATATATATATATATATATATATATACACGTATATATAGAATACTCTCACGTAGTTACATAGTTATATATATAATAGCAACCTACATAATAAGGAACAAGAACATGATGGTGGGTAGAAGGGATATATTCTCTGGCTAGAGGAAATGTGCCCTCTAGCCTAACAAACAACAACTTTTCAGCGGTACAGTGAGTGAGTGTAACGGCCACTTAGGCGTGGCCGAGCAGGTCTGGCCACGTGGGGAGGTCATGCGATACCAATAGATGACCTAATGACTAGAGGTGACCAGCCGATGACTTAGTGGCTGGGGAGTAGATGGATCTTCCAGCCTATTATACTCGTATAATGGCTTATGCAGCATATATATGTATAACATCGCAGCAATATATATATATATCATTATATACATGTATGTATAGTATACTCTCACGTAGCTACATAATATATGTGTGTGTATAATATCACAGCAATATATAAATATATATATATATGTATATATTGTAGCTACACACATATATGTATAAATATATATATATATATATACTGTTAATGCATTGTATGTGGCGAAATCCATTACAATATCTAACAACCTGCCTCGTCTGATAAACCTGATATCGGCTAGTCATATGGAAATATGCTATGTTCAAAAAATTAAAATTTCGATTTCTCCAGATGATGATTAAAACGGCGAGATGAAATTCCACAGCTAAAGTCATTTAATAAATGCGTTATTGGCCTATCATGGGGTTTGAGTCTTTCAGGTCTCTGGAATGTCTACCGATCGATGCATAATCGAAATATATAAATATTCCAATGGTCGGGCAGGCCTAAATGAAGCTCGAGTAAATGAAGCTCGAGTAAAAGAAGTAGAACACCAACATTATGGAAAGCTGATTAATTGAGCGTAACCAGAATGAGAGTGCGGTTGTAAATCGTGGTTTCATTCAGATAGAGTACTAGCAACCGCGGTAGCGATGCACTTCATCCAGAACATCCACCTAAAGACCAAATTATCATATGGTAGATTTAAGTGCTAAATAACTGGGAGAATAACAAAACAAAATATTTACAACAGCTATAAGAGTAGAAGTGGTTTCTATGCAACGTCTTCATTTTGGATGTCGCAGGTCATCATCATCATCATGCTGTCGGTCGCGATGCGACAAAGACTGCTTTCATGACTTGACTGCCGCTCTCCATTTAGCTCTCTGCTGTGAGAGTTGCGTCCATGAGTCGGTCTGCATTTCATAAAAGCTGCCTGCAAAAGTGTTGAAGTGTTGCTGGCTTTTGCAAGTTACCAGCGGCACTCTCTCGGGGAGCAAATAGAGGTTTCACACCGGCAAGAACATATCAAGACAGGCGCAGAACTATTTGTCCCTGCAGTGGCTGGTCGGGAGATGTTGGGAGTTCCATACATCAACCGCCCTTAATACTGCCACAGTGACATGGTTTTCTGTTTAGGGTTTGCTCCCTTAGCCTTCTGTTCTGTCAAGAACCTGTACCACAGAACCTGTCGCAGGTACAGAGGTTATATCCGGAGTATTTGCAGTGTACTATTTTCCTTCATGTTTATCTATGTTTATCAGATTGCATGACCAATAACTGGTCCTCACTGATAAGGTTCAATAAGCATTGTTCCAAAAATAGACACATGGCAGTCCTCGTTATGCCTTTTCCAATGCAATGTGGTTCAATCAAGCCTAGGATTAGTAGGAAGTAAGGCCGTCTTGCCCTCAAATACAAGAACCAGTAGTATATAAAATGGTCACTGTTGCGATGGCACCGTCCAACACAAATACTGGACTGGTTAATCCTCCTGAATAATTTAATCGCTCTCTCTCCTCTCTCTCTCTCTCTCTCTCTCTATTTCTGCATATCCTCTTTACCTCTCTGTATTTCTCTATATATGCGCATTAATAATTGCTTATGTGAAGCATTATTAAATGCTTAAATTGCACTACACTAGCCGGTCCGATATCACGTTGTGTTTCTTTGCAAAAATTGCCTATGTGCCAAGACAATTGAAATTGTCGTGTCTATTAGTCATACTGTCAAACCCTCAAACAATATTATAATGTAATAAATGCCTTAGAATCTTACGTAATATGGATGTTTGAATCCATCTGACTTCTTCAATTCGTATCGATCTATGATCAATTCAGAGTCCCATGGGACCTCAACTGCATATATGACAATGTCATAAGCATATTTGTCTATAATATGTGTGTGTGTGTACGTGCGTGTTTTTGCACATAGTCTATGTGTAATCTTCACTAACGTAATTGCACGGAATTCCATCGCCCCAAAACTTGGTTAATATTTTAACTTGATCAATCATCATGACTGGTATATAATAATTAATACATAACCCTATTGAACTTTCGGTCATGTATGTCACCGGAGGGCCCAATTGTGTGAACAACAGTGGGGGCGGATTCCCACGTGTCATATAGGCCTACAGTAATTGTTTAGACAGCCTACCTGTTTATGTCGACGCAGCTGGTACTAATCTACCAGTGGTAGATGTGTCCAGCGTAATTCAGAGTAGCTGCTACACATGATATTCCTGGTTTCATTCATGCAATGCTACTTACTGTTGATTCTGCCATGTGAAGTGCCTACCAGCTAGGCACGATGGGAGAAACCCCACATGGTGGATATACAGATTACTCTGCTGGAACAATGTCACTCCTAATGCTCTCTATGGTGTGAATGAAACATTAACACTACGTGTGATTGGAGAGTGAATTCTGTTTCTAGGGAGTGTTCTTTCCATCCGGGTACTGAGGTTTTACTAACACTAGAGCTAATTGTTCAAGCCTCCACTTCGACTTATCGCTTTAATTTCTTTTTATATGTTATTTCCAATTAAACGGTGCATCAAAGGTTATTGCTGGACGAGATTGGGTTTTCAGTGGAGCTTTATCTGTGGTGCTCGTTTCAACAGTAGAGGCTTTTTTTTTAAACGATAGAGCACAATCCACAACACGTTAGTAAATTGTCGACCATTATTGAGTCGCCATGTTTGGTCGGTGATTGGGGCGACAATTGCGAAACCTGCTAGGTAAACAATATGCGATAACCAATCGGATGTGTGTAGCACACTGAAATGTCAAGATTGGTGAGCATGTTTTCTTTTCATCCTGACCAATGGCTTGAAGTGACCAATCCTACGCACAAATAATGTTGATAGTTACAATCCAAGGCACACTTCAATATTATTTTCACACCATGACGTCCACCTAGGTCTAATTGTCACAAACCTTTATTTGCCCTGCCCCCTCACTGGGCATTTCCGAAACAACCCCTCTTTATTTGTCCCTAATGCTGAATCACAGACAATTAAATTACCGGATTCACAGACAAATAAAGCAAAGCAAAATATACACTTGCATTTATTAATATGCTGTAAGAACCCAGTAGTTATAATCCTAATACCAAGAATAATACCGACCGACCTCTCTCCCCCCCCCCCCAAGAGGGAGGCTAAGGACATAAACATAAACAATACTCGTACTCATAGAGGTGGACAATGAAATCACCAAAATCCAGCAAATGGAAACGGAAATAACCCTATATGGGCACTGCCATTTGTATACTTGTGTTGAATAATCAAAATCCAGCAAACGGAAATCGCTCATTGAGGTTCGCTATGCAGCAAACAGGGTGGACGACAGTGATTGGTTAATAATATGACTGTGACTCCGGTCACCCGAGCCGCTAAAATTTCAAATCGACCACCGCGAGTGGAGTAAAAAAAGACTCGAATATGGCCACCAAGGGGTGGAGGGGGGGGGGGGGAGGGGGTCGGTCCTAAGCATTGCTTATTCATATTATTGGTTAAAAGGTGGATATTTGTGAAACATCTTTAAAGCTGCATAGTCCAATGAAAACATAAAGTTTTCAAAACCAAAACAATTATTTAAATTTGATTCTACATATCTACCTCAGATACTGATGCACTTATTAAACATTTGTTGTCACATAGAAGGGAATATTGAGTCAATTTAATACCGACCCACCCAGGCGGACTAACACTTGTAGGGCCTATACATAAACAATACTTGTAGGCCCTACTCATAGAGGTGGATAATGAAATCACCAAAATCCAGCAAACGGAAACGGAAATAGCCTTATAGAGCGCCGCCATTTGTAAACTCGTGTTGAATAATCGAATAATCAAAATCCAGCAAACGGAAACGGAAATCGCCTGTCGAGCTTTGGTACACAGCAAACAGGGTGAACGACAGCGATTGGGTAATAATAGCCTATGGGCTTAACGCCTTGGGCCCGTATGCACCAAGTTGTGCTAGTCGTAACCGGTGCTAGGCGCTAACTCCGGTCAGCTAGCTCCGGGTAGTGGGGGGTCCGCGAAAAAGATAAAGTGGTATGCACCAATGTTTTAGCCGGGCCGGATAGCAAACCGTGATGCTATTTATAGATTTGGGAATTCCCTCTGCGGTGGTGCCCGGCGAACAGCGTTATTTGACAATCCGGCCGCCGAATCGGCGACGGCGATGGCGAAGACAGTGTCGTTAGCTAGACATCGAATCGATTGTTAGTTTTTTGTGGCAAATTACACAACAAACACACAGTCTGTGAAGACGCACAGTAGTTATTCAGATAAGTGTGCAGTGTGTGACGACGTGATTCAAGATAAGTGATAAGACTACCATGGAATATAGTGTCGAGTCTGTGTTTGGAAAAAAACGTGGGCGGAAAGCCAACTACAGTGACACTGAGGTCCGATTGCTCTTGGAAGAAGTCATGTTGGCCCGAGATCTCTTGTTTGGTTCGTTCAACAACACGATAACGATCCATGAGAAAAACCTCGCATGGGACAAAGTGACGAGTGCGGTAAACTCGTGTGGGGTTGCCAAGCGTTCAAGAACAGAGGTTAAAGAGAAATGGAAAACACTGAAGTCGGAGGTACTTGCCCATCAACGTAGGGCATTGAAAACAGGAGGAGGACCTCCCGAGGCTGCTGTACCATTTGAAGACACCATAATCCAAATAATCGGGGCTGAGTCTAACCTCCTCCATGGAATTGAAGGTGAGTAAAGCGAAAAATGTTGTACTTCTATGGTTATTTTCTGACAGTTTTCGACACAGACAACGACACATGTTGCTAACAATTCCGATACAAGGTTTTAGGCCAAAATGTAATGAAACAATAGGTAAAAATGGAGTGAAATAATAGGTAAAAAAGCATTCCCCATATTACTGCGTTACGACTATACTAAATGGTGTTAGTAACAACATTCGCGAGAATTAAAATTGCGTATAACACCTAACAACATAGTTTATTTCAGTATTTTATTTCCATTAGTGTGTTCAGTTTGTTTGTCAATATGCGCCCATTTTTATTACAACAATGTTCTTTTCCTCACTTGCAGTACCGGTGACAGCCAGTTTTGTCACACCCTCTCTGGAGAAACGTCATACCGAAACGCCGCAGTTTGCGACTACTACAGACGACGAACTCTTCACATGTACCCCTAGCCAGGGCGATTTCGGGATGACATCGTCATACTCAATGGCTGCTCATGTTATTCGACCCATCTGCTCGTCGACCCCTCTACCAGTGTCCTCACCCACCGAGCCGTTTACTAGGAGTGTACCATTCTCTCTACCAGGTAGCCGTTCTGTCTCACCAATTACTTATCCACACTATCGCCAGTATTCAATGTGTTATGCCATCCCACAAAAATGTTAGTGGGCTTAAGTAGTAGTAGGGCGAGGATATATTAACATCTCAAGGGCCCGTCGTCAATTAGTGTTGACGAAAGACCCTTCAACGCGGATGACTTGTGGTAACGACAACAAACATGGGGATGGGAAATGTAAAAAAAAAACATGCAGTACGATTTCTTTATGGGTGTTTTAATTTGAGTGGTGGCCACAAAGAGTTCCACCTTCAACAACCATGTTACCACACAACCACCTGTTGGACCGTTAAATAAATTAAAGTTCACTGTTCGTTCCCGAACACAGTTCAAACAATGCCAGGTAAACCCAATGTATCTGTTACTAAAAAATCCTCATTATTCGCCACAGTTGAAGTCTCCTCGGCTGTTCTCGTCGCCGACCACGAAAATGGCAACGTCTCTGTAAGCGCCGAGCGGGAGCACCCAGAGTACCGTGCACCAGATGGCAGCAGAAGGTGGCCACGCAGGAGGCGGTCGACAGGTCCCCTGTCAACGAGATCAAGGAGCAGATCAACAACTGACACCACCAGCGACAAGGAGGAACGGGTGTCGTTTATAAAATTCCTGAACACTTCGTCGGACAACAGCAAAGCCAAGACGAAATTAATGGCGGCACAATATGAAACTGAAGTGTTAAACCAAGAAAGGATCAAGGCAAAGACACTGTTAATAGGAGCGCAGCATAGGCACAAACTCCTTGAGATAGCGAAGCTCGAGAGGGAGGTGCCAGACACCGATTAGCAAGTGCGCACTGTTCCCATGATGGCCGTTGTTGCCAGAAGCAAACATGTTTGTTGCGATATATATTGCGTTATGTGGTGGATTACTTACGAATCGTATTAAACTCACTTTGATCCAACCCACAGATATAGTTTCTGTTACCTGTTATCGTTGCTTTACTTTACTGCCACTGGTACTCACCTAATATCATGCGAAGAAATTGTTGACAAATCTCTGGCGGGCAGCTTTCCCCGCAGCAGCGCGAACCCGTTCAGACCCCTCATAGTTCTGTGGGCGGTGGTCCACCCCAACATCGACGTGTTCGTCATAGTTTGCCTCATCATCCACCTCCGACTCTGGATCGGAATCTGAGTCTGACGGCTCATCCAGGTTCAGCTTTCTGGCACGGTTGTGGAGGATGATGCAGGCCATGATCACCTTGCAGGCCTTCGCAGGGTGCAAGCGGAGCCTTCGCAGACAATGCCACCGCCTCTTTAACACACCGATGGACCTCTCTACTAGTGATCTAGCCACCCTGTGCTGCACGTTGTAGGCCATTTCCTGAGGCAGGTTGGGTTGCAGGATTGGCGTTAGCAGCCAGTCACGCAACATGTATCCACTGTCGCCGAGTAGTACACCTTGCACGGGTCTTTGGTGGGCCGTCTCGAAAGCCTCAAAGAGGTCTGACTCACGAAGGATGCGCGAGTCGTGGACACTCCCAGGCCACTTGACGATGCAGTCAATAAAAACGAGGTCTGCGTCACAGATGACCTGCAATGAGAAAGCACAAACAACACATGACATTAATCCGTTAGTAAATGCTGTAGCTCAATGGACAGGGAGGTGCAACACACAGACAAATGAACGGTGATGCCAGCAATAAAATTAGATACTGACAGGGCCTATAACAAATGGTGGTTCTCTCATCAATAATCACACGCTTGTAACAATTTGTCTCTGTATCGCGCAGTGAAGGGTTAACTTAATACTGTGGCAAATTGCAGGACGATTCACAAGATTGCTTTGCTGCAATGAGGTTCAGGAAATGGAAACAATTTCAATTATTCATTTACAGATGGTCTTAACATGGCAACAATTACACACTATATGACATTCTAGGGTCCAAATATGTTTGGTTTCTCTGGAGGTACAGTTCACCGACAAATAGGCTATGACGCTGTTAGGAGTACATGAACTAATTATTACTTATTCAGTGTTGTAGGATTGTTCACCGAAAATACGACATTTGGTAAATGACTATTTCCCCGACTCAGACTGGTTTTGTGGTTTTGGCTTGGCCTGTTTTTACATTGCATTCTACAAAATCGGCCTGAATAATTGGTTTAGTATTTGACCAATTTATTTCCTTGATATAGGTCGCATGCCATATCGTTGGAGAAACTCAGCTCAGATCAATCAACTTTTTATTAAATGTGGTAACACTTCTAGTTTTACTTTTAAATTAATCCATTTGAGATATTTCACCGCACAACATTTTTTTCTCACTAACAATAACATTTATAAGCTAACTGTGTCTGGGTATAGGCTTGTAATGTGATGGAAAACAAATATTGGACCCTATGCATTTTTGTTTTGGCCCCGCCCATTTTTGTTTTGGCCCCGCCCATTTTTGTTTTGGCCCCGCCCATACCTATTAATAAGGAACACAGATTTGAGACACTGCCCACTCCGCACTGACCTTTTTTGTAACAATGTAACGTTCATTACGTCGGATGCTACATTTGATAAGGACCACTCAAGCAAATAAATATGTACAGGTTTGTCCGTCAATTTGTCTGATTGTTTATCTGTACAGGGTCAAGCACAAGGAAATGTTCGCTATAATCGCTATACGTCAAGTCATAGTCATAGATAAACACAGTTATGCCTTAGGTCAGTCGTCAGGCTTTCGTGTTTACATTTCTGGATATGTTATAGGGGCAAAACCCAATTTTACGTCTACAGACTGTATACGGGAGTGGGTTCAATGATCCGGGTATGTAATTAATAGCGATGGGGTTGTGAGGATATTTCATAGACTTTCACAACTCAATACGCTCAACATTTGCACTCATTCCTAACCCCAGTTGTGCCACACAGTCAGCAGAAAATCTCGACACATTGTTTTTTACAGTTTCAACCTTCGCCGTTACATTTACCACAAGCAACTCCATTATTTGGCAATAGACATTCTTGAAATTACCGACATCACAATCATATATGTGTGCCCAAGGCAAACGGCATCTCATAGTGCAGGGACATTTTTATAAACAAGGAATCGCATGTCTCCATTACCCTCTAGTACAAACCTCATGCATACTGTCACGATTATACGATAGTTGGGGCAGTCAACAAAAGTCCACAGCGGGTACTGACACCCAATACATGCAGGGGGACCAACCCCCCCTGAGGAGAAAAATTACACTTTGTATTAATGTTCTCATCCCACTCATGTTGCCATTTGGATTTAAAGTGGGTGTCTAATAGTGGTATCAGATGACAGTGAAGGATCACATACGGGTCGAGATAAAGGATAACACAAACGTACCTGCACATTGATGGAGTGATAATTTTTCCGATTTACAAATTCATGTTCGTAATCGGAGGGGGCCTCGATCCGTATGTGTGTCCCGTCTATGCAGCCGAACACACCCGGGAAGCCATACTTGTCGAATATCTGCAACTTCGTTCTGTCGGCCTTCTCTTGACTAGGCAACTTGACAGATTGGCCCAGTTGGTGTACGAGAGCATCCGTTATTAGGGGAATATTGCGAGACACGGTAGACTGGTCGATCCCGATGAGTTCCCCACACACATCCTGAAACCCCCCTGTGGCGTAGAACCGTAATGCCACCAACACTTGAAGTAGCGGTGTCAACGATCCCCGCCGCCGATCGCCGTCTAAGTGTTCACGCACACTGTCAGTGATCGCCAGTATGTGGTGGCGCCGGAATCTGAACTTATTGAAGAGTTCCACATCATCGAACTTCTCGAATGGATGGCTCCTGTCACGTATAATCCGATTTCTACGTATTTCTCTGCGATGATAACGTCTCAACAGTAGGACCTCCATCTTGGAAAGCACCGCTAGCCGGTCCGGATAGCGCCTTAACCGAGGTCTGGAAGTGGTTTAGCTTAGCCTAGGTTACGGTCGGCGGCTAGCGCTGGCACCGGTTGGTGCATAGGGATTTTCCACCGTTAGCCGCGTGGAGCTACCCAAACCGCGGTTAAGGCCTTAACTCCGATTGGTGCATATGGCCCCTGTAGTCTAGTCTGCGGAAATGACAGCCTGCTAGAATTTCAAATCGAACACTGCGAGTGGAGTTGAAAAATGCATATGCAATCATAAAATACTTTAAATCCTATTTTGCTGTAGTTATATGGGTTAAGCCACCGTTTTTTTCCACCCTGAGCATATTCATTTATGCAACCCGAGGTTGTAGATTCTGCGCATGCCAAGAGATTGCTCGGGTGACTCGAGTTGCTTAATCGAATACGGCCAATGTGGCGTTCTCTGTGGTGGAGTGGTTAGAGTGTCTGACTTTTTTCTAGGTCAGACTCCTAATCTGAGGGTTGGCGGTTCGATTCCCCATGCCTCCAGCTCTGCCAATTTGGATTTCCACCGCTGTGTATAACTCACAGCGTCATCAAAGGTAGATTATATCGATCGATTATACCGAAACTCAAAACCATTGGACTATGCTTAGTACTATGAGCAGTGCCATCTATTTTAATAAGCAACAATTTTATTTTGAGTTCTAACAATAGCCTAATAGGGGAATTCCGATAGATTAGCGCCATTTCAAGTTTATTTTAATTTATTTTAAGCATAAAGTTGCTGAAAACTCTCACAACCACCCAAAACCACACCCGGCCGTCCATTTGACCAGATCAGCGGGTAGACTATATTATTTCATAGTTTGTGCCTTAAGATATGATGGCTCCGCCTTGTGAGAAACTGAAACAACATATGATTATGGTTCTTCTCACCAGGTGGCGAAAGTCTGTTGTTACAAAGTCTCTGATTGGACTAGAAAATGAACATCCAATCAAAGCGGCTGTTCTAAAGATGACCTTGTCCCACCATGAAAGTGTGACATTGATATACGCACTATGATATACAAATAATGTCACTACAATTTGGCCGTTATATATACGACCCAACCATGTTTATTTTATGCGCAGAGCAGTGGAAGCACGCACATGAAGTTCTGGTTGTTGATACAACCCCACTCACACATCTCACACCTAAGAATCATGCTGCATAGTATTGTGAATCAGTGTCCCCCTCCTTATATTTCAGATAACTATATCCAAGATATGTTAGAAATAATCGGGTCAGGGTACACTACAGATTTGGGTCCCTTTCCCCTGAACTTTCCATTTCCCCCATTGCAGATGTGCTTTTCTATCTCCACCCATCACTATAGTTATTTAAGATTATTTGTTTTTATTCAAGTGAATTTATTTCCCTCAAGGGATTTTATTTCCCTGACTGATTTTATTCCCCTGACTGATTTTATTCCCTTGTGAGCATCGAAGTACTGTTCCTCCCGACCCCAAGCGTGGACAATGCATAGAATCACTTTTTTTTACGTCAAGAAGCATCAAACTTTTCGGCTTGGGGGACAAAGTTGGACCTATACATACCATATACATAGTATATGGCCAACATATGACCAAAGTATGCCTAGCGTACCTCCCATAAAAAAATGCTTGAATTACGCTCATGGTACGTTCACAGAGCGCCGGTGAACGTTATATACCCTTATTCAATCGGCAGAACTATTCCTCATATGATACATAAGTCAGGACATGCTAGAGAAATGCTAAATGTATGTTAGACGTACGTTAGGAATACGTTATCCATATATCGTCAGTACACAGCCTGTACGTTCCCACTGCCTTTAATGTAGGTCAACGTAGTGAACGTTTGTCTAACATACGTCTAACGTACATCGATGTATGCCTAACGCATACATAAAGTATGGCGGATGTAAAATCCACACGTTCTCATACGTCAAAAGTTTTGTGCATGCACAAAACTTTGCCGACCCCCTGATGTGCGACGCCATATCTCGATGAATGTCGATGAACGTCGACATATACCAACGAGTGCCTAACACACGCATAATGCATAACAACGTATCCCGACCTAGTGGCTAAAAATCACATACGTCGCCGTATGTTGGCGTGATGCGTCGTAATGTGTCAGCCCCTTAAGCAAAAGTTATAGCAATATAATTAGTAATTAATAGGACAGAACTGAGAAAATAATAATTTCGTTGACTCACTTAAACTTGTCATTTCACTTTGACGGGTTCTTATTCAACATTTTTTTCAAGATTTTAATTGTTTATATGCTTAATTTAATTGGAATTGATTCCTTTTTATTCGTGCCATTGGGTAAAATTAAGATGAATTAATTTGATATATCTTGATATCAGCAGAAGGTGTTCATTTATTGATATAATCCTGATTGGAGGATAGCCAGCGGCTCACCAGAGCAGCAGCTGAGGTAGTGCAGGCGGCACAGCGCCCACCCACCGCCGGTGGCTTTAGGCGAGGCCCTGCAGCCGAAATAATATGTGCATAACTAGTTATACTATACATAAGCATTATGCGAGTATAAAGGCACAAAAGGGATTATATGTTTATTTCCTACCTCCAACCACGTGACCGGTGGCTCCACCACCGGCACGCTTCTATACTGGACATTACACTCGCACTTGCGCCCGAGAATATATATAAGATGAATTGCGCCCGAGAATATATATAAGATGAATTAATTTGATATCTGTTGATATCTGTAGAAGGTGTTCATTTATTACCCAATATTATATATGTTAAGTGGGCGAGACTACACTCGAGCTACGACCGTTGCGGGCTTGTGCCGAGCAAACCCGCATTTTGAAATGCGGGCTGCTCACCGGGAAAAGCCCGCATCGGCCATCAAATGCGGGGCTGGGTTCACGGCCATAAAGCCGATTGCGACTCTCCTAGCAATGATGGAAGGGCGAGCGCTCGGCTCCGACCCATCAGACGTGTTTTTGCACGCTCTGATGCTTTAGACGAGATTTAGGCCTTTATTGTCGGAATTCGGAAGAGTTTTAAAGTAAATATGATGGGAAGGGACATATTGATGAGTATTTATTCATATTAGAGAACTGGATTGTATTAGCAGGGTAAGAATAAAGCTGTGAGCTCTTAAAAAGTGATTGGAACGTTCCTTGCATTCTTTACTATCCTCCAGTCTTCATGTATATTAACCGCTATGGTCAACTTGACAGTGATATTCGATTGTTTTATATGTAAGTAAGGGCCTTCTGCCTGATAGGCCTCATGCAGCTGATCCACCCTTCTGCGGGGATATTAATAGACATATTAACAGAATTAACGTAGTGATATTTGGCTGAAAATAAGACATTAACGTAGGCTGACTATCAGTGACAGCGGCAGCACCACAGGGAGTGTCTGCTTAGTTCTGGATTAATTCAAGTGTCTTAACTCACACCGAATGGCGGGGAGGAGAGCCAGTTAGTTGAAATAATAAGTAAATGCTTTGTTATATAAATGCGGGGAGGGACAAAACCATATTTCTATGATACTCTGGCTGTCCGCCCTTAGCCCCGGGGATTACACCGACGGAGGAGGTCTACCTGTAGATGGGACGAGAGGTGGCGACGGCCCGCGGCAGGCCCAGGAAATTCACATGGAAATAATTATATAAATTAACATGTAGGCTCGCCTTAGATGGGGGCGAAATAGCCGAACGGTTAAATATATATATATATATAATACAGAAGGTGTATGCCTACACTGTATGGGTTCATCCACATATATTCATGCCATGCACGTAGTAAGTGCACACACCGAACGCGGTGGCCAAATCGGTAGAGTGCAGGCTTCCCATGCAGAAGATCCGGAGTTCAAATCCGAGCTGAGTCAAACCAATGACTTATAGAAATGATGCTTGTTGCTACCTATCCTGGTGCTCATCATTAATAGGATAGGGCAATGACTGCATGTAGCTTAGTCTCAGGATAATGTGACTAAGTATGGTATTGTGTCATGTTGCCATCAGCCTGATCAGCACTATTAAGTTGCCATGAGTGCATGCTGCCACAAATCGGTGCACGTTCTGATATGACCTCAGATGTGTCTAGTGCGTAAAACCCCAACAAACAAACTGGTAAGCGCGCGTGCTTTAAATGGCCGTGCATACAGGGTACTAGTATACACGTTTTAATCGGGCGTATTGGACCATACAATGAACGACAAGCGAAGAGGGTAGAGGCGGAGCCAGCTTATACCGTGAGCCTCAAACGCCAAAGGAGTACTTATCTGTCACAGGACATCGCGATTGAGATCATTTCTTTCCAAGTAAGCAATTCTTATTTTGAAGAAATACATTGCATGGCTAGTAAGGATGCGTAAGCGATAGCATTGTGGCGTTCGCATAACTAGATTCAACAGAAGGGTTTGCTTTACGAGTTTGATGAATGCCATGTCGATCGCCCGTTTTCCCAGCGGTGCAGCCATTTTGGCAGAATGGGTACCTGCATTTGTTTACAAATGTCATGCGTATATATATATCTAAATAATTACGTGGATGCATGTGTTCAAGCATTGTGGACCTCACCATCCACAATATAAGCTAGTCCCGAATAATTTGGGAAAGGATTACAATAATATGAATAAGCAATGCTTAGGGCCGACCCCTGATATAACTACAGTAAAGTATTTTATAATTGCGCGTGTATTTTTTTACTCCACTCGCGGTGTTCGATTTGAAATTCTAGCAGCTCGGATGACCCGTCATTTCCGTGGAATAAAGTAGGCCTATTAATATTGCATTTGTGCACCCATGTTTATGCCAAATTGTTATTTATTTCTTTTAATTTTGAATAAAATTGGCGTATCGGCAAATTCTATGGCAGCGGGCATTTGTTTTGATATATTATTAACCAATAGCTGTCGTCCACCCTGCTTGCTGCGGACCGAAATTCGACGAGCAATTTCTGTTTCCGTTTGTTGGATTTCTCGGTTTCTCGGTACGAGTTTACAAATGGCAGCGCCCATACAGTGCTATTTCTGTTTCCGTTTGCTGGATTTTGGCGAAATCATGTTCACAGTAAGAGTATTGTTTATGTATATATATATTGAATTCATAGCCCGGGCCTTGGGAAATACAAATGCGGAGTACGTATGACAGGCAAACCACAGTATCATGAGTATGTCAATATAATATTTTAAGCAGACAGCATATATGATGGCAAATGTTAATGTGATGGGGCCCCTTTGTTGGCCGCCCGGGACTTGACCCTCATGCTTTAGACCCCTCCCCCCCCCCCCAAGTAAGCAGGAGAATGTTTGCTTCTCATGTCTTTAATCTCCACTCACTGTGGCGTCCACGATCAAGTGACCTGCCTCTGCCCTGACGGGTCCCACATCAGCTTCCTTAGGAGAGGTTATGGTCCACGATCAAGTGACCCGCCTCTGCCCTGTGGGGTCCCACATCAACTTCCGCTAGCCGCACGCAGTAAGCGGCAGCTGTGTCGTGGCACTGCCTGTCGGCTACCGTACCACCACCTATTGCTGTAAACTGCGACGGTGACGGAGCAGTCCTTGCTGGTAGTGGAACCCCCCCCCCCCCTCAAGATCTCTGGAGCTCCCTCAGTCCACTCTCCTGGTATCCACTCTCTCGGGGAGCAAATAGAGGTTTCATACCGGCAAGAACATGTCAAGACAGGCGCAAAACTATTTGTCCCTGCAGAGATGTTGGGAGTTCCATACATCAACCGCCCGTAATGCTGCCACAGTGACATGGTTTTCTGTTTAGGGTTTGCTCCCTTAGCCTTCGGTTCTGTCAAGAACCTGTACCACAAGGCAGTGGTTTACAACTCTGCAGGGCAGGGGCGTCAAACTCCCTGATGTATTGCTATACCTGCATAACATATCCAGGAGATCGGGATGCCAGCATAACCATACTCCACCTGGGTAAATTCCATTCAGGGCAACCAACACTGTCATAAAACAGCGTTTGATTGAACACAATGCCTTTTATCATCTGCCAGACAAATTTATAATAATTTAATATTTTTAATAAATATTTATTTAAATAAATAAATGCATGACCTATGGTCAGAGTCAGGGAGGCACTAGATAATGATAATAATATTGTATATGAATGGTGCCAACCCTCCAACTCACACTGTCGGCACTTCCTTCCAAAAGTTTAGATTTTTCTGTTTCCTAAAAAGGTGGAAGAAAGTACCAATGGGGGGAAAGTTGAGGAATATTCATAATAATATATTTTTAAAAATCCAACAGCAGATAATAAGTAACTAAACGCTCCAATCGGGAGAGAATAAGTTCATCACCACAGCTTAGTAAATAACGAACGTACTGCTGAAATATAAAGCAGTATTAATATGGAGGAAATACAACTTTAGCAGTACGAAACATTAATTCAGTGCATGGTTATCAATGTAAATGAAACAATATTATAATTGCGCAATATATATTTATATATAAAATAGGCTACGACTCCAACAGATAAATAAAGAGACTAATTAAGTACAAATAAAATGGATACAATATAAACTCTGCCCCATTATATTCATATAATAAATTATATAGCACATAAAATAGGCTATGACTCCAGAGGATAAATAAAAAGACGAGACGAGGAGTGGTGGAAGCATACCTTTATTTGCAAGGCCCATATGGCCGAGCAATAAACAGCCAAACCTCAGCCGGCTATGCCGGGCCAGGCCCCACCTACTCCTCAAGCCGTTCCTCCAAAGCCGTCAGCCTTATGGCCACCCGTAGGTCATTCAGAATCCTGGTTTGCAAAGGCGTTTTCAAATAAGAATAAACAGTCTCAGAGGCCCAGTCCCCCCTTACTTTAATTTCTTCAATAGAAGCACCGGACATAGCCAAAAAGGTGCACCCCCCCTCTCCTCAAGGAGAGGGGGGTGCTCCTCAAGGAGTGCGAGGTGAGGTATTGCTCACCCAGCCCTGCTTGATTTGCGAATAACTTCAGCATACCCTGATAAACCTTATAAGTCATCGGCTTAGACTCCTGCCCTCCCACAGGAATCCTAAAGGCCAAATCCCCCACTTCGGCCGGCCGTTCCCTGAAATGACGCAATGTCCAGTACACTGCGCACAACCCTCTGTTAGGACAATGTGCTACCGGCACCTCCAGTACCCGCTCCTTGAACTGAATAGTTTTGAGCGCCTGACCCGAATTAGCATCCCCCAGTCGAAAAAGGTAAAGTCCCCCCTATGCAATGTCGAGTCCGACTCAGTCACTTGTGACTTCCAAAACAAGGCTCCAAAAGAGCAGAGCATCGCTGCCCTCCAAGCAACATGCCCCGTACTCGATTGATTGGTGGTTGCTTTACGCCGTGTCGGAAGCATAGGCCGTGTCGGCAGCATACGCCATATTCACGGCGAGGTGAATGAACATGCCCCGTACTCGAAGTCAATAGAGCAAAGACCCTCAACAGCATGGAAGGAAGTATTGGGGCGGCCTGCCGTGGCGTGTCCCCCTTCTGATGCCCTTAATTGTCGCTTGCACTACATAGTCATTGTATCTGATACCCTGAGCCCCATCCTGGTGCAGAAAGAAACTTAGTCCCGATAAATAATTCACCACCGACCGGTATGTGAGCGTTCTCGCGAGCCAGGTGGCATGCAGCGCCACACACTCAGAAGAGCATGGAAGCGGCGGGCCGTCCTGCGAGAACTGGTCGAGAAACTCAAAATATTTTCGTATTTGGACAGATCTCGTTGTGATTGAATTCTGGGCGTAGAAATATCTCTCATATCCCCGCTGCTCTGCCCTCAGTGCCTCCAATTCTGGAATGCCAGAACAAGGGAACATCAAGAAGATGAGGACAGCACATCATCCTCCCTGCATCCACTGCCCTAATCCTAGCACTACTTGCCTCTACATCCCACCTACTCAGGGCATCAGAAACAACATTAACAGTGGTGTTTATATATGTTGATAAGAAAGTGCAATTTGTCTATACCGCTAGCCAGAACAGCCTCCGGAGCATCCCTATGACCGGCCGGAATTAAGTGCAGCCTGAACTACCGTGCTGTCTGTAATAAATATAATCTCAGAGCCTCCCCAGCTTGATGCCCAACGGATGGCTCCCTCCATCACAGCCCTCATCTCCTTGATATTTATATGCTCAGTACCCGCCACTGCGGGACTGCTACGTGGTGATGACCCACGCGACGAGCCAATACCTCATCATCCTCAGCCTTAAAAGATGCAATGAGGCAATCACTCCCATGTGTAGCGCCCAGTCCCCAATTTGAAGAATACAACTACTGCAAATTTCCCTAGCATCCCAGCCTTCCCATTAAACCTTGCGGCAAAGGCTGCCCACCAGCTAAAATCTTCTCTAAATCCGGCATTTAGCCGCGCCTTATAAAAAGGCTCCCGGAGAGTTCCTATCAGATCATAGACCCGTCTACTGAAAGTGCGGCCACCCTTATAACCTTGGCGCAATGAGCCAAGTGTCCAGCCAGCCTCTCCAGATCCTTACGAGTTGCCTTCTTCCGACCTAGGAAATGCAACAAAATGATGCGAAACTTTTTTAATTTATCATCGGGGAGGGTCAGCTTGAGTGTCTCAGAGTTCACATCAATACCTAAAAATCTTATTTTTCTGGCAGGGGAGAACAATTTTTTTTACCTGATAAAGAAACCCAAACGGCGCAATATAGTGAGAACGCATTGCTGATAGACCCTTGCCTCTCTCTCGGTACCACCCAAGATGCAGAAATCATCCAAATAGTTCCCTACCTGCACAATGCACAATGAAATCTGATATCCTTGAGAAAAAATATATGGACTGGAAGAAAGTCCCATACAGAGCCTCCCGTCCACCATCTATGTTTCAGTCGTATCGCCCTCAAAAACCCAGCGAAGCCCCTGGCGTTTTCTCTGCTTGTGGTAGATATGGACCGCGTGATACGCATCCTTAATGTCAATGCTAGCTAAATAGTCCCACCTCTCCAAACATTCCACTACATCGTCAAGACCCTTATATTTAAATTTAGGAGCGACTCCAGTTGTGTAATTGTTCACGCTCAAGCCCTTAGGCATACTACAATCAATCACGCTCCTCCCCCCACCGTCGTCTTTTGGTTCAACAAATATCCCATGTATGCAAGTTGGTGGGCTCTCCACCCTCATGAGGACCCCGCTCTCTAATTCCGATGCTAACCTGGTTTCTATTATGCCCCTCTCACATTTTGATTTCTTCCTAACTGGCTGACTAGCATACCTCACATCACAGTTCGCATCAATGACATGGAAACCAAACAGAATGCCCTGCAATAGAAACAATGCATCCATGTCAAGTTCAGCCCTGCAAAATGCTTCTGTAAAAAAACGACATGGTTTTAACCGACATCGCATAGCACATAGTTCATAGACACACAATAATTAAAAGAAAATTATTTCTCCAACTCCTGCATTCAACGGCAGATAATAAGTAACTAAACCCTCCAATCGGGAGAGAATAAGTTCATCACCACAGCTTAGTAAATAACGAACGTACTGCTGAAATATAAAGAAGTATTAATATGGAGGAAATACAACTTTAGCAGTATGAAACATTAATTCAGTGCATGGTTATCAATGTAAGTGCAACAATATTATAATTGCGCAATATGTATTTATATATATATATATATATATATTTATAGATAAACAAAATTTAGTGTGTTCTCAGACTACGCGATGAAGCACGACATACCCACAGGGAGTGCTGGCTAATTTACATATTACCCCCTAAATTTAGAGCTGACACAGAAGGTGGTGGCAGCAGGGATCGATCCACTGCATACTCAGTGAACGGGTGCCTGCTTACTAGCGTTGCGCATCTGGAATGTTGCTGTCAGCGTCGGGGACATCATCAGCTCTCCTCGACACTGAACCTGGAGAGATAAATCTAGTAAACTGAAGGATCCATCCCAGGTTCAGAAATTTATCGGGTGTGCAAGGAAGGAACTATAAGAGTCCTCCGACCCATATTTGCCAATTAACCAACATCACAAGCCTCGACGCACATCGGCTAGGTGGAACCTCCCCCAACTGACTGATATAGTGATATAGTGATTGGTAGACAGGAAGTGTGAACACTTATTTGTCTCTCATTTTTGCTTGAGTGCAAGTAATTAGCAACACAAGGAATAAATTAGTAGCATGTGGTGAATAAGTGGTCAAATTTCCCTATATCATCAGCCCATGCTTTTTCTAATCGGTTCTTGAATGAATTTATTGAGCCGGCATCTATAACATTTTGTGGGAGACTATTCCATATATTTATGATCCTGTTTGAGAAACTGTGTTGCCTTAATTTTGAAACGGCTCTGGGTTTTACTAGTTTGAGAGTATGGCCCCGGCTGCCTTCTCTTTTATTCAAGGTGAAAAATTGGTTCATATCTATTTTATCAAAACCTTTCATAATTTTAAATACTTCAATTATGTCACTTCTTTTCCTTCTGTAGGAAAGAGTAGGAAGTTTCAATTTCCTGAGCCTTTGTTCATAGGGTAAGTCCTTTATAACTGCAACTAGTTTCGTTGCACGTCTCTGAACCTTTTCGATCTCCAGAATATCTTTCCGAAAAATTGGGCTCCAAATTTGTGGACAGTATTCCAAAATTGGCCTAACAAGAGACTTAAATAGAATGAGAAAATTGTTCTTGTTGAGGCGATGGAAGGTTCTTTTAATTATTCCTACTCTCTGGTTAGCATTTGAGATGATAGTCCTCATGTGTTTCTGAAAGGAGAGTTGGGAGTCGAAGGTTACACCCAAGTCCTTTTCATAGCTATCTTGTTGCAGGACAGTGTTCTGCATAATATAGGCGTAATGAGGATTATTTTTCCCGTAATGAATAATTTTGCACTTCTTTTCATTGAAGGGCAATTGCCATTTCTCAGACCATTGTGAGAGTTTCAGAATATCCTCTTGTAAGAGATTTTTATCTCTTACGTCTTTTATTGCTCGAAAGACCTTTGTGTCATCCGCAAATATTTTTAGGTTTGATGAGACACTGCCTGGCAGGTCATTTATAAATATTATAAATAATATTGGTCCCAGCACACTTCCCTGAGGTATTCCTGAGGTGACATTCTTAAAGGAAGATTTTTTATTACCTACAACTACCCTTTGCTTTCTCTCAGACAGGAAGTCCTGTATCCATTCAGAAATTGATCCGGATATTCCCAGAGCTTTGACTTTGTTTAATAGTCTTTTGTGGGGCACACTATCAAAGGCTTTGGAGAAGTCCAGATAGACGGTGTCCCATGCCAGGCCATGATCCAGCCAGTCAGTCCAAATTTCCATCACTTCTAGTAGTTGTGACAGACAAGATTTTCCTCCAGTGAATCCGTGTTGGTCTGGAGATATCAATCCTAGTTTTTCCAAGTGTTCTACGACACAGTCTCGGATTATTCTTTCCAGCATTAGTATGGGAGCCGACTACCCAGATGCAGCGGCCACACCAAAGCCAGAACTCGCATCAGTTTGCGTAGGGGGTCGGGTAGCAAGTGCGGCTCGTGGTGCCACCTGGTGTGAACCACTGCTGAGAGGCTACGCCGTCCTCTCCCGAGCAGGACTGAGAGAGAACGGATCCATCAGAGACGAGCATGACGACATGACTGACTAATCTTGGCGAGCCTGCCACACCCGAAATCTGGCAAGCTCCTCGAGATCCGCAAGGATAACCTGGGACCTATTAAGTTGAACATGCTGAGGGGCCTCCGGCCACAACGGGGAGTGGAGTCAGTGCCAGATCCCCACGTGGGCATCCGGCAGCCGCCAACAGAGACAACCCGAGCGGGGTTGCTACCCTCAGCCTCTGCGAAGAGATGACCGAGGGAGGTGGGGAAGCCTCAACACCTTGAGATGGAGTGCTGGGCTCCCCACTCCATAGCAATACCTCATACCATCCCACAATACCGTATCAACCGGGATTCCATCCACGGCGTCAATCACCGGCTGTCCCGTGCTAGCATCAGACTGCACACCTGCCTCCTTGACAGTAACCACCTGATCCGCAGCGGCGGCATCCAAGCTTACCATTTGGGTTGGGCCGAAGCCCTTACGACACAACCCTGGCCTAGTCTTCCCATCTCGGCCTCCTCGCAGACATTCCAGCTTCGCCATGTCCGTGCCAGAGTTGTCCCGTCCTTCTCAATCGCCGGCCAATACCACCTCCTCGAGAGAATGCCTCGCTCCTCCACACTGAACCGGCCAGTGCCCGAAAGCAAAGCAATGACCACATTCATGATCCCGAGCCCGTGTCTCCCTCCTCACGGTCCACCTGCGTGCCGACAACCCTGATGGGCCTGGCCCAATGCTGGTTGACTGTGCCACAGGCTTCTGCTCGGCCACCATCTCTTTCACCCCTGGCTAAATCCTCCTCCAATCACAATGATAACGAGTCATCAGCCATGAGCCCCATAACCGGCGACGGCAAGATGTCCATCCTCTCGGGAGAGAGTGGAACAGACCGCCGGTACCCCGGTCCCTTCCGACCGGAAAACCGAACTACTCCACAGTGAGTATTCCGTGCAAAAATCTGAGCTGAGACTTCTGCGTCCACCAGGCTTACTATCCTCACGTAATACAGAGCTCCTGCTTATCCGCCCCCTCACCGTTAACCCTATGACGAGAATGAATAGCTGAGGGAGTGACAACAACACTAGATTTACACACCATAATGCCTTCCCCGGTAATTACATTATCAGAAAGAGTGTTATGCACCGACCCAAGGGCCCCTAATTGATTTCCCACAGTTTCGCCATTAGACAGGTGAACGCACACATAGGCACCTTGAGTGTCGGCACTTAACACGTCACCTTGTGTGACGTGAGGCAATGGGAGGGTGCAATGGGAAGCGTATGCACGGTCTGCTATGGCATCCGCCTCCGCACGCCTGATCCCCTCCAGGTGACCGAGACACCCACTGCGTAGACGGACGCAATCCCCTCCATACCTAATATGAAGAGAACACCATTACGGATTTTGCAGGCAATGGCCCACACTCACCTCCTTGCGCAGTAAGGTGAAACCTGGTCATGACACAAGTGTGATGGGGCCCCTTTGTTGGCCGCCCGGGACTTGACCCTCACGCTGTAGACCCCCCCCCAAGCAAGCAGGAGAACGAGTATGTTTGCTTTTCACGTCTTTAATCTCTGCTCAATGCGACGTCCACGATCAAGTGACCCGCCTCTGCCCTGCCGGGTCCCACGTCAACTTCCTCGGGGGAGGTTACGCTAGCCGCAGGCACTAGGTGGCAGCCCTGTCGAGGCGCTGCCTGGTGGCTACCGTACCGCCACCTATTGCTGTAAACTGCGATGGTGACGGAGCAGTCCTTACTGCCACCATATGGTAGTGGAGCTCATGTCTGGACTACTACATTAACTAATAAGAGTAGGAGGTAGCTGGCTGTGGTTGTCCTAAATTATAGATAGAGACTTGCAGAAAAAAAATCAAATATCAGATAGGCTTTCTAAACAAATTTGTTCTGATAAAGCACTTCAAGCCCTTTAATTTAAATTGACATATGGATCATAGAGTTAATAGGTCAAGTAAAAGCAAAGTTATGATATGTAATGTACCAGGAAATAAAGCTATTTATCTCAAGTCACACTAAGTCCCTAGTAAGTGCATTGGTTTATAGGGCAGGGATTTTGAGTGGAGTAGCATCGAGCTGCCAAGAAACCAATATGCAACATACTACAAGTACAACCCAAAATATTCATACAGAAAAAGTGAAATATCTCTAAAACCACACCACATAGAGAAGCAAACCGCTTGGCACACAAACAGATAGCATGTTTAACAAAAAGATTATATAAAATTTATATGGGAGCCATTTACCAATTAGCATGGCCAAGCACTGAATGTTGGGTGACTTTTGAGTTTTCTCAGCTCAACTGTCACATATTTCTTCCTAGAAAATGATGTATTAGAATGTTTGTATTTCATAAAGGGTAAGAAAAACAGTGTTTCATGGGGATTGTCTGCGCGCAGTGGTGCTGCGCGCGGTCAACTTTTTCCTATGTGGTGAGGTATGAGGACCCGTTCACGCGGATTTTGTAAGTGATTATACTAGTACTAGTTTGTTGTTTTACATCCTAGCAACATCTAAGGTCATATCAGGACGGGTACCGACTTTTGACAGTGGCGCACTCATGGCAACTTTATAGTGCTGCCCACTGGGAAATCAGGCCACCAGCACCATGACCTGATATCCCACTCAGTCACATTATCCTGACACCGAGCGAATCAGTCCTTGCCCTATCCTAGTAATGCCGAGTGCCAGGCTAGAATTAGAAAGCGACAAGTATCAATTTTTAAGTCATTGGTTTGACTCGACCAGGGTTCGAACCCACGATCTCATGGGTTTGGATCCCCCGATCTTCGAAAACAGGGGACGGACACTCAACTCATTCGGCCACCGTGTCTGGTCACTAGTACTAGTACTAGTGGTAGTGGTACTACATATTCTTACTGTCTATGCGTTAAGTATTTAGCTACAACAGTCTTTGCTATTTTATTACAACTGGATGCAGCAGAAGAGCACTTCGCTGAAAATGAAATAAATATATTGTTATGAACCACGCCAACAAAAGAATCATCTCTGCCAGTCAGCCCCAGAGATTGAGACTCACAGTCACATTGTTATCCACTATGCCTTTTCTCGAAGCGAATGAGAAGCTATATAAAATCACGGATGAAAGATCTCCGCGATTTAGCGGATTTCCGTGATTTCTTTTATAAAATCGACCGATTAACATTGAACAAAATGCCAAGGAATCATGATGTAAATGATGACAGTTTGTTAGTTTGAATCCCGTTCTTATATGACCTTAGATGTTGCTAGAAAATCAAACCCAAACAAGAGTTAGGTATGGATGATAATAGTGACAACAGGGACTGTTGAAACTTGACTTCCGGTATTTTACCGCGATTTTCTGACAGTCAGGGTTGTCCGGTAAATACCTGGGTGGTAATTACCGGGTAGTATTTCCCGGGAGGGAAATACCGCCCTGTCCATTAATACTGGGAAATACCTTTTTCACATTATATTAATTTTTTTATTTTTGGTTCATTCTATTATTTTCACGTGATATACTTAGTTACTGGTACCATTTCTTCATGTTTTGATAATATAAATAGGGCATACAGAACTTCACATGTATCATATGTGATACATATGCCCCATGCCCCCAGCTCTGCCAATTTGGATTTCCACCGCTGTGTATAACTTACAGCGTCATCAAAGGCCGGTTGCTCTCATACCATGTCTGTGTAGTGTGGGAGGTTAAAAATCCCTTGGGTCGGTAAAAGTGTAGGCTCGGGCTTTCTATTGACCAGCAGTGGAATGAGGAAGACCAGTCGTCTATGACTGAAATTTGCCCTGCTTAAACAACTAATGGACCAAAAAAAAAAATATATATATATATATATATATATATTTTACCTCGGTATACAGCCTCAGGCTAGCCTCAGGCTAGGGAGAAGGAAGCACGTGAGGTACCAGCAATCCACATATACAACTCACTACAGTGGACCCTGTCCGTTGGGTTGCTCCGGCAAATTTAGTCTACATACAAGCCTAATACGCAGTAAGTATCATAAAAACTGTGGTTAGCTTAAATCATGATGCCAATTAGAGCATCATTATGGAAAGTTTAACTTTCTTTGGTCCATTTTTGGACGAGTTATTTGGTTATAAAACCAAGGATAGAATTCCTTCTCTCGAATGATTGAAACCGGTCATTAGCGGTTCTGTCAACACCCCGAGTCTACCGAGGATAGGGTAGAGATGTGGGCTCTGCCTAGTCTCCTGTGGAAATTCTCGTACTCTAATAGAGAGTAATGTTGGAGATGCTCCTGGGTTTCTTTTATAGACTCCCCACAAAACTTTTTCAGGCGTTTCTCCGAGTTTCGTAGCATTTTCTCCAACTTGTTGACGTTGTAGTCACAGGTGGGAGAAGTGTGCATGACAGAGGGATGGGCAGGCCGATACACTGGTCCTGACCCCGCGTAAGGTTCGGGCTTGACCCACAACCCACGCACAAATTTAGCTTATTACGCCTGTGTTATAACGGTTTAAACACGTTCTCTAACACCAATAGATGTCCAAATGAGTTTTAAACAACCATGTTGTGACATATATATATATACCGGGACTGATCAAAAATTTTGTTTCAGCTCTCGATGGCCACGAAGCGGAGTAAGCGCGGTGCAGCAGCAGCCGAGGGGGTTCCGAGTGGCGAGGACGAGGAGTACGACTCCTCATCCGTGTTGTCGGCAGGGCCTGCGACACAGCCCGGGGCGCATATTCTCTCCGAGGAGGACATAGTGCCTGGCGGCGCCGCGCCTCAAAATTGGGAGACGCGGTTTGCGGCGATGGAGAGTCACATAATGGCTCTCAAACCACAGGTGTCTCGTAAACGGAGTGTGCAAGAAGAGTCTTCTGTGGAGGATTTCTCCGACACAGACTCAGAGATGGAGCTTAGGACTCCTCCTCCTTCTCCTAAACGAAGAAAGAAGAAGAAACACATTGTTTCTTCGGGTGATGAGTTCACCAAGGAGAGGGGGAAGACTGGGCTTCGCAAAAAGCGCAAGACCAAGTCCAAGAAGAAGAAGAAGAAGAAGAAGAGGAAAGTTCTCTTCTTCTGACTCGTCCACGGATTCCACGTCTACGGAATCGGACTCAGACACGCAATATGAAGGTGTCTATGCTGCCATTGGAAGCAAAGTGGCTAAGAAAGTCGAGAAGCCAAGGGCTAAGCGGGTGAAAACCACTACGCTTATGCGTGAGAACATTAATGGCCATTTCCGCACGTTTAAGCCGGCGGAGATTATTTCTAAATTATCAGATGAGTTAACAGGCATTAAAGGTGTTCCCAATTCCATCATTAAGGAGATGGATCGAGATGTCAATATGACGGAGGACCGTAAGAGATTTGAGGGTGTGTTGCACATAGTGCATAAGGCGGTGCTTGGTACCTTAACAGCTATTGCTCCTGTAGCAAACAGAATGCAACAAGAAAACAAGTTCTCGTCATTGGCTAAGACGATGGACAAAGGTATTGCATTGTTGGCGGCGGCAGGTAATTACGAAGATATGAAAATGTTTTCAAGTCAGTTTGCACAGATGCTGGCAAAGAAGTGGCTTGCTCAAAGAAGGTTACTGATAATGATGGGAAAGAGTTTACGCTCTTTCTTGCTCCAGAGCCGATTAAAGGGAAACCTTTAGATAACACCAAAATGTTTGGCGGTCAACTACAATACCTCTATAAAGAGGTAGAAACTGCAACCAAGAGTGGCAAAAACATGGATGGTAAGAAGAAACAGGAAACTCCTCGTTTCAAAAGGTCACGAGGGGATTTTCGTCCACGGCGGTTCACCAGGGGAACCAGATCGGGTTCAAACTTCGGTCAAGGTTTTCGGGGCCGGGGCGCTCGCTCAGGCTGGACCGACAACACCGCACGGCCACTAGGCCGAGGTGTCAACTCGCCGAGACCCTTCCCCAGGGGCGGGTCCAAGGAGAGGTTGAAACACAAACGTTACAAGTCCTTCCAGCCTCTAAAACCACACAAACTGTAAGCAACTTTGTGGCTGGTAATATTAATAATCATATTTCTGAGTGGCACAAAATTACTAGTGACCAAGAAATTTTACAAATAGTTAGGGGTGTTCATATTCCCTTCACACAATTTCCTGTACAAGGCAGGATACCTTTTCCTTATAACATTGAACCGGTTGAACGAGAGGCACTAACTAAACAGGTACAAAAATTCTTTGAGAAAGGAATTATACAAAAAGTGTCATACTGTTCAGAAGAGTTTATTTCAAACATCTTCTTGAGACCAAAGCCTAATGGTGAGGTTCGAATGATCCTGGATTTAACAATCCTTAATAAAATGGTTGAATATCGACATTTTAAAATGTTCTCTCTAGATACAGCACGCGATCTGATTACGCCAGATGCGTGGATGGCTAGTGTTGATTTACAAGATGCATATTATACGCTTCCCATAAGAGGAAAAGACCGGAAATTTCTTCGGTTTCTTTGGGATGACCAACTCTATGAGTTTACTTGCATGCCGAATGGTTTAGCTTGTGCCCCTCGTTTATTCACTAAACTGCTTAAACCTGTTTTTTCAGTAATGGCGCGGAAGGGTCATATAATGTTTCCATGCATAGATGATTCCTTTATTATTGCATCAACACAAATTGATTGTGAGAATGCAGTGTTCGATTTATGTGCATTACTTACTAAATTGGGGTTTTATGTACATCCACAAAAGTCAGTGTTTAAACCAACAAAACAACTCAAATGTTTAGGGTATATTCTGGATACACAGTCTCTTACAGTGTCGATAACAGAACAAAAACTAATTAAGTTTATGAATACAGCGACCCAGCTTATTAAGTTACCAAAAACCTAAATAGACAGGTCGCAGTCCTTATTGGGATAAAAGATATCGTAGCACCCGCTATTCTATACGGGAAGGCCCATATTAAATCTCTAGAATTAGATAAAAATTTTTACGTTTACAACGAACTAAAGGGAATTTTGAGCGAAAGATGTTTATTTCGCAAGAAGGGCTACAGGATATTGGATGGTGGATGCAACACATAGCAAGTTCACCAAATCCAATCCGCATGGTGGAACCTATTACGGTAATTACTACTGATGCTTCGTTAGAAGGTTGGGGAGCTCATCGAGATGGGGTCACAACAGGAGGTAGATGGCTTGATGATGAAAAATCAGACCATATTAATGTACTAGAACTGCGTGCTATTTATCTGGGCTTATGTAGTTTAGTAAAGATACATAAATCACAAGTTAGAATACTAACTGATAATACTACTGCCATGGCATATATTCGTAACATGGGTGGAACCAAATCAAAGCTTTGCAATCAGTTGTCTAAACTGATTTGGAACTGGGCACAGGCTCAACAAGTCTGGCTGACTGTAGCGCATATTCCAGGGTCACAAAATACACTTGCAGACTATAAAAGTAGAAATTTCCATGACCATTTAGAATGGTCTCTCTCTACACCTTTTTTTAATTTCATTTGTGAAAAATGGGGTACACCTGAAGTTGACTTATTTGCATCACGAAATAATAACAAATTACCTTGTTATGTTTCTTGGCATCCTGAACCGGAGGCTTGGAAGGTAGATGCATTTGCTATTACCTGGGAAAATAATTATTTTTATATTTCCCCACCGTTTAGCATTATCAGCTGAGTTGTCAGGAAAATCGGTCTGGAAAGGACACATGCGATACTGGTGGTGCCCGATTGGGACACGCAACCTTGGCTGGGGGGGGGAACATCATTCTAACGGTTGCCTACAAAACTTCTTCCACAACTGCAAAAGAACATATACGATTCCCAAGAAAACTCGGGAATCTGACACACCACGGACCGCTAGTGGTTCACGGCGACGTGTCAACGACGCCCCAATTGGCATTCCTTTTCTAAGGAAACAGCTGCAGCAATTTGGATTGGACAAAATTACTGAGAATAGGATAGTATCTGATGCCTGGAGGCCAGGAACTGTCAAAATGTACACATCCTATTTAAAGAAATGGGGTGTACATTGTTTGTTAATGAAAGTCAAGCCAACAAATCCAACAGTTTCACAAGTAGCTCGTTTTCTTCGTTCTCTAGAGGATGAAGGACTATCCTTTGGGTCGATTAATGCGGCAAGATGTGCGTTATCAATCATATTACCGAGAATTGATGGTGAAACAGTTGGAAAACATTATGTTCTTGGATATTTGCTTCGTTCAATTTATCAAAGGAATCCTCCAAAACCAAAGTATAGTCGGTTTTGGGATGTGTCTGTAGTATTTAAGTTGACTCAGGCTTGGCCTCACAACTCGTGGTTAGATTTAAAACAATTAGGTTTTAAGGTCGCGGTCCTGTTATTATTAGTAACCGGACACAGAGGACAGACGATTGTTGCCTTGTCTTTAACTGGATTAGAAATAGACAAGAAACAAGCTACGTTTGATTTAGCACAATTGCTTAAATCGAACACGTTAGGTGACCCTTTATCTACGGTTCACTTAGACTGTTTTCCGAGTGATCGGAAATTATGTGTTGTGTCAGCCATACGGGCTTAAATATCTAAGACAAAGGATTTACGTGCATCACAACAACTATTAGTGAGCTTTATAAGGCCACATAAAGCAATTTCACGAGACACCCTTGCCAGATGGACAATTACGGTGTTGAAATTGGCTGGAGTGGATACGAGCAAATACTCATCCCACTCAACTAGAGGTGCCATGGTCTCCAAGGCACGGTTGCTAGGTGTTTCTGTGAAAAGAATACTAGCGCATGCAGGCTGGAAGACGGCTAAGTCGTTTGCAAAACATTACAAGCGACTAGAAAAGCCTACCGGCATTGCAAAGCGCCTGCTCGCCAACTAACAAGAATAGGTGAGAACAAAAACGTTGAATATTATATAAGAATGGATGATATTAAGGATAAAAATGAATTATGTATAGGTCTCCCTAGCCTGAGGCTAGCCTGAGGCTGTATACCGAGGTAAAATAGTATAGTTATACGAATCTTACCTGGGTATAGATGATGGATAACTGTTGTTTTCCCGAGGTAGAAGCATCGGGTAGACGTGGGCTAGGGCCCACCCACCACGCCCTGCCACGTCTATCCCGTTGGTGTACCGTTACGGGAAAATCATAGTATCCATTGTATTGAAAGATCATTTTTATCCTGAATAAGTAGGTTAAAATTGCTGGTACCTCACGTGCTTCCTTCTCCCTAGCCCACGTCTACCCGAGGCTTCTACCTCGGGAAAACAACAGTTATCCATCATCTATACCCAGGTAAGATTCGTATAACTATACTATATATATATATATATATATATATATTTATTACACATATTTTTCATCTCATTAGCATGCTATTGTATATATGGTACATAGTATTACCAATCAATGTCTTCCTTCCCACGAAGGTATCAATGACAGTTTTTAACACATAACCAACTTGGAAGCTTTATCAATACTAAGACAATTTCTCAACTTTGTCTGAGGTGTTCTCTAGAAAGCTTGCATGATACAGCAGTTGGACCTGATGGAATCCATTACCAATTCCTTAAACATCTCCCCAAATCTGCGCTGGGCCTGTTGCTTCAACTCTTTAACAACATCTGGGAGTCAGGTGTCGTCCCTGCTTCTTGGCGGGAGGCGACAGTAGTACCGATTCCTAAACGTGGTAATGACAAGAGTGAAGCCAACAACTATCGTCCTATAGCCCTCACAAGTTTCATACATGTAAAACCATGGAGCGTATGGTTAACAAACGCTCGTCTGGCTACTGGAGTCAGGACACCACTTGTCCGACCTCCAATGTGGCTTCAGACAAGGCCGCAGCACCCTCGACCATTTGGTGCGCATGGAGACCTTCATAAGAGATGCTTTCCTTATGACGGAGAACGTTGTGGCTGTCTTTTTCGACCTCGAAAAAGCCTATGACACAACGTGGCAGCACAGCATCATGGAGGATCTCCATGCGATTGGCCTTCGTGGCCACCTGCCAATTTTCATCAAGAACTTTCTAGCCTTCAGGCATTTCAGCGTCCGTGTCAAGAGTACCTATTCCATACACTCACAGGAACTAGGAGTACCTCAAGGCAGCATACTGGCGAGACCCTTTTCAGGGTCAAGGTCAATGGTATTGCTGCTGCTGTAAAGCGGGGGGTTCTCCTGTAGTCTTTTCGTGGACGACTTTGTTTTATATTACAGCGGTGCTAACATGAATGTCATAGAGAGACAGCTACAACTAAGCATAAATGGGATCCATCGATGGTCAGTTCTGAACGCATTCAAATTTTCCAAGACCAAAACAGTCTGCATGCACTTCTGCCTGCTGCGTAGAATGCATGTGGAATCGGTGCTGACCCTCGATGGGGATCCCATTAAAGTCGTTGGGGAAACCAAATTTTTGGGCCTCATTTTCGATGTAAAACTGTCTTTCGTGCCACATATAAAGTACCTGAAAACAAGATGCCTGAAAGCGCTAGATATTCTGAGGATGCTGTCCAGCTCAGAGTGGGGAGCGGACAGATGTTCTGCTCTCCGTGTACCAAACCTTGGTTCGGTCACGAGTGGATTACGGCAGCATAGTATATGGTTCCGCAAGGAAATCGTATATTGGGCTGCTAGACACGGTCCACCACCAAGGGATGCGCCTGGCCCTTGGGGCCTTCCGTACCTCACCGGTTCACAGCCTCTATGTCGAAGCCAACGAACCATCACTTAACAACAGGCGAATCAAACTGGCCATGCAATATGTAGTCAAGATAAAAACTAATGCATTGAATCCTGCACACAATTGTCTATTTAAGCGACATGACAAATCCAGGTATGAAGCCAGGCCGAATTACATCTGGCCACTGAGGCTCCGAATGAAACCTCATTTGGAGGCCTTAGGCATGGATTTGAACGTGTTGGAGGATGCCAAAGTCCCAGAACATCCCCCGTGGTCATTGAGGAAGCCGTCGGTTATCCTCCGACTCACGGAACTGAGGAAGTCTGGGACACATCCACTTGAATACCAAGGACTGCATGCAGAAGATTCAAGGCCAGTTTGCAGACCACCTCTCAATATACACTGATGGTTCGAAAGACCAAAGCCGAGTAGCTGCTGCGGCAGTCTGCCAACGGAAGAAATTTGACATACGCTTGCCTGATCAGAGCTTGATTTTCACTGCGGAAGCCCGGGCGCTCCTTCTCGCGTTGGAGTGTATCGAGGTATCCAACCACACTAACTAGGTTATATACAGTGATTCGTTCTCCTGCCTCCTGGCTGTTGCTGGACTGAAAACGAATCACCCTATTCTAGCAACGGTCATTTATAAAATGAACCAACTAGCAGCGGATGGGTATGACATCCACCTGTGCTGGGTGCCTGGCCATGCCGGTATACAAGGAAACGAACGAGCTGATCGGGCTGCGAAGAAGGCCCTGAACTGTGATCTTGAACCGTGTCTGATCCCTCAGTCTGATCTGAAACCACTAATAGCCACCCACATAAAATCCAAATGGCAACATGAGTGGGATGAAAACATTAATAAACCTAAAGAAATTGAACCATCTGTGGGAAGACCACCACAGACTCATGTGAGAGGTAGGCGGGACCAAGTGGTCCTTAGCCGCTGACGTATTGGCCACTCGTGGCTTACACATGCTTTTCTGTTCAAGGGGGACCCTCCCCCTGAATGTATTGGGTGTCAGTCCCCACTTACACTCAAACACATTTTGTTGAATTGTGTCGATTTCTTGGCCCTGCTCCAACAGTTTTACACTGCAAGCAGCATGCGCGACCTTTTCACAAAAGTAAAACAAGAAAACATTTTAGCCTTTTTAAGGGCAGCTGGTCTATATCATGACATATAGACCCTTAAACAAATTAGATCAATTAACAACCTTTAACTTTTGTCTTAATTCTATTTCCTTTAGCCACAAATAACTGTGAGCTTTTTAAATCCACAGTGTACTGACACAAAATTGATTCTGTGCTTTTGCATACTGTAAAAGCGATGGTTGAATAAAAAACAACCAATTCTCACCGTGAATATGGCCTATGCTGCCGACACGACGTAAAGAAACCACCAATCAATCAATCAAAAACCAAAGTTGGAGAAGATTCTCTCCATGGATGCTGCCCTGGCCCACAGCAAAAGTATTCTCATGGCAAGTGACGATAACTTAGTTAACACTGCCTTTGATGACACACTGCACTTCCACCACACTATAGGTTTTGTCTTGGCATATATAGCATCATGTCCCAATGCCTTAGTAGTATACTAGTAATGTCATCTGTCAGGAGGCGAGACAGTTCCAGGAGGATCTCAGGATTTTCCTCAAACACATACTCCTGAGCAACTGTAATAGGCTCTAGAAGTAGCTTCTTACTACAGTAGACTGGATGAACAATGTTTGCAAGATAATGTGTAAGTGTCATATTGGCATGAAGCACATGAAAGCAACAGCTGTTGCAAATTTCTTCCTTAAAACTTTAGATAGCACTGCTGGGCTACATTTCAGTCAGCAAAAGATGTAGCCTTATAAGTTATATAAGTTAAGTCATTGCCAAACCGGTTTGTGTTCTATGCTTATGTAAATAACTGACACTGATCCACTGACATATTTTTTTCCAGCAAAAGCAGACCCAAAATAAATGCATTGTTTTATAATTAATAAAAAAAATCCTCTCACAAATCCATACTTGATTTTAATGTATTGTTATATAAAATCTTAATATATTAATACATGTACTTATATGTGTTTACCAGATGAACAATTAATACTGTGTTCTATTTCCTGGGAATTACCAGTATTTCCCGCCATCCTGGGAAATACTCTTATTTCCCGGTTAATTGACAACCATGCTGACAGTGCTGATCCTATGGAGGAAAATCCGGGTTTTAGCGGAAATTCGGCAACGGCGTTGCCGCGTTCTTTCCGGGAGACCACTTTCATCCCGGTATAAAAACTATGGTTACTGTTATCAACACAGGTAGCTAGAGTTATATTATTTCAAAATATTGGCTTTTTAATTTTGATTTATTAAAAGAAAATTAAACAGCTACAACGTCAGCTAACTGCCATGGCCATGGGGTGGCTTGGTTAACAAATCTGAACATGGTAGACATTTTTACAGAGGGAACAGTTATAGCCCAGCTAAATTTAACCTATATAGTCACACGGTCTTGTTTTTTAAGGACTCGTTCTGTCGAACAGAAAGCACCCTGGCATTAAAGTAATGCATGTGCAATAAAACATTGAAGTGGGATTCCACTTTATTTTTTCACAGAACACCAGACGTCATGGCTGAGAAACTGACTCAGATTGAATTGGATAGTATTCAGCTCCACGAGACCAAACCTCGCTCGCTGGCTAAAGAACTCAATGGATTCATCACTCAGGTGAGCATAAGTCAACTTCATGACAATGTTGATGCTTATAATATATATTTATGCATGCATTTAATTTAGTTTAATTGTTCAAACCGTGCGTGATCTAGTCCAGACGGGATGGCCGAATCAGTTGAGCGTCCGTCTCCCGTTTTGGGAGATCGTGGGATTTGAACACACTGGTCCAGTTGATACTTGTTTCTTCCTCGCCAGGCACTCGGCATTATTAGTATAGGGCATGGACTGGTTGGCTCAGTGTCAAGATAATGTGATTGATTGGGATATCAGGTCATGGTGCTGGTGGCCTGGTCTCCCAGTGGGGCAGCACTATAAAGTCGCCATGAGTGCTCACTGTCACAAGTCAGTACCTGTCCTGGTTTGTTTTCTTCTAAAAATTGAGTTTTGTTATTAGGTTGACATTTATAGCCTACCACACTTTATTAGTACAGTGTGGCTTTTGTGATAATTAACTGACATTGGCAATATTTGATGTGTAAACATGCACAATAATTTGTGTATGCATACCAGTTAAATCCAACGGCAATATACGACTGCCATGTAAACTAGGTCACATGGCCCTCTATATGTGTTGATGTTCCTAGGCGGCAAAACCACCAAAGAAATGATTAATGATTGAAATAGTATCCAAGTTAGATATGTAAAATAACATTTTGGTGGCTTGGTTTGAAAAGAATATATGCTTTCATCGGATTATGCAGATTAATAAATTGTTTCTATGAACAGAAGACTAAGCTTTGACACTGACATTTAGGTATATATCTATCCATTTCACCGTTGAAAGAAAGAACAGATAGTAGAGGGATAGATGGTTAAGTGACCTCATGAAACCATGATAATTGGCATTTTGAAAGCGTGATAATTGTCTACATCATTCATATGCTATGGCCTACTGCTAGGCTTCTTTGGTGGTTTTATTTTGTATTAAACCGACATGGTTTATAACGCCTTAGAAATGCATCCAGAACAATTTTGAAAAATGACCGACGTCCCTAGTAGTAGCGCCACAGATTGTAGTGAGATAGATGGTTAAGTGACATCATGAAAGCGTGATAATTGGCCATTATGTTGCCCCTATCATCGCTCATTATCAATATCACGCTTCCAATATGGCAGTCATACTTGCAAATTGCATGCTTGCCATCCTTGTATATAAAATCCTTGGTCTAAGTGTGACCAATCGCACTGCTGACTTATTCTAGAAGTGCGAAGGTCACACTCCTCAAAGCATCATAAATAACTAGGTTTAGCGTAATTTATCACTTTTTCTTTTGTATATAATTGTCAGTTATTTATATCAATATTTGCGAATGGTTGTAGCATTAAATATGGTTACATACATGCATGCATGCATACATACATACATACATACATACATACATACATACATACATACATACATACATACATACATACATACATACATACATACATACATACATGGGTCATTCTCTGAAACTGGGTACCACATATTTGGTATCCATGTTACATTGGACATAATACGGTCTTTCTTTTTTTAATAGCAAGTCAAATAATTATTGTTGCCTTTCGTTATTAAGCATGTTAGCAATACTATATGTATTTAATCTATACCACAAAACGTATCAAAAATATCTTTATATGATGTGCTAAAAGTGAAAATGTGAAATTTGACACATTTACACTAAAATTGACACAAACTTATAGTTTTTCAACTTTGTTTCAACGTTTTTCTTGTAAGACATCCTTTTGTTTGCTTAACTCTAATCAAAGAAATCTAGTTTGAATGTGTTGTGTATGTTAAAAATGATGTTATGGATGTGTCAATTTTGTGTGTTTAATTTACATGTTACATAGGACATATTTTCCTATTGCTATTCATCATAAGAATATTAAGATCAAAATATAAAAGTGGAATGGCTTTTTTTCAACTCTGACACATGCACAGCATGTAAAGCTTCATACGAATATGCATTCTGATATTATTCGGAATGTTTTCTGCTATTATTTGGCATGCTTTCAGTTTTCGCTTCCATGTCGCAAAAGTCGTACCCAGCTTCAGAGAACTACATAAATACATACATACATACATACATACATACATACATACATACATACATACATACATACATACATACATACATACATACATACATACATACATACATACATACATACATACATGTACATTATAATTTATATACATGTATGTATGAGAAGAAATAAATGGGGTATGGTAGGAAACCCATGTATAGTACGTGTTGGTCCATCTAATATGTTGAATTTCCACTGCAGGTTGGTCTACCTTTGGAGCAGTGTCTTCAGCGTGTTGATAGTCTGTGATATATATAATGCCTGGTACACACCTCCCGTATAAAACCTAAAACTGCCCGTTTCGCGACTAAGTTTGAGTTTTAGTCGGTTTCAGTCTTTAGGTGTGTGACCCCCTAACACACCTGAGCCTTCTGATTCACGACTTAAAACTCAGTTTTAGGGCTTAAGACTGGAATCTTATAAGATTCGAAAAATGAATCGGGCAGTTTTAGTCGGGAAACAGGACTGGTTGGGTTGTGACGGGTCGCTTCAGGCAGTCAGTTTTAGCGCGTGAATCATATACGGGAGGTGTGTACCAGGCTTAATGCTATGCTAGGTGAGAGGGTTCAGGACAACAACATCTCACCCATTGGGTCTCCAGGGTGGCAGCAGTGGGCTGTTCGGATTACTAAAAGATCGCCAAATTGTCTATGAGTCTGGTCATCGCGAAATTGATGCGTTTTGATTGCACTTGATTAGTGGTTTACTGAACTGTATTAATAGGATTGTGGACACCTCATCAAATTTCAAACATGAACAAATATGTAGTTCTCCATCATTAAAGAGCTCTGGTCTTAGTTTGATCAAATTTGATTGTTGTGCATTAGATAGATATATTTGGTGTGTTTTAAATATTGGTAGAGCAACCCTTTATGTTATTAGCAACTATTTCTTGATGCACTTTGATGATAATACGTGGCCACTTAGTAATACGTGCTCCCGAGTCATGCAATTGACTTCAGTACTATGACGTCAGAGACAACCATGTACGTCAGAGACAACCTTTTCTTTCAACGGAGGCACTCGCTTTATCACTGCTAGCGCGTTCTCAGTTATTATTCTTTTGTGGTTGCTATGGAAACGGATAGATGTGGTTGGTTTCCCTTTGGATATCGATATGGGATTTCCTGGATTATTAGAATACCTAACAACCAAGAATAGCAATGCTGTTAAATTAGTCTGTGTTTAATATTAATATAGCAATGCTATTGCATTATTCTTCGTAATATGTGTAATGACAGTGTGCTAATGTCAGCTCTAATTTCAATTTGGTTCTAGAGTTGCAATCGATCAGTTGGGATGGCTGAATTGACTGACTTCCTGTGTGAGATGTCAGGGATTAAAACTCCCGCCAAGTCAAACTAATGACTTATAAAAGTGATATGTGTCGCTACAGTCTAGCTTGGCGCTCAGCATTAATAGGATAGGACAAGGACTGGTTTGCTCAGCAACAGGATAATGTGACTGAATGGCATATCTTGTCATGATGCTGGCAGCCCAGTTTCTCAGTGAGGCAGCACTATAAAGTCGCCATAAATTTGCAGTCACAAGTCGGTACCCATCCTTATATGACCTTAGATGTTGCTAGGATGTAACGCCCAAGCAAAATAAAAACAAAACAAGAGTTTCAATGATGTGGTAGATAATCTACAATAACGTGGTGGATTGGGGTGGGTGGTGGGGAGGTAGCCTGTTGTGAAGAGTTGACCTGGTTTGTGTTGCACTGACCATGCCGTTATAGACCCTGCCCTTTACAGTTGCCCATCAATTATTCAGTTAGCCTTAAGGTGGCATTCCTTACACGCATTATGCGTTATGCGAATGCCATCATTCCTTACACACGTTATGCATAATGCGTTATGCGGCACACGACTGGCTATATTTAAAAAATAAAAATAAACAATTATTCTCCATACTGCTCTGTATATGACCAGATATTGCATTTATATCTATGTAACTTTTTGTACGTCACATGGGGGTTCCTACCTTTATTATAACCAAATTATAGATAAGTATTCATATTTTTGTGGCTCTGGTAGCATTTTTACCAACCCGAACCCCCACCACCACCACTACCATATGTTTCCACTCAGAAGCCTTGTGCGTGACCGTTCCGTAATGCTCAGTCGCCTATCCTAGTGTTAAACTAATGGACACATCAGACTCAGGTTTCTATTCACACCCAGCTTGACGCATAACGCATTACGCACCGATTGCTACATGGACCGATCGGGATAATGCATTCGCATTACGCGTGTAAGGAATGTAGCTCATAGGTTTCAAGGCATTTCGATTTTTTTGTCGCATTCGCATTACGCGTGTAAGGAATGCGACCTTTAGCCGGCCTATGCTACTCACCGACTGAACGAAAACAGGTGACAAATGAATCTGGGGCAGTTTGGTTATTCTAAATGATCCTATAGACTACATCATGGTTCCGACTGCGCATGCGCTGAAAACGGGGCCGGGAGCAAAGCAAAGGTGTACGGCCATTGAGTTTGCCTATACGTGTATGGCAAAACTGGCATTTTATTCAAAATAAATAGAAATACATAACAATTTGCCACAAATGTGGACGGAAGGATGCAATATAATAAATAATATAATGAATATGTTTAAGATACAATTCTCCATAATTTTGAGCTAAGAAACATACGATTTCAGTCACTTTACAGGCTGATGTTTACATCACCATTGATTAGTCAGAAGTAATTCTTGTTCTAAATATTAAAATGTCAAATGTGTCAACAAAAACTTGTTTCAAGGAAATATATAACCAATATCTGATTAACCCTACTCATTTTCTATTTCTACATATGTCAATTACCATAGAATATAAATAAAAACATGAATAAAATAAATAAAACTGACTCTGGCTATGGCTCTAACACTAGTCTGAGTGCCTAGATTTGTCTAAATCTAAATGCACATGGCATAAGATGTGCTGATTATATTGATGTAAATGCAGGGATGAAAGTTCTCCGCGATTTCCGGGATTTTCCCTGTAGCTATAAGTGTCTACTAATACGTTGTTCAAACGCCGCAGTAATATGTGGTGCAGACGCCGCAACCCTATCAGCGTATACTACTATAAATGCTTCAAACGCTGCAGCACTATCATCATATACTTCTTAATACATGCTTCAAACGGCGCAGCATTATCATCAGCATATACTATTAATACGTGCTTCAAACGTATATGTAATAAACCCGACTTCCGGGAATTTTCCGCGATTCCCTGACAATGCTAAACCTATGGGAGAATATCAGCATTTCCGCTTTTTTCCCAGAGACCACATTCATCCCTGTAAATGCAATGCTGGATAAAAGATTAATATCTTAATTTATTATATATATTTTTTTAGTTGGTATTCTATGTTTCAAACAAGAGCTGAAATAAGCTGAAACTAGCACATTTCATAGCTGCACCCAGTGTATTAGCATGTGCCATGTGCTTCTCGCGGCTTTGTTTTGCTCTGACGCATCCCACAATGCACTGCGCCACTGGAACCGTGATGTAGTCTATTGCTTCCAAGATGGTATGAGTTATGATATTCTTGGTTGTCCGTCGGGGGTAACGATGACGGCAACTCATCATTTGTTGTGAACTCAATGACTGATGAATCCAATTTGTGCTCAGAATGTGAGTGGTCTGCAGCAGGTCACCTGACCACCGCCGGCTCGTTACTTGGCCTGTTGCTAATTCAGGGATGAAAGATCTCCGCGATTTCGCGGATTTCCTGGATTTTTCCCGTAGCTATAAGTGTATACTGATACATTGTTCAAATGCCCCAGCACTATAAGTGTATACTAATAGTAACACGGTGTTCAAACGCTGCAGCACTATAAATAAGTGTATACTAATATGCTGTTTTACGCTGCAGCACCATCAGCGTATACTAATGTGTGGTGAAGATGCCGCAACACTATCAGCGTATACTACTAATACATGCTTCAAACGTATTTGTTTGAAACCCGACTTCTGGGAATTGTCTGCGATTCCCTGACAATGTTAAACCTATGGGAGAATATCAGCATTTCCGCTTTTTTTCCTGGAGACCACTTTCATCACTGCTAATTAAAACTTGGCACGATTTTCCTTGATAGAACTACTACATGGTGAAATAAATCAGTAAATCGCAGTAATTTCAACCCGGAAGCTGCATTATCCGGTGAGACCATTGCAATTTTCGAAACCAAAACATTGACCTACATTTGATCCTAATTATTCAACTTAGATACTGGTGCATCTATTAAGCATTTATTACTACATAGTACACATAAGGAATACCAAGTGAATTTAATGGAACCTGTAACAGCTGAGGACTGAAGGCTAACATTTAGACATGCTCACCAACATCATGATCAACTTGGCATGTTTTCACTCCAAATATCTCCACGGTTAACCTTTTAAAATAAAAGTGGCTTCAAACTAAAGTATGTTATAGCGATCAACTTAATATATTCCCGTCCTGATATAACCCCAGACGTTGCTAGGGCGTAAAACAACAAACTTAATATATTTATCTAAAAGCTCTAGCAGAAACTCAAAACCATTCTACTTTGACTATACAACTTTAAGAAATTGAGAGCTTAGGCACCTATTCTTGCTTACTGACAGTTACACACGTTTAGGTCAGCCTCAGAATGTGTGGTTGAATGATGAGTTGGTTGGGTGTTGGAGTTTTGCATCGTGGCAACATCTCTGGTCATTATCCTGACACTGAGCTAACCAGTCCTTGCCCTATCCTATTAATGCTGAGCGCCAGGCTAGGAAGCGACAAGTATAAATTTGATAAGTCATTGGTTTGACTCGACCGGGAACCAAACTCCCAATATCCTGCACGCGAGGCCCGCGCTCTACAGAGTTGGCCACCGCACCCGGTAAATGATGAGTTGATGTAATATGCACTGATTTGATGGTATCAGACCAGGGCTTTTAAAATATATATTTGTTAATACAACTTAGTGTGGACGGACGGCCTTTGTTGTTTATCAGTTTGGTGTGGAATAATGATATTACGCCGATCCTTCGGCCTGGCAGCCTAGCTCTTCCTTCGTGTATGGCCCCCTGGGAAGGGTTATATGGCTGCCAGGTAATTGGGAAAGGTCCCCAGAGAGAGCCTAGGCTATCAATCTCCCATCTAAATATAGCTCTAGGTTATGGTAAATCTTGAAACCAAGAATAAAATATCTATGTATTTTTGCTGATTTCCACGATCTTTCCCTAAAAGACCGGGCAGCCCTTCATTGGCTTAGCACTGGCAGAGAATCACAGTTAAATTCCTGGATTTTAGGTTCTTATCACTATATCAGAGGCACTGCTGACTTTCATCTCCCAGTTGGTACTTGACACACCACCGAATGCCAATTCCCTCACCTTCTCCAGGCTGGCATTCTCCATGGTGAAGAGATTTGAGTTTTTTTGCAGTTGACTAATTCGGTGGAAGCGCAGTATTTTCAAAACGAAAACAATTACTGAGATTTGATTATAGATGTATGACTTGGGTTCAAATGTATTCATTAATCATTAATTTTGAGGTTTTGCCCCATAGGAATGTCAAAACTAGCTGACTTGGTTGTAATTGTCGATCTAATATATTTAATTAAAACATTCAGAAACCAACGGATTAGTTGGTTGGTTGTTAGAATTTTACGTCCTGGCAAGATCTAAGGTCATATAGTGCTGCGTCACTTGGAAATCAGGCTTACAGCACCATGACTCAATATCTGACTCAGTCACATTATCATGACACTGAGCTAACCAGTCCTTGCCCTATCCTATTAATGCCGAGTGCCAAGCTAGGAAACGACAAGTATCAATTTTGTGAGTCATTGGTTTGACTCGATCGGGAATCGAACTCCCGATCTCTCGCACGGAATGCCTGCGCTGTACCGATTCAGCCAGCGCGTCCGATCCCAACAGATTAATCAACTTTAATCTCTAGGGAGTAATTAGCATTGTAACGCAAATTTGCCAATGGCGCTCATTAACTTTCAGGACAGCGGTTTTATCACCCCTGGGTTATTTTTGTGGTATATTTTCCCTTAATGAAAGCAGGTCTACTACTGTGACGTCTGATGCCTTGTTCAAATTTCATCCGGTGTGGTGCTGTTCAAATTTCATCCTTCCTAATGTCAGTACTAGTCTGCGCAGCGGGTGTTTGTAGCCGGCCCGAGACACATCCGGGTGCAGTAATGGCAACTGTCACTGTTAATGTGGTGGTATTCAGCTGGACACATGCGGTTGTCGCCATTTCCGGCTCGGCATGGTGTTAATGGGAGAGTACTCTGATGGTGCTCCTGTAGTAGCATGATTCATGGGCACTAACCTGATTATACCTAACCTTTTGACCTTGCCTCAGTCCGCGCCCCCTGACCTTGGAGCCAATCTTCTTCCTGACTTGTATATAAATAATGCATGGCATCCTTCCTAGCACTTGAGTCAATGGCCACCAACACAAGGTGGATTGCGTAGACGCCATTTTGCTGTGCCGATTTCCTGTGGGGATCAAACCATGCAGGATCTGAGACAAATGCAGTACAGCTGTGCCTGTCTTCAAAGTACAACCCTGCTTTGCTTTGCTTGTTGGTGCTTTTATGTCGTAGCGACATCTAATATCATATCAGGGTGGGTACTGGCTTGGAAGAGTGCGCATTGATTTTTACTTTATAGTTGTGCCCCATTGGAATACCGGTTTACCAGCACCATGATTTGATATCCCATCCTAATATTGAGCAAGTCAGTCCTTGTCCTATCCTATTAATGCTAATTGCCAATTGTCAAGGTTCAAATGCATGGCAAGATACCAGCGCTGTTACTGATTCAACCATCCTCTGTAGTCTGTTTCCAGACCAATGATTGTCCTGATATAGCAGGTGTCCTGTGGTCAGAGGGACAGTCAAATAAGAAAAAGTTTGTACATTGACAAGTTCACATATGACAGAGGTTGAATCATCACAGAGGTCATCGAAGACAAGTACCAGAATAAATTTAACTCCTCACCATGAATATGGCCTTTGCTCATCGCAAAGCGTAAAATCACCATCAATCGACGAATGAATAAATCAATCCTTGAGTGTAGCCTTACACATGCGTAACTGTTGCAGGAGGATGACGTTGAGACAGCGCTGGGCACGGTCAAGGTGATGGTTCAGGGTGACCGCAGCAAGCCAGCCGTTTTCACCTACCACGACATCGGACTCAACAGTAAGCCTGCTCTTTTATTGTAGCTTTAAATTGAAGGTACTGTTCTTATTAATCAGGGTTCTCAAAAAGCTGGAAAGTTGTGGAAATTCACACTAACTTTTCCATGCCCTTGAAAACTGAACTTTCCTTAGAGCTGCATATTCCGATTAAGCATCAAATTTTCAAAACCAAAACAATGACCTAGATTTGATTCTACATATCTAACTTAAATACTGATGCACTTATTAAACATTTATTGCAACATAGAAGGGAATACCGAAACAAGTTAATGGAGCCTGTTACTGCAAAACTTTCAGAAGCCTATGGTGTCAGAGTTTTGACGTGCTTGCCAAAATTAATTTAACATGTTTGCACTTCAAATATCTCCAAAGTTAGCCATTTAAGATAAAAGTTACTTCAAACTAAAGTAAAGTAGATTATGCCAATCAATTAAATATATTCATCTCAGAAACATGACTCAAACTCAAAACCAGGGGACTATGCAACATTAGCTAGTTACACAAAAAAAAGGTTTTGTGGAAAATCATGGATGGCAATCGGGTGAAGATTTGTTCCTTTCCTATATCATATCACGGAACTAAATAGGTTTGAAATACCTTTGAGATGGTGGCTCATGGTCCTGGACAAATATTGGAAAACGATAGCCTACGGGAGAGTTATGGAATTATGTTCAGCCAAAAGTATGAATCCTGTTAATGGTGTACATTTAATAGTTGCATTAAGCCAGTTTGTACTTCAGGGTTGAAAGAGCTCTGCAATTCATTGATTTTCCGTGAAAATCCTCATAGGCTTAGGCTTAGCACTGCCAGAAAATCGTGGGAAATGTATAGGAGATGAGCTTTAATTGGATTTTGTGGTACCGTAGAAAGCCGCCTAGTTTCTCTCAGCTCATCATGCTGTTGGTCGCGATGCGACAAAGAATGCTTTCATTACTTGACTGCCGCTCTCCATTTAGCTCTCTGCTGTGAGAGTGATGTCCATGAATCGGTCTTAATGTCTCTCAGCTTCAGGTTTCTCTTGATGGTATCCTTGAACCGGAGACGAGGGCACCCTCTCTTTCTGTAACCAGAAGACAGTTGAGAATAGAGGATCTGCTTTGGTAGCCTGTCTGATGACATCCTCATGAGGTGTCCAGTCTACCAGAGATTCTTTTTGATCAAAAGATCTTCCATAGAGGGCAGTTCTCTCAGCTAAAGTACTATAATAAGAGATTTGTTTGAAGGTAGTGTGATCCTTATTAGATTTCCTCCATGTAATTAAAAGAAACATCGTTGAACAAACTAAGCATGAAATTAAATGCTTTAAATGGTTTTGCCCTGTATTTGAGGATGTAGACTCGATGCGGAACTACAATTTGACTTCATAGCTGAGATGAAATCCTTTTAGTTTAACCAGGCAATTGGAGTGTTTGGTTACTCAATTAGGAAGATCCTTTTGGATTGTAGTTTTTGTCCTTCGGCAGAAATAGTGCGGATATTTTGGTAATGGAAGCAACCACATTTTAAGATTTGTATTTTATTTTTAAATTCCAAAATGAGACGGAAATGGTCATTGCTTTCCGGTGGCAGGTCGTAGGATTCGAACCCAGAGTTAAACCAATGACTTAAATGAAAATTATACTTGTCGCTAACTGGTCTGATTCACAATTTTACTAGGGTAGAGGAAGGAACTAGAATGAAGAAGACCAGTTGTCTGTGATTAAAATTTCCTCTGCTTAATCAACAAATTAAAAATTATTTTGTTTAAAAATTAAAAAAAAAAAAAAGTCCACGATTAACTTGGCCAACTGTAGCTCCGATGTTGCCGCAGACTTAAAAGTTATCATTATTTTCGTTGCGTCATTGACGGTGCGTGCCCGAGGCATTTCTGCATAATGTCCCCACGTGTTAAGTCTGACGATGAGCAGTGAATGGAGTTATCGCGTCTGCACCCACAGTGCCTGAAGCTGTGCCCTTTGATTGGTGGCGGGGCAGTGCGCATGGGCGGGTACACTCCTTTCATGCAGGCTGCTGACCAAAGTGACATTGGCTGACTAGTCGCGCGGAACTAGACTGTTCTCAGTTGTTCCAAGCCGAGTGTCCATCATACAGCCACACGGCCTGGTATTAAACCCGAATAGGATTTAGACAATATAAATGAACCCGGGGATCCTGGTATCAAATGACAGTATCTGAGTCACCAGAAGGGGTACATAGATGTGCGTGGTATTAAAATGGGCCTTGTTATCCAAATAGTATGTACAGAACTTATTTGATCTAAAATACTTCTTATTCTTAATATCCAATTCAATGTGATGGATCAGTTATAGCTGACCCTTGTCCCAATCAGTTTTTCTGGTTTTCTGGTTATGGCCCTTCCGTATGTTGTGCTAGGGTGGAAAAGCTGTGTTTATTTTTTTATATTAAAATGTACTACAAAGGATGAACTTGGAGACCAGTCCACTGGCACCATGCCCTGATTTCCCACTCAGTCACATTATCCTGATACTGAGCTAACCAGTCCTTGCACTATCGTAATAATGCAGAGCACCAGGCTAGTTAGCAATAAGTATCAATTTTGTAAGTTATTAATTTGACTCGGCCATGATTTGAACTCCCGACGCTCAGCACTGGAAGCCTGCGCTCTTACCAATTTGGCCACCGCATCCAGTGTTCTTTAACTGGCAGAATGTTGATTGGTGAGCGCCATCCTGTCGCTTCGTCCATTTGGTTAAGGCCCAGCATTGATCACAGTTCCTGTATCACTCCAATGATGCATCTTCTTTTTGACATGCTCCAGACAGGTTTCGTACTGGTCATAAAAAAACCTAAAAAGTACAAACTTTTGAAAATGCAAAAATTAAGTACTGAAAAGTCCTACAAAAAGTATTATACCGGAAACTCATTAAAAATTATAGATGTCAATATATTGGAAAAATGCAATCTTGATTAAATTGTAAAACTAAATAATTATATCCCGACATTTCATATGTTCTTTGATGGTGAGATTTGGTGTCATTTTGAAATAATTTCTGATGGTAACTGCAGACAGACAATAATTTTGGTCCGACCTTGGCTGTCCTCCAAAGATTACATTGGAATTTTTCCCCACCTGATGGGCAATAGGACTAGTAGAGCATACTCGAAAGCTGGAGTTATTGCATCCTGAAAAGGCTGTGGAATTTCTTTATTTTGTATACTTAAAAACAGTTTTAATGGTCCTAAGAATTCATTAAAGAAGAACCTTGAAAGAAAGTGAGAACCTTGTCCATAGCCATGCTGCTGTTAACACCTTCTGAGTGGTTAATTATGGAGACGCGCCATGTTCATGAGAAGGCCACTCACTGGTTTTAGTCGCATCTACACTGTTTTAATTCTCTGTCGGCGATTTCCTAATGCTAGCTAGCACCAGTCCTCGCTCGGGTTGAGTGCACCCGGATCAAAGATAAATTCCACATGCAATCAACAACATAAAAGATAAACGATTTGAAAGGGATATATAATGTAGTTTGTTGTTTTTATGTTGTTGGTAGAACATTTTTTATTTTCCAATCATGAATATATATATTCTTCTGAACGAAGTCTTTCAGCGATGAACCTCTACTCTACTCCCCTCCCTTCCCCTCCCCTCCCCTCCCCTCCCCTCCCCTCCCCTCCCCTCCCCTCCCCTTCCATCCTCAGACAGGCACACCAGTATGCAGCCACGGGCGTAGACACCCAAAGGGCATATCCGTAAATAGCCTAGGACGTTTTACCTCGGTTCTCACCCGTAATCCACCGGCGTTTTTGTTTGTTTGTGTTTTTCCTTGGTCCCCCCCCCCCCCCCCCCCCCCCCCCCCCTCACCACTGCGCTGCCTGGATGGCTTCCTCTTTAAGACCAATTGATACTGACTGAGAGCAACTCGCCCACAGCTTGGTCTGCGGCAGGGCTCAGTGGCCATTATGCCGCCACCGGCCCGCTGTGGGTGAACTGGGGTGTGAGTTGGGCTAGACCCTGCATGCATAATACATGTGGCAGCTGGTTCACACATGATGGAACAATGCATGCCTAGCGCCGTAAACACCCGCCACCGTCTCACGGTCGGGGCAATGGCCCCCAAGACCCTTGCTGGGTTTGTGATTAAATTGTCTACAATATATAATGACAACAATTGATTCGTCTAAATCCTGTTCTTATGAACTTAGATATTGCCAGAACATCGAACCAAAACAAGAAGGGTTAGATATGGGTGATAATATAGTCACAGCAACAACAGTTGAAACCTGACTTCCGTCATTTCCCCCCGTGATTCTCTGACAATGCTATGGAGGGAAATCGACGTTTTCATGGAAATTTATCTTTTCTGTCACGCACGGTCTCATCTTCGTTTCTGCATTTTTTGTCGGAGACCACTTTCATCCCTGTCCTATACATCTGCAAGGTTGGGTGATTTTGTGTCAGCTCGGGGTTGTAAAAAAAAAAGGAAAGCTTGTTTTATTTAATGACGCCTCTAGAGCCCATTGATTTTTATCATCGGCAATTGGACGTCAAACATATGGTCATTTTGACATATTTCTTTTGAGGAAACCCGCTGCTTCCACATATGCTACTCTTTCCGAGAAGCAGCAATGGGTCTTTCATATGCACTTTCCCACAGACAGAACAGCACATACCACAACCTTTGATGAACCAATTGCACAGGGTTTTGTGCGTGTGAAAAGTGTTATTCTTCAGAATAACACATTTATCAGCCGAGGCATTGGTCTTGACCTGCTGTGGATACTAACAGTTATTTACACAAATTTTATTGATGAATAAACCAGACTGAACATGTGATGGGTGATGACAAATGATTGCTGTTGGTGCTGTGGAAGTCAGATTAAGTTGCCAACAAGATACCCTCCATTACCCATTTCTGACAAAGCTTGGCAGGATGGCTGAGTGGGTATAGTATACGCTTGCTGTTCGGAGTAGGGTGTTTTCTATCAGTGCACTGTATGGATGAGATTTATCAGGCTCAGTGGTAACTATAGAATAGAGCGTCCTGTGGATCAGGTTCACTGTGCTAAGTGTAAAGTAGAGCGTACTCTATCAGTGCACAGTATAGATCAGGTTAACCAGGCTCAGTGCTATGTGTAGAGTAGAGCATACTCTATCAGTGCACAGTGTAGATCAAGTTGACCAGGCTCAGTGCTAACTGTAGACTAAAGTGCACTCTGTCGGTGCACAGTGTGGATCAGGTTAACTGGGCTCAGTGCTAAGTGTAGAGTAGAGCGCACTCTATTAGTGCATGGTGTGGATCAGGTTGACCTGGTTCAGTGCTAACTAGAATAGAGCGCCTTCTGTCAGGGCACAGTGTGGATCAGGTTCACTGGGCTCAGTGCTAAGTGTAGAGTAGAACTCACTCTATCTGTGCATGGTGTAGATCAGGTTAACCGGGCTCAGTGCTAAGTGTAGACTAGAGCGTACTCTATCAGTGCGTGGTGTAGATCAGGTTAACCGGGCTCAGTGCTAACTGTAGACTAGAGTGCACTCTGTCAGTGCACTGTGTGGATCAGGTTGACTGGGCTCAGTGTTAAGTGTAGAGTAGAGTGCACTCTATCAGTGCATGGTGTGGATCAGGTTGACCGGGTTCAGTGCTAACTGTAGAATAGAGCACCCTCTGTCAGGGCATAGTGTGGATCAGGTTCACTGGGCTCAGTGCTAAGTGTAGAGTAGAGCATACTCTATCAGTGCACAGTGTAGATGGGTCACTCTCCTGAAAACTGGTCAGCATGAGATGGGATTTTAAAACATCAATAAAAACCTTCCTACTTATTTTTTTCCTTATTCTTTTCATATTCATGCTCAGATTTGATGAAAGAAATAAGGGAAATAAAATAAAACTGTGTGCAACTTTGGTCTTTTTAGTTATGAACTGTTTTTGTACCAAAAAACCCCATTTTACAGCCAGCCATTTGTAACATGACATATGGGACGTGGTTGAATCCTTATTAACATCTTGTATTGCATTGATATATCAAACAAAACAGTTCCCAAATCAAAGAGGAAGTATTTGTTAACATGTATGCATGCTTAAATTTAAAAAAAAAAAAATTGAATGTCTTCAGAAATAACATTACAAATTTCCGTCACACGTGTAACCGTGGTGTCCTGATGCCACACAAATATTGTACACTAATTATTCAGTGAATAAAGCATGGCTGGGAATTACTTTTTTTTATCAATATAAGCACTAGATATTTCTGTATATTATGCCATGATTAATATGCTTCTAAGTATGATATTATTTAATTCTGATTAGATATTTATTAAGCAGACTGTGTGGTGTCCTAAACATGTGTTACACGTGTGACGCACATGTTATACTGCCATAAGAGATATCTTATTCATGGACTACACCTTTATTTTTTATCTCATCAATTTATATTTTACATAGATGTAAAGGGGAGATTTCCAGCTTTCATTTGCAACCAAAAAATGTAAAAGATTCAAATATTAAATTTTAACTCTCCATGTGACACTTCTGGCCAGTTTTCAGGAGAGTGACCCAGATCAGGTTGACCAGGCTCAGTGCTAACTGTAGACCAGAGTGCACTCTGTCGGTGCACAGTGTGGATCAGGGTCACTGGGCTCAGTGCTAAGTGTAGAGTAGAGCGCACTCTATCAGTGCATGGTGTGGATCAGTTTGACCGGGTTCAGCACTAACTGTAGAATAGAGCGGACTCTGTCAGGGCACAGTGTGGATCAGGTTCACTGGGCTCAGTGCTAAGTGTAGAGTAGAGCGCACCCTATCAGTGCATGGTGTAGATCAGGTTAACCGGGCTCAGTGCTAAGTGTAGAGTAGAGTGTACTCTATCAGTGCATGGTGTAGATCAGGTTAACCGGGCTCAGTGCTAAGTGTAGAATAGAGTGCCCTCTGTCAGTGCGTGGTGTAGATCAGGTTAACCGGGCTCAGTGCTAACTGTAGACTAGAGTGCACAGTGTGGATCAGGTTGACCAGGCTCAGTGCTAAGTGCAGAATAGAGTGCCCTCTGTCAGTGCACAATGTGGATCAGGTTCACTGGGCTCAGTGTGGAGTAGAGCGCACTCTGTTAATGCACGGTGTGGATCAGGTTGACCGGGCTCAGTACTGAGTGTAGAGTAGAGCTCACTCTGTCAGTGCACGGTGTGGATCAGGTTACCTGGGCTCAGTGTAGAGTAGAGCACACTCTGTCAGTGCACGGTGTGGATCACGTTGACCAGGCTCAGTACTGAGTGTAGAGTAGAGCACACTCTGTCAGTGCACGGTGTGGAGCACGTTGACCAGGCTCAGTACTGAGTGTAGAGTAGAGCTCACTCTGTCAGTGCACGGTGTGGATCATGTTGACCAGGCTCAGTACTGAGTGTAGAGTAGAGCTCACTCTGTCAGTGCACGGTGTGGATCAGGTTGACTGGGCTCAGTACTGAGTGTAGAGTAGAGCTCACTCTGTCAGTGCACGGTGTGGATCATGTTGACCAGGCTCAGTACTGAGTGTAGAGTAGAGCTCACTCTGTCAGTGCACGGTGTGGATCAGGTTGACTGGGCTCAGTACTGAGTGTAGAGTAGAGCTCACTCTGTCAGTGCACGGTGTGGATCACGTTGACCAGGCTCAGTACTAAGTGTAGAGTAGAGCTCACTCTGTCAGTGCACGGTGTGGATCAGGTTGACTGGGCTCAGTACTGAGTGTAGAGTAGAGCTCACTCTGTCAGTGCACGGTGTGGATCACGTTGACCAGGCTCAGTACTGAGTGTAGAGTAGAGCTCACTCTGTCAGTGCACGGTGTGGATCAGGTTGACTGGGCTCGGTACTGAGTGTAGAGTAGAGCTCACTCTGTCAGTGCACGGTGTGGATCACGTTGACCAGGCTCAGTACTGAGTGTAGAATAGAGCTCACTCTGTCAGTGCACGGTGTGGATCAGGTTGACCGGGCTCAGTACTGAGTGTAGAGTAGAGCATCGGCCCATTTGAAATCACTCCGTCCACCCACCCAGGACTCTTGCGTATGCCTACGCACATAGAGCAAGAGCATCGTGTCCCTCGATTACAGAGCTGTCTGGATGGAGATTGGCACGCCAGCTCCACGTGGTGATTATACAAGGGTCTGGCAGGAGGCGTATTATGCAGGCAATATGGCCGCCTCGGACAGGTCGACTTGGTGGGTGAATATCTCACCCACGTGAGGTTTTCATTCAGTTGCCAAGTTTTGTGAATTTGATTCTTCATCTGTCATATGCCATAAGAATGTAGGGAAATGGTGTTATTTCTGTCGTCGTTTAATTAAATCTAAAGTAAAAGTGGTCATTGCGCATATATCTGGGTTGCTTTTGTCTAAAGATAAAATGTTGCTTTAAGAGTGTGATGCTGTTTTATATCCCACATAATGCATGCATACATACATACATACATACATACATACATACATACATACATACATACATACATACATACATACATACATACATACATACATACATACATACATACATACATACATACATACATACATACATACAGCATTGATTTCAATAGTGACTAGTATTCCTCCTATGCAGTAATAAATGCTTAATGAGTGCTCCAGTATCTAAGTTTAACATATAGGATAAAATCTTGATAGCTGTTTTTGGTTTAGACAATTTGATGCCTTCATTGGCCTATGCAGCTTTAACATAGGACAGACACATTAGCTGACACTGCATGACATAGTGGTTGGCATTAGTGGGATGGGTGAGGGAGCGTTGGGAATATCTAGGCTTTCTGTCTGGTTGCTTTCAGCCCGCGCAGCTGGTTCAGATTCGCCCGTGGGAGGGTTTATAGTTGGGTAATGCGTATCCCCCACACTTGATTACTCCCCTGTTGTGTGAAATTACCTCAATTTATCTATTACCGCCTACCTGATGGTTCTTGCCCACCCCCTCCCACCACCCACCACCCCTGTCGCTCGCTACCAGCGGTGTGACTACATTTCACCCACTCTAATCTATGCAGGTTTAGAATCGGTACACTACTCGGCTTACTACCCAAGGTGTGCTTAAAGCAGAGATTAGTATATATATATTTTTTACCTCGGTATACCGCCTCTGGCTAGCCGCAGGCTAGGGAGAAGGAAGCACATCCGGGTCCAGCAATTAGCATTAGTGACTCACAACGGGAGGACGTTTGTGAGTTGCTCCAACAGGATTTATCTACTAACTCTACTTAATCACAAAGTAAGTAATGGAAATTTAGTATAAACTGTGTATGATGCCTTATAGCATCACATTATGAAAGTTCAGAACTTTCTCAGGTCCACTTTGGACTTTGTACGTGTTTTTTACTTGAGGATAGAACACTGCGTGCCGCTGGCACTTACGAAACCGATAGTCCTTTGTTCTATCGACACCTGTTTTTGAGACAGGGAGAAATGGTAACCCGAGTTGCTCATTTCCTAAGAAAATTCTCCCGGATCCTGACTAGAGGATGTTGTTGGGGATGCTTCTGGGTGTTTTTTATAAACACCCCAGACCGGTTTTTAAGGCGAACCTCCGAGTTTCGTAATATTTTCTCCAACTTGCTGCCGTCGTAGCCGCGGGTGGGAGAAGTGTACGGAACAGAGAGAGTGGGCGATCTTCGGATCGATACCCCCCGTTTGGTTGGTTTCGTTACCATAACCCTACGGCAAAACTTAGCTTCACGCCTGTACTGAAACGTTGTAATACACGCTATTCTGTACCATATACCTCAACCCAGTTTACTGGCTACACTTTGTGTTGTTGAGATGACTCCGGTTAAGTAACACTTTTGTCGTTACAGGAACCGATGGCCACTCGGCGGAATAAGCAGCCTGCGGCAGCAGAGGGCATTGCCCCTACGGATTACGATTCGTCACCAGCGCCTACGGCGGAGCCGTCTCCACAGCCCGGGGCACAGGTTTCCGACTGGGACAGTGACCAGCCACCTCAACCAAGTGATTGGGAGGCTAAGATGGCAGCCTTGATGGAGGACAAGATGCGCCAATTCCAGGCTCTTTCCTTTGCGGTCCCTCCCCAAATCCCTGATGAGGATTGGGAGGACTTTTCGGATGACAAGGAGGACACGGTGTCGGCCCCCGAGGTTCCGAAACCGAAAGCGCGCGGCAAGAAACGCCGCACTGTGAGCAGCTCAGGTGACGAGTTCACCAAAGCCTCAAACGCTAAACGCCCTAAGAAGTCAAAGAAAAAGAAAAAGAAAGACTCGTCCTCGGACTCGTCAAACGACTCCTCTTCCACGGAATCAGATTCCGATACGGAACGCACGGGAGTGTACGCCAAAATAGGCGCTAAGGTTGGCAAGAAGATTGTCAAGAAAAAGGCAAAGAAGGTGCGTACCACAACCATGATGAGGAATACCGTCAATGGCCACTTTACAACGTTCAAACCAGTTGAGGTCATTAATAAATTGACGGAACAGATTTCCGGCGTCAAAGGTATTCCCGCTACGGTGTGTAAGGAAATGGATGCTGGCATCCATCTGTCCGACGAACGGCGCCGCTATGAAACTGCCCTTTCTGTAATTCATAAGGCAGTTTTGGGCTCCTTGACCTCTATTATCCCCATTGCTAACCGCATGCAGACCGAGAATAAGTTCTCGTCCTTAGCTCGGGTTATGGATAGGGGCATTGCCTTGCTCGCTGCAGCGAGCAACTATATGACACATCGCCGCTTCGAAAATGTCTTTAAATCCGTCACCACCGACGCGGGCAAAGAGGTCGCCCGGTCAAAGAAGATGACGGACCATGACGGCAAGGAATACACCGTCTATTCCGGACCTACCCCCATCAAAGGCAAACCTCTGGACAAGTCCAAGATGTTTGGGGGTCAGCTTGCTTATTTGTACAAGCAGGTAGAGGTGGACACTAAGAGTGCTAAGAACACGGAACTCAAGGGCCGTAAGTCACAAAACCCACTCGGGTTCCGCCGCAGCCGCACGGATTTTCGCTTCCGCCGAGGAGGAAGGCCGTTCCGGGGAGGCCCATCCTTCGCATTCAGCCAGAGGGGAAGAGGTCGAGGCGACAGACAATCCTCAAGCTGGAACGACAACCGCGGTTACAAACGGGACTTTGTCCCCAAGCCGCAGTTCCCCAAACCAGGGAACAAGTAGAGAACGCCACACAAACTTTTCAGCAGCCTGGCCCTGACATGGTCACAGAGGAAACTCAAACTGACGTAAGCCTTTTTCAAGCGGGCAACATTGTTAATTGTTTAGAACAATGGCAACAATTAACCACTAACCCAGAGGTTCTTAGTATTGTTAGAGGCATTGCTATTCCTTTCACAGAATTCCCTGTACAGAAAAGAGCACCTTTTCCATATAAGTTCAATTCACACGAAAAATTCCAACTAAATGAACAGGTTGGGGTTTTTGAAGCCAAAGGCATTGTCAAACGAGTACAACATACTAGAGGTGAATTCATTTCCAATATTTTCTCCACTCCTAAACCAGATGGGTCTATTCGCATGATTTTAGACTTAAACTAAATTGAATGAAATCATTGAATACCAACATTTCAAAATGTTTTCTTTAGAAACAGCTCGCGATTTGATCACCCCAGAGTGTTGGCTAGCGAGTGTTGATTTAAGAGATGCTTACTATACCGTCCCTATTCAAGAGGGGTTTCGCAAATATTTACGGTTTGTTTGGAATGACCAGCTTTTTTAATTTACCTGCGTACCTAATGGTTTGGCGTGTGCGCCACAACTTTTTACTAAGTTGTTGAAACCGTTTTTTTCAAACATGGCTAAACTGGGTCATTGTAATTTTTCCATACATTGATGATTCTTTCATTATGGGACAATCTTTCGAACAATGCGAGCTCGCCGTTCAAGATTTATGTCAACTGTTCTCAAACTTGGGTTTCTTCATCCATGCTAAGAAATCCGTGTTTTCTCCTACTAAGCAGCTTAAGTGTCTAGGCTTCATTTTGAACACGACGGCCATGACCGTGTCACTTATACCCCTGTCACACTACGACGTAATGAGCCAACGTGAGCCTAACGTGGTGATATTTCGTCATTACGTTGATGTACGTTGGATTACGTTATGATGACGTCATAATGACGTTAGAGTGACGTCGAGCTACGTCGTGTTGCGTCAAGTTACGTCGAGGTTTTGGACATGTTCAAAAGTTTCGACGTAGGTCGAACGTAAGGGTTTACGTTCGCCGTACGTTCTGTTCACGTTCAGCGAACGTCAATGACATTAAACGGACGTTATTCCAACGCTCCTCACTACGTTCAACTACGTTCACTACGTTACGTTGACCCCCATTAAACCAAGTGCAAATGCCCACGGGGCGTAATGGGAACGTCAGGACAACGTCAGAACGTGCATTCAACGTACGTTCAACGTCTCATGACTTAGCTAACGTCACGTAACGTTCTTCTGACGATGGAATAACGTTCATGACGTTCCGTCAGCGTCATTACGTTGACCTCTCTCGTCGAACGACGGTATCACTACGCTTTTACCGACGTTACTCTCTCGTCCACTACGTTGCATCCACGTTCAACTTGTGCCCAAATTTGCATACTACGCCGAGAAGTTCAACGTTCTTCACGTTCTCCCTACGTTGACGTCGTTACGTCGTAGTGTGACAGCCCCATAACACAACAAAAGAAAGATAAGCTGCGGGACACAGCGATACAGCTGTTAGACATTTCTAGGCCAAAGATAAGACAGGTCGCAGTCTTAATCGGTATAATGATTTCATACAGCCCTGCTATTCTATATGGGGCCGCACACATTAAGTCGCTGGAAATCGATAAAAATCTAGCTTTGGCCCGCGCCAAGGGAAACTTTGAAAAGACAATGTCTATCTCTGAAAGAGGACTAGCCGACATTTTTTGGTGGCTAAGTCACTTTGATAACTCCCCCAATCCCATTCGAATGGGTGAGCCCAATACTACACTTACGACTGACGCCTCACTCCAAGGTTGGGGGGCACATCGCAATGATGTAGCAACGGGGGGACGATGGCTAGAATCGGAAATTTCTGAACATATTAATGTTTTAGAATTACGAGCCATTTACTTAGGTTTAACCAGCCTTGTTAAGGTACCCAAAAATAATGTTCGTATCCTTACGGATAACACCACAGCCATGGCTTATGTCAGAAATATGGGAGGTACAAAATCTATTAAGTGTAACGAGTTGGCACTACTCATTTGGAATTGGGCGCAAAAGTTTGACGTCTGGTTAACAATAACACACATACCCGGCACGCAGAATTGCCTTGCCGATAAGATGAGTCGCCATTTCCATGACCACTTAGAGTGGTCACTAAACCCATCAATTTTCAAACAAATCTGTCAATTATGGGGCTGGCCGGATATCGATTTATTTGCTTCACGTAATAACTTTAAGCTGGAGAAATATGTTTCGTGGCACCCAGAACCAAATGCTTGGCACATAGATGCCTTCTCGCTAACTTGGCAAAATCATTTCTTTTACATTTTCCCCCCTTTTACCATTATTAGCAAAGTCGCCCGAAAGATACTAATGGAGAAAACACACGCCATCCTCATCGTCCCCGAATGGGACACTCAACCCTGGCTAGCGAGACTAGTCGCGACGGCCAAAAGCATGCTACGCTTCCCAAGATACCGAGGAAATCTGAAACATCAGGGACCGTTAGCGCGCCACGGAAACGTGTCGACGACTCCTTTGGTAGCATTCCTTTTTTAAATAAATATTTGGAACAATTTCGGCTTGGATAAGATTACACAACAACGTTTGGTCTCTCACGCCTGGAGGAAGGGAACTGTGAAAATGTATACCACGTATTTAAAGAAATGGGGTATTTATTGCTTACTTAAGAAAGTTAAGCCTATGAACCCAACAATATCCCAGGTAGGACGTTTCCTACGTATTTTGGAAGACGAAGGTTTAGGGTATGGCGCTATCAATGCAGCCAGATGTGCGCTATCAATAATCCTACCTAGGATTAATGGAGAAACAATGGGAAAACATCATGTTATTTGCTGGATCGTACGATCAATTTATCAGAGGAACCCTCCCAAACCCAAATATAATAGGTTTTGGGATGTTTCTCTTGTGTTTAAACTCTTCAAGGACTGGCCAGAGAATAAGTTCCTGGACGTTAAGCTATTAGGCTTCAAAGTAGCTTGCTCCTTTGCTCGTTACAGGACACAGGGGCCAAACAATAGTCGCCCTGTCGCTCAATGGTCTTGAAATCGATAGCAAGGAAGCAACGTTTGATCTAACAACTTTGTTAAAATCAAATCGTTTAGGTGATCCCCTGGCGACAATAAGTGTCACTAGTTTCACAGAGGATCGCAAATTATGTGTAGTCTCCGCAATACGGACATATATATCCAAGACACGAACAATACGCAACTCAAGGCAGCTTTTGGTGAGCTTTATTAAGCCACACAAGGGCATTTCGAGGGACACCCTCGCCAGATGGACCATGACTGTGTTAAAACTTTCAGGAGTAAACACAAACAGATATTCATCGCACTCTACACGTGGTGCAATGGTATCTAAGGCCAGATCACTTGGCATTTCCGTGAAACGGATCCTGGCTCATGCAGGATGGAAAACTGCTAGATCGTTTGCAAAACATTATCACAAGCGACTAGAGAAGCCTCAACCTATCGCACAGAGGCTACTCACCAACTAAAAGACACAGGTGAGACAAAGTGCACTTTTTCCGCTTTTTTGTCATAACAATTGTACAAACATACTTAAATAAGACTTGATAATAGAATAGTAACTAACAGGAATATCAGGATAAAAATGATATTACGTAAAGGTCTCCCTAGCCTGCGGCTAGCCAGAGGCGGTATACCGAGGTAAAATAGATTAGTTAGACGAATCTTACCTGGGTATAGATGATGGATAACTATTGTTTTACCGAGGTAGGAGCCTCGGGTAGAGGTGGGCGAGGGCCCACCCACCACGCCCTGCCACGTCTATTCAATCACTTGTACCAAGATTAGGTCACATTACCATTGTTTTTTGTGTTTTTTTTGGAATCATTTTTATCCTGAATTAGTAGGTAAAGATTGCTGGACCCGGATGTGCTTCCTCTCCCTCGCCCACGTCTACCCGAGCTCCTACCTCGTAAACAAAGTTCATCATCTATACCCAGGTAAGATTCGTCTAACTAATCTATATATATATATATATATGTGTGTGCTGTATAAGTAATTATACGGGTATAATTATCCGGAAACCGATTATCTATGAACTGTGTCCTCAGTTCATATTGACCTGACATTACACCAACTATCTGACACTACTCCACTCATTGACTGGTCAGGCCTTCTGCCTCACCTGGTGGCGACACCTGGCTTCTTCCTCCCCACCTGGCTCTGCCTCACGCCTGTTCCACTCGCTCCAAAATTTTATATATATGATGTGTAATTTATATTATGCAAATTATTTAAATAACGGGTTGATCTGCCATTATTAATGATATGTTACCCACGCATTGCCTTCACTACTGTTATGTACTACTAAAGGTTGACATCCGTCTCTGAAGCATGAAATCGACACTATCTCCACCGCCGGCTGCGTTTAACACTCCTCAGTATACTCTACTGTATACCACTGTCCTAAGTTGTTTTTTTGTAGAAAAGTGATAAAACCGTTGTCACATGTCGGTAGCTGTCCTGATCTGACTCAGTTGTTGCTAAGATGTAAAACCCCCTTTCATTCATTTACCTAGTGTGTTGGAAAGGTTGATTTTGGCCATTTTGCTTTGGAACTCTTTCCCCCCCCCCCGCCCCCCTTCACCCCAACCTGCCCGCTCCCTTCTTTGTGACTATCTGTCTTGATGTCCATGGTTGAGCCTAATCGACTTACACACGACATTGTCGAATTCGCAGATCAGACGGCGATGCCGAATCAGTAAGAGCACCGGCTGGTTTCCTGTATGGAAGGTAGTGTGAGTTTAAACCCTGACCGAGTCAAACCAATGACTTCCAAAATGTATACTTGTTACTAACTAGCCTGGCACTCAGCATTAATAGGATAGGGTGGGGACTGGTTTGCTCAATACCAGGATAATTCTAATGTTAGTGTGGGATATCAATCAAATCATGGTGCCGCTGGATTAACAGGTCATGGTGCTGTTGGTCTGGTCTCCCAGTGAGGCAGCACTATAAAGTCGTCGTGAGCGTGCGCTGCCACAAGTCGATACCTGTCTTGAGATATTGCTCGGAAATAAAGCCGCAGCAAAACAAACAAGCAAATCTGAAATCCCGAGCCAAACAAACAAGCAAATATGAATTAGTAAATATGAATCCTACGCAGACTTACACAAAGCCTCGTACATACTACCAATACAAAGGGTGGGGGAAAACTGAGGCCAGATAGTCGACGTCAGTCTAGTGGAGCTGGGCTTGCCAACATGGCGCCGATTTGAGGGCCTGCTTAATTCACGCTGTGAGCAGTATATGGAGAGTGAGTTCACTTCAGGCACAATGTGAGGTTGTGGCCGCGTAGGATACGCGACCATCGCATGACTAGCTCCCGACTGAAGCGTGTGGGGATGTGGCACTAGTGCTATTTGAGATGCCAGTTGGTTTTCTGGGCACTCAGTGTGTCTCTAATGTCACCCGTGTGTCTGAAATACCTGTTTAACATTTCATAGTTCGGTGGCTTTGAGTTTCTGCCAGTTAATTCTTTTTTGTGTGTGTGTATATAGATACATGTATATTAGGTTGAGGTTATAATCTACCTTCCTGCAGTTTGAAGTAACTTTTGTTATATATGGCTAACCTTGGAGCTATTTGCAGGGTCCGTACGGGCCTGGAAAGTCTTGAACTTCATTTGCCCCATTTCAAGGCCTTGAAAATCCCTGAATTTTGGGTAATTAGTCTTTAAAAGCCTTGAATTCCACTAAACTTTCCCCACTGATCTAAAGTAGTATGAAATCACTATTCGCCCCCCCCTCCCGAAATCCAAATGAAAATAGTCTTGAATTCCTATCAAAAGACCGCCTTGAAATAGCCTTGAATTCCATATCATCACATGTGTACAAACCCGGTATTTGAAGTGAAAACATGTACAAATAATTTTTTCTGTGCACACGTTAACATGCTGGACACCGTAGGCTGCAACAGTGACAGGTTCTATTAAATTGACTTAAAGTATTACCTTTCATGCAGCAGTAAATGTTTAATAAATGAACCAGTATCTAAATTGGATATATAGGATCAAACCTAGGGAAATCTTTTGGTAGTCGATATTTTGACGCTTTCATCGGATTATGCAACTGGAACGGTTCCCGAAGTTGGATTTGGTCTGGTTTTTCACATAGTCTTTGATAGTGTTAGCGCGTCAATGCAAAGTTCCGGTATTGCCATTGTTCTATGCACTACTTTACGCTATAGCTGAATGAAATAACCACATCCTAGAGTACCCAGCTATATTGTGCTGGTCATGAGTATCCTTGGGTGACCTATCCGTCCTAATGCTCATGGAATGCGCAATCCCTACCGCATGGTTAAAGATCAAATATCACAATGTCTGTTTTGCAGCAGGCACGAAATTGATCTGCAGAAGTGCATAGCGTAAGATATATAATTAAAATGTGGTTTTCCCGAGGTTCAGGGGCGTCACGATGCTGCTTTATTACTGTGTAGAATACTTGTTTTATAATCCTCTTTTAAAATTAATAATGTTGTACCAGTAGTCTGCATTGACCTCTCAGGCAAGGAGCTACATAGCCAGGTAGGCGTGGGTAGGGTGGTGATATCAGGAAGCCTAGGTGGTGTCCCTGGAATGCAAGAAATGTGGGTTCGATTGCAGCTCTAGGCACAATATTTCCCATTTTCATTACCCCTCACGACACTGGTGTCGTGATCAGGATCCTGTAGAAGCTATGCATGCTGTATGGTTGTTGAACCTACCTGTGTATGTGCATTGCCTGTATGTATGTAATTGTAAGCATTTAATTACCATTTAAGAGACATACAATTCCAGGGGGGCGGGTGTTGTAGTCTGAACTGACCTCTCGGGCAATGAGCCACAGAGCCAGGGAGGCATGGCTAGGGTGGTGACATCAGAGAGCCTAGGTGGTTTAATGGTTAGCACACTGGCCCGGAATGCAAAAGATGTGGGTTCGATTCCAGTGCTGTTTCATAGCAGGCCCGAACAATCTGTGTGGGTGCCAGCCTTGTCTACATCCCTGCAATAGATTGTTTCACTATGGGTGTTAGAGAGGATGTGTATTTGTGCTGATTAACAACCCTCATAGTCACAACTTGACCCCAATGACCCCCAACCAACAAGATCAAATCATAACTAACTCCCAGGAAATTATTATTTTCAAAGTATGCAAATCATAATTAGTCATCTCCAATTATGAGCCTTGTGAATATTTAAATTTTGCTTTGTCATGTTGACCCAAATTATATATTTTTTAAAGAAATATATTTAGCAATTGGGGGAAGCCTCACAGTGTCATACATCTTTTGTATATTTTTGTTGTGGATGTTTTATTTAATGGGTCATGATGTTAATTTGTGTTATAATTTTGCATTAAAAGAAATTAAGGACGGAGTTATCATTTACCACAACGGTTCCTTTCATATTTTTGCAAAATGATCATTTTCAAATCAGCAAGAAAACCACATTTTTATTTTTATTTAGAAATTCTTTATGAACACCAATGTGGGTTTTGTCGTGTGTGTGTGTGTGTGTGTGTGCGTGCGTGCGCCCGTGTGGGTTTTGAGCAGTTGTAAGCAGGTCACAGATTGGTAAAATGTATTTATTAAAAAAATTGTTTTAATTGTGTGTGTGTTTTGGCCAGTTGTACCCAGAAGGTCACAGATAGCAGGAGAAATTTCATTCACGGACGATTGGTCTTCCTCATTCCACTGCTCCTTGTCCTATCCTAATAATGCCAAGCGCCTGGCTAGGAAGCGAAGTATCAATTTTTAGGTCATTGGTTTGACTCAACCAGGGTCCCACACGATCTACCAAAACCGGAGACGGACGCTCAACCTTATTCGGCTATCCTGTCAAATTGATCAAATGTATTTATAATTTAAAGTTGCATAGTCCGATGGGCTTGAATTTCTGTATTTTTTTCTGAGATAAATATATTAGATTGATCACTAGTATCTACTTTACATTAGTTCAAAGTTACTTTTATTTTAAATGGTAAACTTTTGAGATATTTTGAGTGCAAACATGGAAAATTAGTTTTGGCAAGCTTGCCAAAACTCTGATACCATAGACTTCTGCAGTAACATGTTCTGTTAAATTGACTCACTATTGCCTTCTACGCAGAAACAAATGCTTAATAAGTGCATCAGTATCTAAGTTAGATATGTAAAATAAAAACTAGATATTTGGTTTGGTTTTGAAAATTTGATATTTCATCGGACTATGCAGCTTTAATTAACAAAAACAAAACAAAATTCTTCTATTCCCCGCCAGGCATCACATGCTTCCAGAGCTTCTTCAATGGCGAGGAGATGTGGCCGATCCTGCGCCACTTCTGCGTCTACCACATCAACGCGCCGGGCCAGCAGGAGGGGGCGCTGCCACTGCCTCAGGGGTAAGACAAAGTAGCCGCCACCAGGGCCACTGACATGTGCCTGCGCACACGAACCGTCATGGAATGCCGGGTAGGCAAGAACGCTCTACTTCCCAAACCAGTACTGGTGTCCTGTAGTACCCTGATCTCATGTTGCCATAGCTCCATAGTAGATTATAGATTAGGGTTTGCTTTATTTATTTATTTATTTATATGTATGTATATATATGTGTGTATATATATAGGGTCTTTTTCATAATGCATTTAGGGTCTTTTTCAATTCGTATATGTGCCTCTGATTTAGAATGGTGAGCATTGCGAAGGTTTTGATTGATCGGTGGTTGCTTTACACCGTGTCGGCAGCATAGGCCATATTCATGGCGAGAAATGTTTGTTTTGTTCAAACCCTCGCTTTTACATGTAAAAGCATACAATCAATTTTGTGTCAATGGACACTTGTGAATTTTATAAACTCTCGTTGCGAAGGAATCTACCGCCCTAAGACCAATAGCCTATTTTGACTCTGACGTGACTATTCACTTATCCACCACTGATTTGGCCATGGTTTATAACCCTGTATCATGATGTCTATGGCACCTCGTATCACCAGTTGTGCCCCCAACTAAGTAGTGATGAAGCTCAGCATCACTTAGCACCAGTGATCAGATGAGAACCGGTGTTTCCAATGTGATAGTGGCCATATTGTAAATGTTAACGGTGAACTTCCAACATTTTATCATAACCAGACGTACGCAAATATTGTCAATGACACAATCTTTAGTTTTTCTATATTTTATTTGACACACTTTTTGTTTGTCTAACCCCCCCCCCCCGCCCCCACCTAATTATTGCGCTGATTAATCTGCATGGTCTTGATGTATAGGCTACAAATTACACCTCCACCTCCCACCCACCCCGTGGTGATTTTAATATAGTCGTTGGCTGTTACTGGTAGTAATCTTATGTAGTGTCAGAATTCCAATGTTTCCAGCATGTTTCGTGTTATTCTAAGATTTAGGTACTGAATTATTTTGATTGGAATGCCTTAGAAGTTAGATGGTGTGAGTAATTTGGCCTTACTCCCTCCAACCCCCCAACCCCAACCCCGTGTCAATTTCCACAGTTTCCTATATTCACTTTTGTGTATTATATTGTCTAATTCGATATTCCCCACCCCGATAGAATTATATGACTAGCATTCTAAGAAATGCTAAGTGTTACCAAGGCGACATTTTCTGGATATTTTTTCGCTATATCCTACATTTTAAGGAATGTCATTGCCAAGCCGGTAGTTAGTTGCATATGATTTTTGTGTGTGGCAACTCTCTTCCTAACACTGCCGGGGTGGCAGTGAAGCAGTATACCCCACCCCCAACCGCCCAAAAGTACATATCATATGTGACAATACAGCGCTGGGTTTGTTTGTTGGGGGGTTTTACATCCTGGCAACATCTAAGATCATATCAGGCTGAGGGCTTCGTTAATATCAGTTTGGGTAAAGCTATGTTTATTAAATAGTTATATGCACCAGAGACCAGATGTGATGTCTGAATGAGTTAGAGTGTCCGTCTCCTGTGTTGGTAGATCGTTGGGTCGTGGGTTTGAGCCCTGGTCGAGTCAAACCAATGAAGTAAAAATTGATACTTGTCGCTTCCTAGCCTGGCGCTCGGCATTATTAGGAAAGGGCAAGGACTGGTTGGCTCAGTGTCAGGATAATGTGACTTGAGTGGGATATCAGGTCATGGTGCTGGCGACCTGGTCTTCCAGTGAGGCAGCACTATGAAGTCGCCATGAGTACGCACTGACACAAGTCAGTACTCGTCCTGATATGACCTTAGATGTTGCTAGGACGTAAAACAACAAACAGTATATGCACCAGAAGGGGACGCTGGTGTAAACAGGAACTTTACTAAGTTCTTGCTGGGAAACCCGCCACATAATCCTAGCATTGCCCCTTATGCTATCCCATAATTATCCACCACATAATCCCCAAACTATCCCTCGTGCTATCCCAAAATTATCTCTCACGCAATCCCAGAATTACCCCCGCAATTATCAACAAATTTATCCCTCATATTATCCCAGAATTATCCACCACATAATCCCTAAATTGTTCCTCATGCTATCCCAGAATTATCCACCACTTAATCCCCAAACTATCCCATGTGCTATCCCAAAATTATCTCTCACGCAATCCCAGAATTACCCCCGCAATTATCAACAAATTTATCCCTCATATTATCCCAGAATTATCCACCACATAATCCCTAAATTGTTTCTCATGCTATCCCAGAATTACCGCCGACATTATCAACAAATTTATCCCTCATAGTATCCCAGAATTATCCGGCACATATCCCTAAATTGTTCCTCATGCTATCCCAGAATTACCCCCGCAATTATCAACAAATTTATCCCTCATAGTATCCCAGAATTATCCGGCACATATCCCTAAATTGTTCCTCATGCTATCCCAGAATTACCCCCGACATTATCAACAAATTTATCCCTCATATTATCCCAGAATTTTCCACCACATAATCCCTAAATTGTTCCTCATGCTATCCCAGAATTACCCCCGCAATTATCAACAAATTTATCCCTCATAGTATCCCAGAATTATCCGGCACATAATCCCTAAATTGTTCCTCATGCTATCCCAGAATTACCGCCGACATTATCAACAAATTTATCCCTCATAGTATCCCAGAATTATCCAGCACATAATCTCTAAATTGTTCCTCATGCTATCCCAGAATTACCGCCGACATTATCAACAAATTTATCCCTCATAGTATCCCAGAATTATCCAGCACATAATCCCTAAATTGTTCCTCATGCTATCCCAGAATTACCGCCGACATTATCAACAAATTTATCCCTCATAGTATCCCAGAATTATCCCCTCAGATAATCCTAACATTGTCCCTTGTACTATTCCAATGTTGTCACTGACTTAGTTCGTGCGAAAATTGACTCGCCTGTCACTTGTACAATATAGTGTCTTTACATACAAGTACTCTGCTATCTCACACTCAGTATTCTCAGACAGTACCCCATGAACACCCCCCCCCCCCCCACACACACACACGACCTCCACTATCCCCAAGCCTCCACACATAAACACTAGCACAATAACCACACAATACCCTCAGTAACCACTTTTCACATTCAAACACCTTAATGTATTCAACTACGCACAAAGATATATCATTCGTCCCATCAAATTACAGCTGTAAGATATTATAAATCTAATAGAATATGAATATATATAATATTAATATATATATGTATATATATATTAATATTCTATTAGTATATATATAAATACTATTAGATTTCGAGGAGTTGTAATATAAACTATCGAGTATCAATGCATTCAGAAGTATCACACAAAAAATGACATGGCTGAAAATGTGTGGGACGTGTGTAGAATTTCAATTTAAAAGTGGATTTACAATGTTTAATGAAAAACGGAAGCTCTTGGAGTCTAAATTAAGCTCATTTATGGACTGGGTCGGTTAGACATCTAAATAAATATCCCCCACGCTGTTACAAATGGTATTATTATTATTATTATTATTATTATTATTATTATTATTATTATTATTATTATTATTACTGAATATTTGAATAGCTACAACCGTTGTCTGTTGTTCACTTGGTGTTTTGATTGTTATTCAATTCAGCTTTCTTCATGCATGACCTAGAGAGAGAGAAAGAGAAAAGGCTTAGGTCCTTACTGTGTGGTCCTGCTGTGAGATGGGGGGCCATGGGAGCTGATTCCTCACACCCTCACCACCCCTGATGTTGTGTGATGTAGTGTTTAAATGCTTGACTCATCGTATTCTTCCCTCTCTGTTCTCCGCTCCCAGTGCTCTCCTGTCCCTACAAAGGTAACATCTGCAAGGACACTTGTATGCTCTCAAGGTCCTTTTCTTTTTAATTTAAAAGAGAAAAAAAAGAGAGAAAAGAGACGATTTATGCGATGTTAAAGGTCACTGAGGATCACCGTCTTTTCTACTACAATTGTGGCAACTTCTTACAGAGATCTGCATTTATACAACCAACAACTCCTTAATTCTACACGCCTCCAGGTTATTTATTAGCTTTAAAACCAAAGACTGAATGACAATTTCCTAACCTAACCAAGTCGCCCCCGAAACATATTTCCCCATAAAAAAAGACAATCTTTTTTAATCCTCTTTTAAGTTGTTATCCTTGACTTAAAATCAGAATTTTTTACCATAATTTTTAATTTTTTTATATTTTTTTTTAAAACAATGAATTGTTCTTTGTACACATTACCATAGCTTTGCGTTGCCAAACTGTACATAGTTCATATCCATTGCTCATAACCGATAATTGCTGGAGGTGGGTGGACAATTGTGGCCGCTGCCTGTGTGTTCTCCATGTTCCCCGGTCCAAGTTGGCCTTAAGATTCCGTTGGCATGTCTCTGTCTGTTTGGTTCCTCTCGTCGCACTGCATTCAGTTGAACCAGACTGTGAAACGCCTCCATATGCCCTTTCCCATGAGTTGTCCATTGTTTTAGATGACCTTATGTTTTCCCATTTTGCTACCAGCAAAGGACGGTCTCACAGTGACTATTTTGGAAGGTAAATGGTATCAGTTCTTGTAACGAAACCCACCCGAAAGAAAAAAAAGAAGCGATTCTCTTTTTAAGTTGCTTGGAAATTGAGTGGTGCTCTTTGAGTTTAAATGATAAATCAACATTTGATAAGAAAACAAGTTTTTTTTGGGGGGTGAAAGTAAATTTTTCTTTTCAAAAATAAAATAATTAAAAAGGTTTTCATGGGGGGAGGGGTCGGATGGCGGGGCTAAAGATATTAGGGATGGGGGGGGGGGGGTAAACATGATTGTATTGAAATGTGCCTAATAGCAGGGACCTTAAGTTTGTCGCCAATTTATATTCATATAATAAATTATATTACAAATACGCTCAAACTAACTCCAGTTTCCAACCTCTTCATGACGAGACTATATGAAGCTCCTCTAAGAACCCCCCCACCCCTCCCTGACTCAGTCTTAAATAATACCAGACCCACCCGCTATCTTTTCTTCTTTTCTTTTTCTTTATTCTCTCCATCCCAATTCCCCACCCTCTTATATATATTTATATATTTTTATTTTTTAATTATTCCTCCCCCCCCCCCCCCCCTCCACAGGCTCTTTTAAAAACCTTTAATGTTTCCAGCTCTTGCGTGTACCCAACCCAACCTCGTAAATTGTGTATCGACTTTATTATTTGACTCGGGCACATACTGGTCCCCCAAAAGCACCCTACTGACTGATTCTCTCACCCGTGCACGGTACAATCTTTTCCTTTATTATATTAGTAACCCCCCCCCCCCCCCCCCTTCTGCCTCCCTTCCATCTCCTCTCCACCCACTCTCTGTAATGGTATCTCTCAAAGTGATGCATCTTGTTTCTCCGAAAATAAAAGAATTCCAGTATGTAGCACCAAAGAATTCTACACCGTTCGGAGGCATCTAAAATTGAGATATACACTAACGACACTCCTTAATATCGTTCAGATCCAGAGCACCAATGTACAGTCTGAGATTTGATTTGATTTTCAAATATTATCTCACCGTTGCATTATACACATATACACACCCAAGACATGTACTGATGTAGTTTATATCTATCACTTTAAAAGGTCCTTAGTTAGTCTAATTCATTTAGTTATTAGACAACAGGTCTGAATCAATTTAAAAGATGGCCTTTGGATAGTCTAATTCTTCTAGTTAGAGGCAAGAAGTTGGAATTTAGATGTGTTGAAAGACATTTAGCGTGGAGTGTATTACAGAATAGAAGTACCATTTAGTGAGTTCTGTGTGGGCGTTCTCTTCTTTTAGCCGTATTTAATTTGTACCAATTGAGCTGCATTTTCATCTGCTCTGCGCTCAATACGTTGACATGTATTTTACATATACGGAATTGGAATTTTCAGATTTTCATTATATGTACATGTATTTCCGATTTTTTTCTTCTTTGTGATATGAATAATTTCCCTCTCAGGCTTAGCGTTGTTACAAACAGCGTTAGATTTGTGTTTATTCTTCTTATTTAAAAAAGTCTTTTTAATTATTATTTTTTTATCGGACATAACTCTCACACTCATTGAGGTTATGTTCAGTTATCAGAATTAGAAAGCTCACAAAAGCTCCACTTAGGGTATTATTTATTTAACGCAGTGTTTCTCTCTAATTTTAAGATGCCTAAAATCATCTTATGCAGTATACTTATTTCCTATCCACGACACTATTTTGGTCCTACTCATATAGTGCCCACGACTGGATGCTTACTCAATTTACAATGAAACTTAAATCATGGCATGTGTTATTTTCTTTAACTCACAATGGTCTGGGTCTTTTTTTCGGTTTTCACATTAAATCTTAGGAAACTGAGCGTCTATGGCCGGTGAATGTTTAAAATTTATCACCATCACTCTTTGACTGCGATTAAAGGTGGAGTTCCATTTAATGCCTAGTGTGGCATCCGACATGTGATCGCGTCAGGCACATCCGGGCAACTGCAGGCTTAGCTAAGCAGAGTCCATACACAGGGATGAAAGATCTATGATATTTGATCTTTATTGCTAGAACATGAAACCCTAGATAAATGACTCATCTCTCTCAGAAATGGCATTTTCCGCAATTCCCTGCCAATGCTAATCCAATGGGGGGGGGGGGGGAAATCCGCATTTTCTCAGAAATTTGTCACTGGTTCTACCAGAACCCGGTAGGTGGTGCCATGGTTTCGCCTTGATTTTCGCAGCTTTTTTTCTCAGAGACCACTTTCATCCCTGCATATATCCGCATGGATAATCAAAGCTTGACATGAAGCGACCAGTGCGTTTTCACACACCAACTTACATGGGGCATACCATAATATGATGCGAAATCACGTCTCACATATCTCATGCCACACTATGCAGAAATGGAAGCTCGGCTTAACTCTCTCTACTAATAATGACGATAATAACAATCTGTTTGTGTATGAGGTGCAATGACACTGCTTGTTATTATGCTCTATGTGCTGTCTTAAGCCCAATACCTAAAATATGGCAATGGGGACATTGTGTTAGGCTCCATGGCAGACATTGTTTTAGCCTTCATGGCAGACATTGTGTTTGGCTCCATGATGGACATTGTGTTTGGCTCCATGGCAGGCATTGTGTTAGCCTCCGCGATGGACATTGCGTTAGGCTCCATGGCAGACATTGTGTTTGGCTCCATGATGGACATTGTGTTAGGCTCCATGGCAGACATTGTGTTTGGCTCCATGGCTGACATTGTGTTAGGCTCCATGGCTGACATTGTGTTAGCCTCCATGGCTGACATTGTGTTTGGCTCCATGATGGACATTGTGTTAGGCTCCATGGCAGACATTGTGTTTGGCTCCATGGGAGACATTCTGTTAGCCTCCATGGCAGACATTGTGTAAGGCTCCATGGCAGACATTGTGTTTGGCTCCATGATGGACATTGTGTTAGGCTCCATGGCTGACATTGTGTTAGGCTCCATGGCAGACATTGTGTTTGGCTCCATGATGGACATTGTGTTAGGCTCCATGGCTGACATTGTGTTAGGCTCCATGGCTGACATTGTGTTAGCCTCTGTGATGGACATTGTGTTAGCCTCTGTGATGGACATTGTGTTAGGCTCCATGGCAGACATTGTGTTTGGCTCCATGGCTGACATTGTGTTGGGCTCCATGGCAGACATTGTGTTAGGCTCCATGGTGAACATTGTGTTAACCTCCATGGCACACATTGTGTTAGGCTCCATGGCAAACATTATGGACACTGTTATCAGACATTGTGTTTGGCTCCATGGCAAACATTGTGTTAACCTCCATGGCTGACATTGTGTTATGCTCCGTAGGCTGAGGTTATAGTGCATTGTGGTTTTTTTTCGACCCAAATAAATCATATGCATCTCTACACATTTCCTTAGGTATGTTGGGATATCCGAGCTACTTTACCGTGTGCGTCTTGGCCTGGTGCTGGTATTATGACCAGTTATGACCTGCCATCTATTTGAGACGAGTACACTGATACAATGTCATTCCTGTCTGACTAATATACTATCACTTATGTGAGACTAACTACTAGCAGTCATGTTTGACTCATGCACTATCACTATGTGTGACTAATAGTACAATGTCACTCATGTGTGACTCGTGAACTATTTCTCATGTGTGGCTAATACAATGTCACTCACGTGATTCTAATATAATGTCACTTTCATAAGGCTAATACGATGTCACTAATGTGAGTCTAGTGCACTATCACTCATGTGAGGCTAGTGCAATATCAGTTTATTATCATTCATGCGAAATGGAGACAATGTCACTCGTGTAAGACTAGTATACTGTCGCTCATGTTAAACTGGTGCAGTGTCACTCAGGTGAGACGCGTGCATTATCACTTATGTGAGACTTATGCTATCACTCATATGAAGGTAAATGCTCTATACTGCATGAGAGACTAGTATTCTATTGCTCAGTGCTGTCAGTGCTGTCAGTTATGTTAGGCTAGTGTCCTGCCACTTAAGTGTGGCTTGCAATCTGACTTCCACGTGAGATTAGTATTCAGGTGTGACTAGTGATGTCACTCATGTGTGAATAGTGTTCTGACATTAATGAGAGACTGACGCTCATGTGTGGCTAGTATTGTGAGATCTGTCTGAGATTAGAATACTGAGATTCAACTGTGACTTGTGCTCCATCTCTCATGTTAGACTAGTGTTCTGACATTATGTGTGACTAGTGTTCTGTGAAAATTCCACACTTTTGGTCAAAATTACTTGATTGACTTTTACGTGAGATTACCGTTTTACTCGAGTATATACGGTATATGTAGATGTATGTATCCATGTATGTATGTATTGCTCGAGGAGGAGAACAAAAATCCACTACCAGATTCTGGATGCCGATAGTGGCATTTTGGGGTCAATGTCGCATTGGTTCCAATACCATTTTTCTACTGGGACCCTGAACTGTGGATTCTTGATTCATATACTAATAATCAACTAATGTGAGATGGACAGTGTGGTTAGGCCATGCCCTGCTCTTCCTCATGTTGTCATACAAATGAATGAAGTAGTAAACTATTTGGTTTAAAAATGATATATGTGTGTATATTGTCACTTCCATTTAACTTGTTTTATAAATGAACTTTCACCAAGAGTTGTAGCCGTGGGGGTAAGTGGCCGGCCGGGCAATGAGGCTCTAAATATGTGGAGTCTCGGTGTGACTCAGTATAAGCTGCATCAATCTGTAGTATATTATCGAAGGCCATGCATTTACATACATGTAAGCATGTATAATAATAGTCCGAGTGGGTGAGCAGAGTGATTTCACATTGGTCGAAAACAAAGGCCGAGGCCCATATGTAATCACTCTTCTTTGTCTAGAAGTACTATTATGATGATGCTTGTACAATCATCTTGGGTTTAACTTTAAAAAATTGTACTGTACATGCACAGAGCTATTTTGGCAATCACTATGGAACTTTTCTACCGAATTCATATGGTACTCGCCATTCGACCAAGTAAAAAGCACCACTCCTGTATCAATGTAACACATGTGCGATGTAATACTGCAACACTGGCCATGTTCGCGTGTGTGTGAGTACTCTGGTTGTATTGGATGTGGACGTGTGTGTGTGAGTACTCTGGTTGTTTTGGTTGTGTGTGCCTACTCTGTTTGTTGTGTGTGTGTGTGTGTGTGTGTGTGTGTGTGTGTGAGTACTCTGGTTGTATTGGTTGTGGACATGTGTATGTGAGTACTCTGGTTGTACTGGTTGTGGATGTGTGTGTGAGTACTCTGGTTCTATTGGATGCGTGTGTGTGTGTGTTGAGTGCGGATGTGTGTGTGTGTGAGTACTCTGGTTGTATATACAATATTCACAACGCATCTGACGGCGACGGCGAACACTATGGTTGTGGGACCGTTGACACAGCGCATACAAAAGCTATGGAAATTACTAACTTTCAAATGCACGTATGTCAGTCAAATTTTGGGATATTTTGAAAACTCCAAAAGTATATTGCTTTTGGGTCAAGTCACTATTAATACACAATATTCACAACGCATGCGACATCTGACAGCGACGACGAACACTACGGTTGTGGGACCGTTGCCACAGCGCATGCTTGTGAATATCATTTATTGAGTGTGGATGTGTGTGTGTGAGTACTCTGGTTGTATTGGGTGTGGACCTGTGTGTATTGAGTGCGGACGTGTGTGTGTGAGTACTCTAGTTGTATTGGGTGTGGATGTGTGCATATTGAGTGCGGCTGTGTGTGAGAGTATTCTGGTTGTATTGGGAGTGGACGTGTGTGTATTGAGTGCAGACGTATGTGTGTGAGTATTCTGGTTGTATTGGGTGTGGACGTGTGTGTATTGAGTGTGGACGTGTGTGTGAGAGTATTCTGGTTGTATTGGGTTTGGGCATGTGTGTATTGGGTGTGGACGTGTGTGTATTGAGTGCGGATGTGTGTGTGAGTACTCTGGTTGTATTGGGTGTGGATGTGTGTGTATTGAGTGCAGATGTGTGTCTGTGAGTATTCTGGTAGTATTGGGTGTGGACATGTGTGTATTGAGTGCAGACGTGTGTGTGTGAGTATTCTGGTTGTATTATTGGGTGTGGACGTGTGTGTATTGAGTGCGGACGTGTGTGTGTGAGTACTCTGGTTGTATTGGGTGTGGACGTGTGTGTATTGAGTGCGGACGTGTGTGTATTGAATGCAGACGTGTGTACCTGTGCTAAACTCCACTCGCTGACCCTGACTTCCGCCGGCTGGGTGCTGCGACTACGAGTGTCTTCGTACACACTGTGTGACTGGCGCCCTCTGGTGTTTCTCTCATTGTCTTGCCGCCTGGCCGCCACCACGAGCAGCTCGGGCATGAAGCACTCAGAGTCTGAGAAGCTGCTCACCAGTATCGGTGTCGATGCGCCTGCCGGGCCCGGTACCGCTGGGGCCGCAGCCGCCCGCCCCAAGGGCAAGAGAGCCAGGTAACTACATGCACGGCGTCGTGTTAGCACTGTTAGTGACTAGTAAGACTAGGTGCTGGCTCTTCTCGCACCGTACACTCCCTTAGTCAGTCATCTGTGTTTCCCCTCATTGATCACCTCAGTCATGAATGAATGCACTCCAGAGGCAGTTAGTCCACACCTTCCTCCTACTAGATTTTTTTTGTGTGTGATGAATTTATTTACCCTGCTCATAACGGATGAGTTTGGTGATTAGATTAGATTATACTGTTTCTATCAGAAGCATGTTTGTGTCTTTGGATGTTTAATTCATATTTGGTTGTAGAGTCTATTGATATTCTTTCGTTCTTATTCTTAGGTTTGTTGTATTTGTGTGTATGGAGTTTATCGAATTGTGATGTTTGGTTTGAGTGGAATTTTTAATTAGATTTTTTTAGAAAAGATGTGAATATCCTTTTTGTGGTTTAAATTGCGGTTTCTTCGTAGTTTTTAGGATTATATTTGGGTGCTTGTGTATATTCTATTAAATAGAAAATGAGAAAGGAAGACTGAAAAAAAATAGCACGGGTGTAAATGTTCACACTCAAATATAGGCATGTATCACTTAGCAGAAAAGAAAGAAGAAAAATACGATGCATGCTTTTTGTCTTCTAAATCTCTTATTCCATTCATGCAACAGAAAGTGTTTCACATTTCTCTTTTCAAGCCGACATTGAAACTTTTTCAGCATCTTTAATATACCTACCGTTACTTTATTTGTGATTGTTCTGTTGGTGCGCTGCAATTCTTTAACTTAATATAACCCTACTTAATCTGTGCTGTTAATATATTTAAATATAAAGATGCTGAACTTTGACCTTGGAGTCGGCTGGGCCAGGTGGACACGCTGGTTCCTAGCAGGCCACTTAGTAGACCTGGGCCGCATTCAGGGCCCGTCTCGGAGGCACCTCGGCGATGCTTTTTGGTCTATTTGCGTTCAGGGTCCGTCTCGGCGACGCCTCCCTTTTCAGGTTGGAGACAAAAAGCGCCTCGAAAATGGCTGCCGCATGCAGTGGTTTCATCCAATCAGAGCGCAGCATTTCGATTGCAAATGGCCGCCGCCTATGGGGGCGGCCATTTTCGAGGCAACCAACTGCTGTTGTTGTTCAGACTAGCCTGACGTCACGGGCACCTCCGAGGCGCCTCCGAGACGGACCCTGAACGCGGCCCAGGAACCAATGACAAGTTAGAACAAGTTGTGCTGGTCCCCTGAGATTATTGCTGTTTTCTGTAGAGGCAGACGTTTCACGCTGGTGCAGTGAGTACCGATGGCAGTCCCCTTTCTTTCAATTCATATTTCCATCTAATGTTCCCCTCCCCCACCCCCTTCCCCCTCTCTCCTATGCCCACCCCCTTTTTATATGCTTTAAACATTTTTGTTGTTGTTAACAATTTCTTTTTTTTAGCCCAATGGCAGCGTCATTGTAGTCGGTGGTAGTCATGGTGACATGGCATCGTTGTGTAGTGTGACGTAAGAAGTGACGTCATTTTGCGCGTGGTGACGACATGCATGCATGTCATCGCAGTACCATACCCCCTATGAAACAGAACACCTGGATTAGTTGAGAGACAAAATGAGTTTGATTATAAATACAGTCCGGTGGGAATAGGTCACCTTGCCAGATACAAGGTCTCTGATTATGTTTAACTGCATCTAACTTATTCTAAGCATATCTGGGTTGCACAATCTGAAATAAAGATTAAAAAAACTAAGCATGGAGGTGTGCTATTATTTATTCTTAGAGCTGCATAGTTAGATGAAAGCATCAAATTGTCAAAACCAAAGACATTATCTAGATTTGATTCTACATAGCTAACTTAAATACTAGTGCACTTATTAAGCATTTGTCACCACGTAGAAGTGAATACTGAGGCAATTTAATAGAATCTGTTACTGCAGAAGCCTATGGTGTTAGAGTTTTGGCATGCTTGCCAAAATTAATATAAGATATTTGCAACTTCAAATATCTCAAAAGTTAGCCATTTAAAATATGTTACTTCAAACCAAAGAAAGGTAGATTATAGCAATCAACCTAATATATTTATCTCAGATAAAGACAAACTCAAAACCATCAGACTATGGTCTGTTTATCGAATGGTAGAATTGAAAATATAGGGAAGTAAAGTGGAAATGGAATAGTGATAAGACATATGGATAATTAAAGTCAAAGTTTGGACACCCTTTCAATTCAACTAATCACTCATTGTTGCAATTATAATGGGGTGATGACTGATCAATTTTGTTCGGAACCAAAACTTTACTTAGACTTTATGCTATTTATCCAGCAATGGTGCACTCGTTAAACATGTATTATTGCATAGATTAGAAGGAAAACTAATTTAATTTAATAGAAGCTGTCATTGTTTAAGCCCAGCATTTCGATAAGTGTGCACACCAAAGATGATTTTTTTTTGGTTCATTAGTTGTTTAAGCAGGGGAAATTTCAGTCATAGACGACTGGTCTTCCTCATTCCACTGCTGGTCGATAGAAAGCCCGGGCCTACACTTTTACCGACCCAAGGGATTTTTAACCTCCCACACCACATAGACATGGTATGAGAGCAACCGGCCTTTGATGACGCTGTAAGTTATACACAGCGGTGGAAATCCAAATTGGCAGAGCTGGGGGCACAGGGAATCGAACGGGCGACCCTCAGATTAGGAGTCTGACCTAGAAAAAAGTCAGACACTCTAACCGCTACGCCACAGAGAACGCCGTATGCTGTATGTTTTCTCTTCAGATATCTCTTTACTCTTTAAAATTAGTTAATTCAAATTGAAGTGAAGTATGTTATAGCGATCAACTTAATATATTTATCTTTAAAAAATATTGCAAAAACCCACAACTTCGAGATTTTGTAAAATTTGAATTGTGGATTATGTCTGATTTATATTTTAAATATTAACGACTGACTTTGTAGTATATTTAGACCACATAAATGTCTTTGTCTAAATAACTGATTATGCATCAAAGTTGGACAATTTAATCTCAGGTTTCGCAAGTAAATGGTTCAAGCAAGCTCCAGGGTCAACTGCTAAACCATCGACTTTCCTCTCCATATCTAGGCGTCTATAATTGCAAATATGTTGGAAAATTAATCACTGGGTCATATGTATTTTTGTATTTTAACGGGAGAACAAGATTTGGTGTGTGCTTGTTATGCATTAAATTTCTTTATTCTACAGACACGACTACAAATTAATTTTGGTACTTTTTCATCAGTTGATATTGATTCTCTCTTTGTGTTTTCAGAATTTACTTTAGCAATCCCGCGGTGTTATTTCGCCAAAAAAAAAATCTCAATCTCATTTATATAATATTTAATAAACACGCAAACATAATTGATTAATTCCACAATTACTAGTAGCATATATGCTTTCTTTCATTTCCATAAAGACATTCATTCACGATATGTTTACCGCAAACTGACTTAGTTTTGTCTCTCATCTAACAAGCCTGCGTTCCTTTACATCCTATTTTATCATCTTTATGTCGTGCAGTGGATACAGTGAAATGGAAGGGCATGCTTTTATATAACTTCATTTCCATTATCCACCTTCATAAGTGAATATTGGTATTGGTAAACTATCCCTTCCCAGACTGCCATTTCATTTCCCTCTAATTTCATTTAAAGATTAATATATATATTTCGTGTTTAACATTTCAGTACTATGTGCAAGAACATTTATTATGCTACTTTGTCAATGTTTCTTTTCCATGAAATATAACCTACAATATGTGTTAATAGTTGTATTTTTTTTCAGGGAACTTAGATAATGTTAAAAAGTCAAATTTGTATTATTTATCAGGATCTACAGACCTATGTTGATGAACCGAACCTTCTTCGGGCGCAGGATGATGTTTTGCTTGTGGGGGGGTTTTGATGCTAGCAACAATCGAGGTCATATCAGGATAGATACCGACTTGTGATAGTATGCACTCATGATGGCTTTATAGTGCTGCCCTACTGAGAGACTGGTGGCTGGCACCATGACCAAATATCCTACTCTGTGACATTAAGCAGATACTAAACAAACCAGCCATTGCTCTATCCTATTAATGACAGGTGCCCGACTAGGTAGCAACAACTTTCAATTTTGTTTGACTCTGGGCGGGTTTCGTACCCATGACCTCCCACATGTGGAGCCAAACAACAGTATTAGCGAATAGCCATCCTGGCCAGTCGGTACAATATTGTTTGTTTGCTTGGGTTTTACATCCTAGCAACGTCTATTGTCATATCAGGATGGGTAGCGAGTTGTGTCAATGTGCACCCATGGCCACTTTCTAGTGCTGCCCCAATGGGAGCCTTCATAGTGCTGCCCCACTGGGAGACCAGGCCGCTGGTACGGAGTGATACTGAACTGACCAGTCCTTGCCATGTCTTAGCTAGGAAGCGATAAGTATCAATTTTGTAAATCATTGGTTTGACTCGACCGGGATTAGAACTCTGGACCTTCCGCACGGAAGCCTGTGCTCTACCGACAGTAGATAGACGTAAACCTATAGACCTATTTCATGTGACGTCAGCATAGGTATCTAGGTCAGTGCGCGCGCCTTTTGGCTGTAGGGCGTCACACTGCAAACTCAATGGCTATGAGCAATCTTCATAGAGAAAAGGTGAAATATCTCTAAAACAACACCACTTAGAAATAAACTGCTTGGAAGACATATAGAAAACATATTCAATACATAGATTATATTAAATTTATATGGTTAGGGTTCTGCATTTCTATTAATTTTGAATAAAATAGACGTTTTCCACTGTGTGTACCGGCGAACTCAATGCATTGTCAATGGCTGTGAGCAATCTTCATAGAGAAAAGGTGAAATATCTCTAAAGCCACACCACTTAGAAACAAACTGCTTGGAACACATATATAAAACATATCCACCGAATAGATTATATTAAATTTATAAGGTTAGGGTTCTGCATTTCTATTAATTTTGAATAAAATAAACGTTTTGCACTGCACGTACCGGCAAACCCAATGGCAGTGTGCTTTCGTTCTGCAGCCAAGCTGCGCACGCATACACGATGTTTACAAACATTGAAAGGGGTCTATAGTGTGCTGTAGGTGGTATATTGTAGTGTGGCCTATGGGGGGGGGGTGGGGGTGAGGGGCAGTGGTTAAGAGATGAAGAGCTTTAGGGGACGTTTGCTCTTAGAAGTATGTGCCAATTTCTGCATTAAACCACCACCACCACCACCACCACCACCACCACCACCACCACCACCACCACCACCACCACACAACGATGTTAGTTAGGGTTTTAATAAGCTTTTATATCTAAGACCATATCAGGATGGATAGCTACTTGTGACAGTGCGCACTAATGGCTACTTTGTAATACTAATAGCCCTGCTTTAATGGGAGTCTGGGCCGCCTGCACCATGACCTGATATCCCACTCAGTCACATTATCCTGTTATTAACCAAACCAGTCCTTGCGCTATCCTAGTAATGCCGAGCATCATGTGAGATAGCAACCAGGATCAAGTTGGTGCGCCATCAGTTTTACTCGGCTGGGATTTGAACCTTCAACCTCCTGCAAGAAAAGTCTCTGAGCAGTTGGTCACCACGTCCGGTGAACCCACAAAGAAAAAGACCTCACTAAACTACTCTACGTGAGCCAAGTGCTAGTTTTATTGTGTACAACATGAGGCTTTGATGGTGGTAGTCCTATGGACTAGCTAGTTATCACAGCGAACATGTGTGGTATCTGACTTGGCTACACCCAGATTTGGTTGTTGGAGCTTTACGTCTTGGCAACATCTAAGGTCATATCAGGACGGGTACCGACTTTTGACAGTGCACACTCATGGCAACTTTGTAGTGCTGCTCCTCTGGGAAATCAGGTCACCAGCACCATGACCTGATATCCCACTCAGTCACATTATCCTGACACTGAGCCAACCAGTCCTTCCCCTATCCTAATAATGCCGAGCGCCTGACTAGGAAGCGCCAAGTATCAATTTGATAAGTCATTGGTTTGACTCGACTGGGAACCGAACTCCCGACCTGCACGCAAGGCCTGTGTTCTACCGATTCGGCCACAGCACCCAGTTGTGCATTTGAAAGAACACGACGGTGGTGTCTTCAATGACGGTGTCCTAGTTGAAAACATTCAGGTGTTCACGTTGAAAGCAGGGTGTTTGCTTATTGGAATTTCACGTTCTAGCAACATCTCAGAACATTTCAGGGTGTGTCAGGATGTGTCCCCTGCTTGTGACAGTTGACACTCATGGTGGGATATTGGGTCACGGTGCCGGCGACACCCCAGTGAGGCAGCACTATAAAGTTGCCGTATTGTGCCCCCACTGTCAGAAGTCAGTACCCGTGCTGATATGATCCGATATGTTGTGAGGACGTAAAACCCCCAAATCATAAACAAAACTTGTATACGTTGCACATAATAACAGGAAGCCAGATCCATAAAAACAAAACGCCCATATGAGGTATTTTAAACGTAATTCAAAACACGGCGGCAGTGTTTTGAATCAGGTCATGTATAATGTCTTGCACCGGCAACGAAAGACCATCTTCGTGGCGAGAAACGGGTAATTTGGGCGTCTTTTTAAAAGGCAAACTACTACAAATGATTTGTTGCCCAGGAAGAAACCCACCGGAGCTGCGAGAGTAAAGATCAGCCTTTGATGTTGAAGCACGGATGTTAAAAGACTGCGCTATACATTCATCCACGGCTTTACCCGCTCTCCTCTCCTCTGCTCTCTTCTGCTCTGCTCTCCTCTCCTCTCCTCTCCTCTCCTCTGCTCTGCTCTCCTCTCCTCTGCTCTCCTCTCCTCTCCCCTCCTCTCCTCTCCCCTCCCTCCCATACCTCCCTCTCCTCCCCTCCCTCTCCTCTCCTCTCCCTCCTCTCCTTCCTCCTCCCTCCCCTCTCCTCTCCTCTCCTCTCCTCTCCTCTCCTCTCCTCTCCTCTCCTCTCCTCTCCTCTCCTCTCCTCTCCTCTCCTCTCCTTCCTCTCCTCTCCTCACCTCTCCTCGCCTCGCCTCTCCTCTCCTCTCCTCTCCTCACCTCTCCTCACCTCTCCTCACCTCCCCTCATCGGTAACACCCGCCCCACCCGAACCCCCCACCCTCCTCCATCTCCTATCAGTTGAGTCAGCAAAGCCTTGCTCCTGCTTCCCTTTCATTCATGCTCAGCTCTGGAGCATAGGCATCACCGGCTGCCTCCACATAGACGTGACTCATGGCTTCGTTTGAGCTGCTCCTGTGAAGGGATGTGAGGCCCTCCCATGATACAAACAAAAAAATCCTGTTGATTGAGCCTTCACCCCCCGGCTTGTCTCAAGCTGTGGTCACATGTACAGCGTTAGGCTGAATTAGATGAGGCAAACTACATGAGTTGAACTAGCAGCGCGTTCACACATACAGAGTTTTCAAAGTGTGTCTCGTTCAAAAACGTGCGTTAAACCGGCTCAGATCGATGTTTGTTTGTTGTTGTTTTATGCCCTAGCATCATCTAAGGTCATATCAGGATGGGTAACCACACATGCATACATCCACAGGTACATCCACAGGTACATCCACAATAACAATGGAAGACAGCAGTAGACAAATTATGTGAAACATTTACAAAATTAGGGTTCTAAATACATGAAACTAAATCAGTACCAACACCAACAAACAAGTTAAAGTTTCTGGGATTCTTTATTGACACCACAGAAATGACCATTTCATTAACAGAACAAAAAGTTGATAAATTTACAACAACAGCAAATCAATTATTAAAATTGAACAAACCAAAGATACGACAAGTCACAGTATTGATAGGAATTATGATAGCATATGCACCAGCTATTCTTTATGGCAAAGCTCATATTAAATCACTAGAGATAGATAAGAACTTGGTGTTGGCACGCACAAAAGGAAACTTTGAGCGGCCCATGATGATTTCGCCAGAAGGCCAAAACGATATTATTTGGTGGCTCTTACATATTGACAAATCGCCCAACCCCACTAGAATGGGAGAGCCCAACACTACAGTTACAACAGACCCTTCATTAGAAGGTTGGGGAGCTCAGAGTCCAACATGCAACAGGTGGTCGTTGGATGGAAGATGAAATCTCCGATCACATTAATGTATTAGAACTTAGAGCCATTTATCTAGGACTCCGTAGTCTGATTCACGTCCCTAAAAATCCTGTAGGGGTTTTAACAGATAACACGACAGCTATGGCTTAGATACGTAATATGGGAGGGACTCGTTCCAAACCATGTAATTATATGGCTTAACTCATTTGGGACTGGGCAGAGAAACACGAGATATGGCTAACAGTAGCACATATTCCAGGCAGTCAAAATACTTTGGCTGACAAGAAAAGCCGATGGTCGTGAATCAGAGTATTTTCAACCACATTTGTCACAAATGGGGCAAACCAAAAATTGACTTAATCACATTGCGCAATAACAAAAAGTTACCTAAATATGTGTCTTGGCATCCAGAGCCAAACGCCTGGAGAGTAGACGCATTCTCATTAATTTGGAATAATAAATTCAATTACATATTTCCACCATTCAGCATTATCAGCAGAGTGGCCAGGAAGATCAAGATGGATCACACACATGCAGTACTGATAGTACCAGCATGGGAAACACAACCATGGCTAGCGGCAATAACATCAGCAGCAAAAGACATCAGATTCCCAAGAGAAAGGAACAACCTACAACATCAGGGAGCGCTAACAGTCCACGGAGACATGTCGACAACACCCCTTTTGGCATTCCTATTCTAAGAACACATTTAGAACTACAGTATAACCCCGTTAAACCAAACTTGAAGGGACCCTAGAAATTTGTTTGAATTAACCGATCATTGGTTTACCCGAGCTTTGACTTTGACTTGGCTTTGGCAAAAACGGGGTACATTATGAATGTACAATGTATGTGGAGACTATGGTTTTTGTTTTTTATGTGTATATTAAACCAACCTCGGTTAAATGTGTACATTAAACCAACCTCAGTTAAATCAAACAATCAGTTAATCCAAACTTTTTTCGGCGACCTGGCAAAATACTACCATTTATCATATAAAAAAGTCACTGATGACCTTAAAACCACATGAAAGTTTGGTTTAGCTGTACCGGAAGTGGCCTGGGGCCGTCAATTTTGTTTGGATTAACCGATACTTTGGATTAACCGACTTTGGTTTAACCAACTTTTTTATATGTTAAATGGTAGTATTTTGCCAGGCCTACGAAAAGAGTTTGGATTAACCGATCGTTTGGTTTAACAGAGCTTGGTTTAACGGGTTTGTACTGTATATGGTTTGGTCGTAATGCTTGCATTGCGTTTGGAGAGAAACACACTTTATTAAATGTAAAGTGGGGAGGGGGTGGGGGGGGCAATGTACAATGAGGGGGAAGGTAAATGTACAATAAGTAAATAAAGTGCATGAGGCAAGTGAGAGTGTCAAAGTGTTATGTTAGGGGATGGGCCCCGAAGAGCTATCCGCCCTAGAAGATGGAAGTAAGATAGTAAGGGTTGGTGGGTGGGTGGAGAAAATTGGTCGTGCAGTGTGTCTGGCAGGGGGAGGAGGCGGAGTGGAGAGGGAAGGCAGGGAAGCGGGTTATAAGGAGGGAGGAGAAGGGGGGGTTGTTATGCAACTCAACGGTCGGCGGCGGAAATAGCGAGAGGGGGGGGGGGTACTCCTCCTTCACTGCACATCAGACAATATTATGAAAGAAAGACTTATTTCACATGCCTGGAGGAAAGGAACGGTGAAATTATACACAAGTTATTTAAAGAAATGGGGACTTCATTGCCTTCTCCGCCGTGAATATGGCCTATGCTGCCGACACGGTGTAAAGAAACCACCAATCAATCAATCATTGCCTTCTAAAAGGAGTAAAACCATTAAAAATCTACAGTAGCCCAAATATTAAGATATCTAAGAATCCTAGAAGATGAAGGATTAGGATTTGGTGCAATTAATGCAGCAAGATGTGTGCTTTCAATTATTCTACCAAGAATAGATGGACAAACGATTGGAAAACATCAGTTGGTACAGTGGTTCATTAGATCAGTGTATGAAAGAAACCCACCCAAACCCAAATATAATAGGTTTTGGTATGTTTTGATAGTATTTAAGTTATTCAATCATGGCCAAGCAATAGACATTTATGAATGAAGGAACTAGGATTTAAGTTAGCAGTGCTGTTCCTGCTAGTGACGGGACACCGACGCCAAACGATTGTGGCACTCTCACTGGATGAATTAGAAATAGATTAGGATGAGGCAACATTCGATTTAGAAACATAACTAAAGTTGAATCGCACAGGGGACCCATTGTCCACAGTACATGTAAATAGTTTTCCGGAGGATAAACGGATATGTGTAGTTTCAGCTATTAGGGCGTATATATCCAAGACACGAGGAATTAGAAATTCCAGACAGCTACTAATCAGCTTTATTAAACCGCATTAAGCTATCTCGAGAGACACACTGGCAAGATGGACCATCAAGGTGCTTAAACAGGCAGGAGTGAACACTGGACGCTATGCATCTCACTCAACGCGTGGAGCCATGGTTTCCAAGGCGAGACAATTAGGAGTCTCGGTAAAGAGAATCCTTGCACACGCTGGGTGGAAGACGGCTAGATTGTTTGCAAAACATTACAACAAACAACTAGAAAAACCAAGCGGCTTAGCAACTCGCCTACTCACCAACTAAAGACAGGTGAGAAACAAAATACAATTTTGCACTTACATATATACATTGTATGGTTACAACATTAAAGTATAAAAGGATAAAAAATGAGATTACGTAAAAAGTCTCCCTGGGCTACGAGTAGCCAGAGGCGTAGTACCGAGGTAAAATAGTATAGTTATACGAATCTTACGTGGGTACAGATGATGGATAGCTGGTGTTTTCCCGAGGTACTAGCCTCAGATAGTCGTGGGTCAGGGCCCGTCCACCCTACCCTACCACGACTATCATGTTTCGCTAGAACCAAAACGAAAACACAATAAGTATCCATATAGAGTTAAAATCAGTTTTTATCCTATAAGATACGTAAAATAGTGCTGGACCCGGATGTGCTTCCTTCTCCGACCCACAACTATCCTAGGCTAGTACCTCGGGAAAACACCAGTTATCCATCATCTGTACACAGGTAAGATTTGTATAACTATATATATATAAACCACAAAGAAAATTATTCAAACGTCAATACATGAATTGCTATTATCCTTGCGACAAATTATGATAGTAAATGATAAGTGGCAGATCATTATTTTTTTAAATATCTAATTTGTAAATATTCTGCGGTACACTATATTATGCTCAGTGGCACTCCATTGTGTGGAATGTGGGTGGAATGTGGTACCACTGGGTGTACCCTGACATGCACACACTGCCTGTCTGTACTCATTGGCCTGTTTCTATTCCCCCGACGCCGTGGCTCCTGTGTAGCAGCATCAGGTGACTTGTTATACACTGCCTCCCTCACTCCACCTGTACAGCCTGAGCCTGGTTGGACACACCTGCTGACAGGGCAGTGCTGAGGTGGCGTCTCGCCAGGGCATCAGCAGGCCAAGGCCTGCGCTACCTCACACACACATGCACATGGTCCGTACGGGACCTGCAAAGTCTTGAACTTCATTTGTCCCATTTCAAGGCCTTGAAAAACCTTGAACTTTACTTATTTTGGGTAATTAGTCTTGGGAAGCCTTGATTCCCATTAAACTGTCCCCACTGATCTAAATTATTCCAAAATTGTGATTTGCCATTGTTGTTTTTTCCTTAAATCAAAAACAGTTTTGAAAAACCTTGAAATAGCCTTGAATTCCATATCTTCACATGTGTACGGACCACGCATTCAGTAGAGCATGCATCCTGTGCTTTCACTAGCAGCGCACCGACGGGAGGGGAGGGGAGGGGAGGGGAGGGGGCAGGTCTTGGGGGTTATGGTAGGATAGGGGAGGGGGGGGGGGGTTATGGTAGGATGGGAGAGGGGGGTTATGGTAGGATGAGTGGAGGTTATGGTATAAACCTATGCTTAGTTCTTTTTTTCTTTTTTTTTCTGGGTATGTGGGTTGGGGTAATACTCATTTCGGGATGAGGTGAACTTTCTGGTTAAAACCAATACAGTACAACCCCGTTAAACCAAGCTCGGTTAAACCAAACAATCGTTTGATCCAAACTTTTTTCGGCGGCCTGGCAAAATACTACCATTTATCATATAAAGAAGTTGGTTAGACCAAAGTCGGTTAATCCAAAGTATCGGTTAATCCAAACAAAATTGTCGGGCCCCAGGCCACTTCCGGTACAGTTAAACCAAACTTTCATGTGGTTTTAAGGTCATCTGAGACTTTTTTATATGATAAAGGGTAGTATTTTGCCGGGTCGCCGAAAAAAGTTTGGATTAACCGATCGTTTGATTTAACCGAGCCCGGTTTAATGGGGTTAAACTGTATATACATAAAAAAACAATAATCAAAGTGTCCACATACATTGTATATTACATTCATAATGCACCCACATTTTTGCCAAAGCAAAGTCAAAGTCAAAAGTCAAAGCTCGGGTAAACCAATGATCGGTTAATCCAAACAAATGTCTAGGGTCCCTTCAAGTTTGGTTTAACGGGGATATACTGTAATAGTAAATGGGTGGATTCAATCAGAACGGGTGATACTTGTTGCTGTTGATCTCCCCATATTACCCCCCCCCCCCCCCCCCTCCACCCCGAGGCCCCTTAGTCTTCAAAATTTACTGATACGGTAATAAGAGGGTAACAATGGAACAACTTGCCACAACTGAAGCCCTCCTCATGTATGTAGATGCTCAACATGTACTGTAGCGGAAAGCTTTTTCTCTGACTATTTATTGCTGAACAATATTGTATGAGATCTGGTTGCTTATATAACCAGAAATGGAATGTATGCAGTAGAGCCTTCTAGTTGCTGCGAATGGGTTGGAATATCTCGGGCTGTGGACAGCAGTTCATAGTGTGTATGTGATGTGGAGATGAGTATACTATATTAGCGGGCAGTGCATTCTAGTAGTGTAGTTTTTGTACACGTAGCCTCATATATGTAGGCCCTGCATTGTGCAGCATCCATTAAGTAATGCTACACCCTTCCCACCTGCTCAACATCTGCAATCCACACTTTCCCCACAATTGCCTTCCACACCTGCCCAACACCTCTCACCCACACCCGCCCAACACCTCTCACCCACACCCGACACCTACCCATACATCTGTCCCTCCAGTCCAACACCTACACGTACATATGTCCCTCCTGCCCAATACCTACCCATACATCTATCCCTCCTGTCTGACACCTACCCATACATCTGTCCCTCCTGTCCGACACCTACCCATACATCTGTCCCTCCTGTCTGAAACCTACCCATACATCTGTCCCTCCAGTCCGACACCTACACATACATCTGACCCTCCTGTCTAACACCTACACATACATCTGTCCCTCCTGTCTGACACCTACACATACATCTGTCCCTCCTGTCCAACACCTACACATACATCTGTCCCTCCTGTCCGATACCTACCCATACATCTATCCCTCCTGTCTGACACCTACCCATACATCTGTCCCTCCTGTCCGACACCTACCCATACATCTGTCCCTCCTGTCTGAAACCTACCCATACATCTGTCCCTCCAGTCCAACACCTACCCATACATCTGTCCCTCCTGTCTGACACCTACCCATACATCTGTCCCTCCTGTCCAACACCTACACATACATCTGTCCCTCCTGTCTGATACCTACCCATACATATATCCCTCCTGTCTGACACCTACCCATACATCTGTCCCTCCTGTCCGACACCTACCCATACATCTGTCCCTCCTGTCTGAAACCTACCCATACATCTGTCCCTCCAGTCCGACACCTACACATACATCTGACCCTCCTATCTAACACCTACACATACATCTGTCCCTCCTGTCTGACACCTACACATACATCTGTCCCTCCTGTCCGACACCTACCCATAAATCGATCCCTCCTGTCTGAAACCTAACCATACATATGTCCCTCCTGCCTGACACCTACCTACCCATACATCTATCCCTCCTGTCCAACACCTACACATACATCTGTCCCTCCAGTCCGACACCTACATCTACATCGGTCCTTCCTGTCTGACACCTAACCATGCATCTGTCCCTCCTGTCTGAAACTTAACCATACATCTGTCCTTCCTGTCCGACACCTAACCATACACATGTCCCTCCTGTCTGACACCTCCACATTCATCTGTCCCTCCTGTCTGAAACCTACACATACATCTGTCCCTCCTGGCTGATACTTACCCATACAACTGTCCCTCCTGTCTGACACCTACCCATACAACTGTCCCTCCTGTCTGACACCTCCACATTCATCTGTCCCTCCTGTGTGAAACCTACCCATACATCTGTCCCTCCTGTCTGACACCTACACATACATCTGTCCCTCCTGTCTGACACCTACCCATACATATGTCCCTTCTGTCCGACACCTACACATGCAACTGTACCTCGTGTCCGACACCTATCCATACACCTTCCCAACACACTTGCACTTGCCTTGTCGCCGTCCAGGCAGCTACCCGGAAACAGCCTCCTGTAGTGCTGCTCTACCTCCCCCCACCCCCAACCCACACACACCCACACACCCACCCACCCACACCCACACCCACACCCACATCCCCCGCCATCCCCGATGGTGATCTGCCCACTCTCCTGGCACGTGGAAGTCGGCTGAGCATGGAACATTATATCGCGCTGCTTATTCAAATACATCCAACGCTCGTGCTATGTAATATATTCAGTGCGGAAGAAAATAATATTGGGGGTGGGGGGGGGGGGCGGCCAGCTCAACATGTTCATGCATTTTGCTTTGTCTTTGTAAATGCACTCATCCACTGAAACTATTTGGGCCAAAACAGTGATAGAATAAATTGTTGTTGTGTTAGCGGAGATGCATGCATAGAAGCAAATGCATGCATAGAAGCAAATGTTATTAGACAGACAGCATAATCGACACAAGCAAGTGCCTGTAGACGGACTAGTACTCGCCTGTGTTGGCTGAGGCAAGATCTGAACTAGTAGTTATAAATACAGTTTTATGTCAATTAGTTTATGAAAAATACACGTGCACATTGATTTAATTTTGATCAATTATTTGCCTTTTGTGAAAAACAAACACAGATTTTTTTTAAAGCAATCCACAAGTGCATTGGTAGTAATTTTGCACAAATGCCAGGTGTCATTATAACATGCTAACACCAAATCCAACTTTTTAAATTGTGTATTTGTGTGTGCTGGGTGGAGGGTTATATATATATATATATATAATATATAATATATATATATATATATATATATATATATATATCTATATATATATATATATATACTATTTTCACTGTAATATTAATAACAAGTATCATTCACATTTTGATATGTATCTTAAGATGGGTAATAAATAATTGCTGATAAATGATTGCTGAGATGAGTGAATTGCACTAGGAGCCATGTAAAAGAATAGGAACAACAGGGTCGGGTGGGGTGGGGGCAAATAGTAATGTGATGATATACCTTATATCTTTGTGTAAATAAGCTTGAATTGAAAAATGGCTGTAAGACCCATGCTGCGGCACTGACAAAGGACTTATTCAGCAGAATAAACATACTTACCACCACTGGTCAACATCCGGGGGAAGCAAGGTGTTGGCGCCACTGGTACAGTGTTGTATCTTACAGAGGATAATAATAATAATAATAATAATAAGTAATATTACCTTGCGAATCTTTATACTCGCATAATACGTTATACATCACACATATATATAAAGACCATTAAAGGCCCTCTCACACTACTACTTATGGCATCAGCGCGTACTCAACAGTTGAAAATTTGGTGGTCCATTGCATTCGTCAAACTTTTCAACGGTGGGGGGTAAAAATGGGCGTATACACAATGTACGTAACGTATGCAGAACGTATCTCTGACGTATTGCTAGCGTATGAGAGCGTTCATGTGCCTCGCAAAACGTTTGCAAAATGCTTGCATATGCTCATGGAACGCTGACCAACATTACATATCTTACTCCATCACTAGAAGTATGGCTTATACGTTAAATACCCTGGAGATACGGCAGGCATACGTTCGAAGTATGTTAGGAGTACGCAATGCATCCTTTGGCAGTATGCGGACTGCACGTTCCCACTGGCTGAACGTACGGCTAATGTGCAGCAACATAAACCAACGTACCCCTAACGTACTCCCAACATACGCCGACATATCCCGAATGTACACGCAGCATATGTTCAACGTATGAGCCACACATCAACACACATTGAAAATTTTGAGCATGCACAACATTTTTTCGGAGCCTCGACGTGCGTTGACATAAGACGACGTATACCGACGTATCCAGAACATATACACTGTATGCCCAACGTACACGTAACATACGCCGACGTGTTGGTAGAAAATCCCATATGTTGGCACACGTTGAGGCGATATGCCGTAGTGTGACATGCCATTAACATGTAAATAACAATGGTATGCATTTTGTATGTTCACTTCTGTGATATTGTCCCCAAAAAACTACTCTCTAAGAGTAATGAAATCGCGCCATGGCGATTATTATTTTAAAAGATTTTTAATTGAGAAAATTAATAAATTAATTGCTCAATCCTACTGGTGTGTAGTGTGATTAAAGCCAATAAGAACATCAATATAATTTTGGTCTTAAACAGCTAGGGGAATTCTCCGCGTTTAGGGATGAGCTGAGATGTTTAATAATCATTAATTGTTCCATGAATATCCCTAATCTGTATGGGGATGAGGGAGGGTGGACGGACAGCTGCTCACTGTGAGCCAATACATGAACAGTTGTGGCTACACTGTAAGAAGGGGCATAGCTAGCCAAGTGTACACATGCATGTAAGTACAGTGGAACCCCAATCTAACGCCAATTCTGATATAACATGATGATTCATTGGATCCAGAATTCCTTAATTCAAAAGTAATTCAGTAAACTGAACCCCGATTTAGCGCGAGCCCGCTGTTTTCGCGATGACACCAACGATCGCGTTTTACTTTTAAACAGGGTTTCACTGCATGTTTGGGCAGTGTCATATTTTAAAAAAAATTCTTGATATTTCTATTAGGTGTTTTTCTCAATCGATTATGAACACATGTAGTAGATTAATAGACCTTCATAGTTTATATAGATCTTTTTATTTCCGTATATAGTGCATTGTCTTAGCAGCATATATATCCGTAGTATGTGTGGCTGTATTTAAATCTGAATAAACTTGTCTGTAGTTACCTTATCTGTCATTTTCTCATCGAACTTTACTAGTTACTATTTAAATCTATTCTTGATCCAAGTATCCAAATAGTTCCTCTTTAGACATGTAAACATATTCAGCTGTCTGCCACATTGCACCATAATATCTAATTACTAAAGTCTCATCTGTCATAGTAGTAATCTCATCATGTGTAAGTCTTACTCACACTTCTCAGTGCTGACAATGACATTGAGTTTGTTCCGTAAGCATGCTATCTTTGTACATCATTTTTGTTACATTCTTATAGATATTATTCTGGCTCAATCCAAGTCATTGACTGAGACTTTAACTTTGTCTTTATGCAGCATTGGGTTCACAGGAGATCCCGCTACAATAAACACGTAGGTTTTTGTTCTCACTCTGGATTAAAAAATATATATTTGCAGCCGTTTCATAGATTTGTTTTAAATATTCGCAAAATTTCAACTAAAGTTTTTGTTCTAGGAAGAAATAATGATATAATATAATTGTTCCTCTCTGTTCAGGGATGAATGATCTCGCTAATTTTGAGGATTTCCGCCATTTTTGATAATCAATGATAATCAATTATTAGCTATCATAAAATGCCTGGAATACAGGGTCTGTACGGAGCCTGCGAAGTCTTCCAACTTCATTTGCCCCATTTCAATGCCTTGAAAAGCCTTGAATTTAACCTATTTTGGGTAATTAATCTTGAAAAGCCTTGAATTTCACTGCTCTAAATTAGTCCGAAGTCGCCATTCGCAATGACGAATTCGGGCTAAATCCAAATGAAAATAGTCTTCAATTCCTAAAAAAAAAACAGCCTTGAAATAGCCTTGAATCCCATACAGGCCCAGGAAATAGACGACAGCAGTTAGTGGGGCTGTGCCAGTCTGAGGTGCCCTATACAATGGGGTGGATTTCCACTAAAACGCGGGATGTCTCCTGCAGACTTGGCACTACTAGGAAATTGTGGGAAAATGTCAAAAGCCATGTTTCTCCAGTACTCTTCAACTCCAAGCATAGTCTTTGTAATTTGCTTATGACCAATCATTGCAGACTGGATGGTGAGCGTTCTGCTATTACTGATTTGATTCTATTATCGCTCACCATGCTGTCAATTTTCAAATTGTTACCCAATAGACTACTGTGATCCCTGTTTGTGACTTTTTTTTCCTTATTGACCATTATTTCCCTCAGCTACCAGTACCCTACAATGGACCAGTTGGCGGAGATGATTGTTCCTGTGATGCAGTGGTACAAGTAAGTAACTGCATCGCACTTCTTAGATACAAGATGCATCCCTATTAAGGGGTGAATGGCAACCATGTCTAAATCCCAGCATAAACTGGTTCAAATAGGAATTAACTGTGAAAGTAAATATATTATTTGAATAGCATCATTATAGGCAAGTTTCCATTGCTTTCCTGATCATACAAAGAGTACTTACTACTTTTCCAAACCCTTCGCCACACCCGCACACTTCCCCACAAACTAGTTCTCATATATCAACATTTTATTACAGAACAATGCTGGTTTATATTATATTAACATTTCATTAAACCATAAAAGTCATACTTGACTAACCCGACCCCCACCCCCACCCCCACCACCACACACATACACACACACGTTCCATCACATCGTGCAGTTGGTATGACCGTGACCGAACGCGGTGGCCTAATCGGTAGAGCACAGGCTTCCCATGTTGAAGATCGGGAGTTTGAATCCCAGCCGAGTCAAACCAATGACTTTTAAAATTGATACTTGTCGCTACTTAGCCTGACGGTTGGCATTAATAGGATAGGACAAGGACTGGTTAGCACAATGTCGGGATAATGTGACTGTGTGGGATATCGGGTCATGGTGCTGGCGGCCAGTTCTCCCAGGGGACATCACTTTAAAGTCGACATGAGTGCGCGCTGTCACAAGTTGGTACCCGCCCTGATATGACCTTAGATGTTGAATGATGTAAAACTCCAACAAACAAACAAACAAAACAAACAAACTTGTATGATGGTGAAAATGTCTAAAACCTGGACTGACCCCCTAACTACATCATATAAACAAGAGTTCTTGGCGTTACTGACCCACTTCCTTGTGTTTTCTTGTGCTTGCAGCGTGAAGATGTTCATTGGGTTTGGTGTCGGTGCTGGAGCCAACATCCTGGCGCGGTTTGGCGTACGTAGCTGGTGTTTATATATATAACTATGGACACTGCTTTAATTCATACCGAGCACTGTCAGAATAGTCACGTGACCACGACCACAAACTCTCCACTACACGCCCACCTTATAATAGAGCGTGTACTTTTGTCCTCCACATATATGTGTTATGTATCTTATTTTTGGTCAATTATTATTAGTATAAATGTATGTTAATAATAAATAATGGTGTATAATAACATGAAATAAATCTAATTAACCAGACGGGATGGCCGAATGAGTTAGAGCGTCCGTCTCCCGTTCTGGTAGATCGTGTGTTCGAACGCTGGTCGAGTCAAACCAATAACTTAAAAATTGATACTTGTCACTTCCTAGCCTGGCACTCGGCATTATTAGGATACGGCAAGGAGCAGTGGAATGAGGAAGACCAATTGTCCACGATTGAAATTTCCCCTGCTTCATCAACTAATCTAACTTCACCCCACCCCCAAAAATGACGAATTTTACACTTAATCTTTAAGTGTAAAATTAAGTTAAAGATGCATGTTAAGTTCTTTTAAAACATTAAAAGAGGTGCATTAAAGAATAAATTGTGGTACAATAAAGAAGTATTGTGTGATCAAATAAAAGGAGTATTGTGTGGTACAGTAAAGGGTATCTACTATATATGGTGGTAAATTATGTACAGTAAAAGATGATTACTGTATATGATGGTGCATCATGTAGAGCAAAATATATATACTGTATATGCTGGTATATGATTAAATTTAGAGATATTTGAAGTAATTTTGTTGTGCACACTCAAATGCTTTGTTTGCCCGTTTTCAAGCATAGCAGCATAGAGCGTTGTAAGCGTTTAAGGTTGTTCTCAGGGCAACATTAGAATGGCCCTTTAGGTGGTGGGTGGTGGGTTGGTGTGCACGTGCATGGTTGTTGTTATCGCCGACCTTATCTTGCAGCTGGCATACCCTGACAAAGTGGAGGCACTGGTCCTTATCAACTGCACCTCAGGCAAGGCTGGCTGGACCGAATGGGGCTACCAGAAGGTAAGGCTACCTGACCCTTGAACCCCCGCCATCAGTTATACTACACGTCAAAGTGGGGGTGGGGTAGGGTGGGGGAGGGGGCTTGTCAATATACTTTTTTTATTGCTAACAATTATATTTATAATTGAAAAGATTTATGAAAAGATTTATATATATACACACACACCCACAGACACACACACCGACACACAGACAGACAGAAAAACCTCTCTAAATCGACCGACCATGGGACCGACTTGGTCCATTTCGAGGGTTGGTCGGTTTAGGGAGTTAGAATATCTTTGGTATGGTATTATTGAGACTCAAATAAAGCGATCGATATAGGGAGTGGTCGATCTGTGGAGATGGTCGGTTAGAGCGGTTTTGCTGTATTTTATATATATTATATATATGTACATTATATCTATTATATATATGTACATTATACCTATTATATATGTGTTATATATGAGTCAGCCTCACAAAAACGGCCAATCGGTGGTCAAATGAAGATGTCGGCGTCACAATTCTTAAAAGTGTAGTGCATTTCTTTGTTTCATATTAAATTATCCTAGAAACAAATAAGGTTGTTGTATTTTCTCTACCTTTACATTCAAGATAAATTTAAAGACTTTCCAACACCTCTGTCAATGCTAAACTATAATTATACCGATCGACGCCGACATCCAATGATCGACGCCGACAACTTTAACAGATGTCGGCGTCGCAATTCTTAAAGTCTCGTGCATTCAGGATAAATTTAAAGACTTTCCAACACCTCTGTCAATGCTAAATTATAATTATACTGATCGACGCCGACATCCATGCTCGACGCCGACAACTTCCATCAATTGGCCTCTTTTTCGTGCTCCTGACCCATATATATTAAATTCAGTGGTTTTCTTTTTGGCGCCATGGGGGAACGGGGATATTATGTCGGGCTCAAGGCTTCGTTTTTTGTTTGATCCACCAAATATATTTATTAATTGTTTTTGAATTGTTAACTTGGTTAGCAAATAAGCACTCCAAATTGTGAATAATGCGAATAATGCTACACATTCGCAACCCAAATCAATTGAGTGCATATCACGTCCTTAAAAATTATATGATGTCATGGAAAAGTAATGGAATTGTAATGGAATTTTTATTGATTTAACGTCGATATTTGGTTGGAAGATTAATGAAAAGTAATATAAATTGTATAATGTTTCTTTTAATTACCTTACCTAATCTTACCAAATATTTGTCCAGCAAACCAGTATCGATACAAATGTGTAGATCATAGACATCGTGATCAATTAATGCATGTAATAAAAACTCACCCAACTAATCATCTTTTTTACGTTTGTATTGCAGCAGGTGCATCTGCGTATAAGTTACGCAGATGCACATTTTTAGATGATATAACTGTTAAATTGATGACTGAACTTATTTGGTGTTTTTCCCCCCAGTTGAACTCGTGGCACCTAAGGGCTGGAAGCATCTCCACTTCTGTCGAAGACTACCTTCTGTGGCACTGGTTCGGGAATGTACGTTCAACTGCATAATCCATACACACACACTGGGTGTTGAAAATGGGCATTCCAAGTCACAGCTTCATCTTATATGATGGAAGGTGGGGGATGGTGCCACACCTAACCCTGTCCTTCACTGTAGACCCTATGTTTTAAATTCACTTTGCACATGTAACCACATGCCTCGTCGGGTTCTTGTCATACAATTGTTTCTAATGTAGATTATAGTGAAATTACCCTAGCAAATAATTACTTTAAAATGTATACTCGTCGCTTCCTAGCCAGGCGCTCGGCATTATTAGGATAGGGCAAGGACTGGTTGGCTCAGTGTCAGAATAATGTGACTAGTGGGGCAGCACTATAAAGTCCCCATGAGGGCGCACTGTCACAAATCGCTACCCGTCCTGATATGACCTTAGATGTTGCCTGGATGTAAAACTCCAACAACCAACCAAGCCTAGCAGATATTTTCGATGAAATAAAATACCACTCGCTGTGTCATATAGCAAACTCCCATGCATCAGTATCTAGGTTGGATATGTAAGTAAGTGCTCTTGTTCTGAAAATTTGATGTTTTCATCGAACTATCCAAATGTAATAACAGGAAGTTATTACAGTTGAAATATCAAATTTTTTAAACCAAAACAATTATCTAGATTTGATTCTACACATCTAACTTTGATACTGGAGCATTTATTAAGCACTTGGTGCTACATATAAGGGAATACTGAGTCAATTTAATAGAACCTGTTACTGAAGAAGCCTATGGTGTTAGACTTTTGGTGTGCTTGCCAAAACTAATTTGACATGTTTGCACTTAAAATATCTCAAAACTTAGTGATTTAAAATAAAAGTCACTTCAAACTAAAGTAAGGTAGGTTATAGCAATCAATTTAATATATTTATCTCAGAAAAATGTTAAAAACCCAAAACCATCGGACTATGTACCTTTAAGTAGCTGCTTCTTTCAGAGAACCATGATGACGAATCAGGACCTGACCCACGTGTACGGACAATACATCAAGTCTATCAATCCACAAAACTTAGCGCACTTCATTGAGTCTTACATCAAGTGAGTTTATTGTGCCCCTGGTGCAAATCCAACTATTGTATTTTAATTAGTCAGATCAGCTAGTTTCTAGTTTTTACGCTAAGGAGGAAAACGCCAAAGAAATGATTCATGAATGCACCAGTGCATCATTGAGACATAAAGGATCAAATTTAGCTAACATGGTTCGTACTGGTCATTAAAAAAACCCAAAAAGTACTAACTTTTGAAAATGGAAAAATTAAATACTAAAAAGTATTATAAGTCATTAAAATTATGGATGTCAATACACTGGAAAAATTGTTTTCAAAATGTTTGTCTTGTTTTAAAAATCGATCCTTTTTTGTGTGTACAAAAGCAATTGTTATATTACGGTTGAACACTTGTTCTTTGAAAGCTGACATTTGATGTCATTTGAGATAATTTCTCAGGGTTACTCCAGACAGATAATAATTTTAGGCCAACCTTGGCTGTCCTCCAAAGATTACTTTGGAATTTGTCCCCACCTGATGGGCAATACTAGTGGAGTGTACTCGGAACCTGGAGTTATTGCATATTAAAAAAGCTGTAAAATTTCTTCATTTTGGTTCTTAAAAACCAGCTTTAATGGTCCTAAAAAGTCATAAAAAAGAAGCCTGAAAAAGGGGAATCATAGCTAAGTGTTTTAGTTTTGAGACTATATCTTCACTGCGTTCTGCAACTTGAATAACGAGCGTCTGTCAGAACGAAACCTGATTGGCTGTTGCTGTTGCTACTGTCTGCGCAGGCGCAGTGACCTGGGCATAGTGCGCGAGGTTACCCCGGCCCGGAAGGCCACGGCGCGCATGATCCGCTGTCCGGTGATGCTGGTTGCCGGTGACAGCTCCCCACACCTGGACGACACTGTCACCATGAACAGCCGGATGGATCCCGAGAACTGCCAGTGGATGAAGGTAGTATGTTGTTTGTTTGTTGTTTCATGTCCTAGCAACATCTGAGGTCATATCAGGATAGGTACCGACTTGTGACAGTGCACACTCATAGAAACTTTTTAGTGCTGCCCCACTGGGAGACCAGGTCGCTGGCACCTTGACCCGATATCCCACACAGTCCTTGTCCTATCCTAGTTATGCCAAGCGCCAGTCTAGGCAGTGACAAGTATCAATTTTATAAGCCATTGGTTTGACTCGGCTGGGATTCCAACTCCCAACCTTCCGCAAGGGAAGCCTCTGCTCTACTGATTAGGCCACCACATCCGGTGAAGGTAGTGTAGTTAACCCGAGTGTCAGCCATGTTGCAAAGAGCGCTTGTGTAATTACTAATTGTCATAGCGAGACTATCTTGTGAGTTTCCACATCGCGATTCCCACTTTGTCATTGAGGCTTGCCTACCTTATCTTACAGCATTTATTTATTGAAGTTACATAGTCCGATGTTTTTGAGTTTCTGTCATTTTCTGAGATAAATATATTAGGTTTATCATTATAACCTACCTTACGTTAGTTTGATGTAACCTTTACTTTAAATGGCTAACTTTGGAGATATTTGAAATGCAACAATGCAGAATTCATTTTGGAAAACATGCACACCATAAGTTTCTGCAGTAAGAAGCTCTATTCAATTGCCTTGTTATTCCCTTCTAAGTTCTATGTGGCGACAAATGTTTAATAAGTGCATCAGTAGCTAAGCCAAGACCCTATAACGACTCACTCCCTATCTCTCCCATGGTAATGTAAATTTCGCAGTGCCACCTTGTGGTGGGTTTGATCAGCCCAGCTGCTGGTTGGTGTTTCACATGTAAACACATACAATTATATTATACATGAGATAGGTAAGTATGAATACACATCAATATGAAATTGCTATGAACAAATATACATCATCATCAGCATCGCCATTATCACACATCTTTCACATTCATATATACATTTATACATATAATATAGCACCTGTTTAACCAAGAGAACAGCCAGTGCACCAAGTGGTGGGTTTGATCATTTTGATTACACAGTACAGGCTGAGTGAGCCGTCTTAGTATTATAGGGTCTTTGATCTAAGCTAGATATGTAGAATAGATATTGTATTCTTACAATATTAATGCAACAGATTTTCGGTGGGGTAGGGACAAGTTTTCCATCACTATTTTGACTCTGGTCGCTGGTGATTGAACCTGTGACCTCCCGCCTGGGTAGCCAACTGTGCCGTCTATAGCCTCCCGTGTGTTATTGTTCTTATCAGTTCCAGTGTGGAGGTATGGTGATGGAGGAGTGCCCCTTGCGGATTGCTGAGGCCTATCGACTCTTCCTCCAAGGCATGGGATACGGTAAGTACAAACTTACTAACATTTCATCGATGCGCTATGCACACTACATATATATCTATCTATCTCTATATATATATATTTATATATACACAAGTCTTTTTACACCAGTCCTCTTTTTTCATTCCACCTATCCATACCACGTGACGCCTCACTCAAATGGTGTGCAGAATTGTGTTTCATTGGTTATGCTCTACTAATTGTCCAATCTCTTGTATTTTATCCACACATCATTTTAGTTTCGATTTATTTATGTCAGGTGAAATCCGTCACTGCTATGTCATGCTAACTAGGCCATGTTCTCTCCGGCCAAAACCAGCGATTTTTGAGTTTCCTAAAGGGGTTTTAACCCCCCCCCCCCCCCCACAAAAAAAACACTCCAAGAACACTCTCTGCCCGCCCCCCCCCCCCCCCAAAGAAATAACCAACGAGTACATCAGTATTATGCTTTCAGCGGATTGTGCAACTTTAAATTATTTCACTCCGTCAGCTCGTTATACCGACTAACAATGCGCCTCGCCTGTTTTATTTTAAGCTAAGATTCCATATACGCAGTATGCGAATGCAACAAAAACGCATTCGCACTGATCGGTCCATTGAGCAATCCACTTTGCATTCTACGCATTCGCATTCGCATCTGCATCGGGACATGTGGAAGCACCACCGTGCATTTCTTGCTTTTCCATTTGTAGTCGCATTCGCATACCGCGTATATGGAATCTTAGCTTAGCTTTACCCACCGGCCTTTGTTTCACAGTGCCGTCGCTGAGCCAAGCAAAGATGACAGCCATCAAGTCTGCACACAGTCTGGCCTCGGCCAACGGCGGCAACGCCGCGTCTACAGCAGGCCTGGCCGCTAACAACCACGCCGCACCCACGCAGACTGTCTGCTAGAGGGCGCCACCGTCACGGCGGCCTGGCGGCAGGCGGCAGCACCACCGCTGCATGGAGGCGAGCCACCCTTACGGTGTTGCACAAGGCCGAACCACTGACTATTTCTCCAATATTGTACCCTTCGTTTACAATTTTGAATTTGCTATGCTGTGGTGATAATATCAATATCATATATATACATATATATAAAGATTAATGTTCATATATGTATATATGTGTATGTGCATAGATATATATATATTATATATATATATATACACACAAATATATACATATATGAACATCTTTATCTATGTATGTATATATAAATATATATATTTATATGCATATACATAACTATATATTAACATATATGCATATACATATATAATGTGGTCCTAGCTGTCGCTGTGTGTAGCTAAGGGTGGTTGGGAATTGTCGCACTAACTGATGAGGCAACGGAATACTCAGCAGGTGGAATACTAACGGTTAAACTACCAATAGATTTTTCATGTAGGTTGGTCTTGTTGGATTCTAACATTGACCTCTGCTGAAGTGGTTTTTCTTCACCACTTCAATGATGCGTGTTTAAACTTTTTCAACTATTGTAATATTGACATCAATGTTTATATATATCGCAGCTGCCAAGGATGCAAACGATGCTGGTTAGATTTAGTTTTCTATTGTCTAACAACCGTGAAGGAAATTATGAGGTATTCATTTCTTGCCCGTGCCCTTATTTTAATGTTTTTTGTTCCCCCTATTTTGGAAAGCTAATAGTTTACAGTGTTGCATTTACACTCCATGATAGTTTGCTTCAACACACTGTTCTGTTGGGGGGCCAATGCTTTCCACAACATTTTACAACGTTGGCTTTATCCATAGCTCCTCTTATTCTGTCACGTTATATATGTATATATATGCATACATATATATACATATTTATGTCTATATCTAATATACACACACGCCTGTTGCCAATCGCATATACACACATGACCAATAATAAGGAGGTCTTGACATGCCCCAAGGTTTGTGGCAATCTAACAAGGATGCAACACAAGTACATGACTTGTACCATGATCCTGTTACTGAAGGAAAACCAGATCAGGACAGTGACCTCCTCACGAGAAGTTCACAAAATTATGCTCTTGATGTTAGCTACTTCTGTATGGTTCAATGATTGGTAACGCATTCCCTATGTGCGACTTACGCACTAAGGTTCTTCTTGTGTTCCTTTTTTTTCTCTCTTTAAAATGTTTTTTAATTAAATTGATTTTTTTTAATCATTCCATAGCATTCACCTAATGGTTAAGGTATTACAGGAACCCTAGGTTGGTTATGCTTCATTTAACAAAAAGTGTTTTATATCTCTGCGTGCATATATGTCCATCTTTTGGTGGTGTTTTTTTTTGTTATCCACAACAGAAGGGCTATTAACTAAGTGTACTGCTTATAATTAAAAGTGTTACCAAAGTTGTTGACTGAAAGATGGAAAGAACTGCCTCATTAATATTATCAATTGGGTCCGAGTTTACTCAGGGTACTCGGGTTACCAGAAACGAGAGGAAAGTGAAGAAAATCTTACATGGGGTGGGAAAGGGGGTTTATTTTACGTCTTTTTAATTATACTCCTTGTTTTTTTTATATATTTTCACATTTACACACATTATTTTAGGTTCATGGGTAAGACCATACTTTATTACTGAAATTGGGTGGGTGGGGTAGGAGTTTTATTTCCCGCAAAATAAGGAAATGTAACCATTTAGAATCCACTTGAATGTGATTCCACACTGCATTAAATGCTTACATGAAAGGAACACAGAGACTGAGAGTATCACTATATTGCATGGTTTGAAATGTAGCTCTTAAAGATTGTTCTTTAATTTGAATAATTATTTAATAATTTTCTTTAACTGTTATGCCACCTCTATTTTAAGTTTTTTTCGATTTTATTTTTTAATCTTTACCACTATGATTCATGTCTTAGGAGGTATTTTAAAATGTTATTACTTTATCTTTACTGTTAGATAACATCTGTTAAGAGGATTTAAAAATATAATTAGAACAAACTTTACTCATAATAACATTATTTGGGGTTGACGTACCTCGGAAAATATAGAGTGTAGGCAGAAAATATTAAATAAAGCCTACCAGAGGGGGGTGAATTAAAAAAAAAATCACCCCTTCCCCATATGTTGGATTTAAAAAGGAAATACCAAATAGGCTATGCAAAATAAAACCTATTGAGTACGCGAATTATTTTGAGCCGTAGTAGTGCATATTGGATCACGTAGCAAAAAACAACAAAATAGATGAAAAAAAAAGAACATACAACCAAATCCTTTGGTTGTGCTATAAGCGTAAGTAGTATACCTACGAATTGTCTGATGTCACATACTTAAATCTACATGTACGTCCATGTGGACTTAAACTAGAGCAGAAAACGCCGTTCTTCGTTAGTACAGACAGATCTGACTGCTTTTATGGACGTTGTGAACTAATTGAGCTTTATTATCTTTATTCAATTGTTAATCGGTGTTCCCTTGCAGATGGGGGTACAACACAGTATTATGTTATAATTACTAACGTTATCAGTTCTGTAGAATCGATGGGTCGAGGCCAATTTATAATAAGGCTTAAAGTTAGTGTCCCTTTAACTGTGTGATTGAAACCAAGCTGTTTACAGTGGAATCATTTATTATCCTAGTCTTCGAAGCATTTTAAACTTGGTGTTAACTACATAGTGCTTATTGTGCGTCAAGTTGTGTAGCCTGTCTGACTTGTGAGTATTGTTCAACTGTCTATGTTTGGGTTTCATTGCTCCTAACTTTATATCCAGTTTTATGTCACCCCCCCCCCCCCCCCGCCCCACTCTTCATTTAAGACCAGGTTTGTGCGTTTTTAAGTGGTGAACCTATGATAAGGCTGATGAAACAAGCTTACTGGTAATTTTACTACGCTGGTTCTGCACAGTGCTATTATATCGTGACTATTAGCAAGCAGTCTACGTTAGGTTGACTAGATTGGTGAGGTAACTCTCAAAGTTGCATTGTTCTCCATATCATGAGTATGTATTAGCTCTTAGCTGTTAGAATTTATAATCGCATGTTATTTTAACATAGACTAATTTACTCACCCTGCTCTGAGCTGAGTGAATTACTGTCAAGTAACAACTTTACTTGTTATGCTGAATTCAGTACGGGTATGGACTAGGGGTTGGGTGTGAGACACTACTTGTGTGGAGCAGAAACCACAGACTGAATTACTATCAAATATCAGCGTGATATGCTGAATTCAGTACAGATATGAACTAGGGGTTGGGGTGGGGTGAGACACTATTTGTGTGTAGCAGTAACCAGACTGAATAACTATGAAGTATCAGCTTCTAGTTGTTATGCTGAATTCAGTACACATGAACTAGTGGTTGGGGTGGGGTGAGACACTATTTGTGTGTAGCAGAAATCACAGCCCGAATTACTATCAAATATCAGTGTGTTATGCTGAATTCAGTACAGATATGAACTAGGGGTTGGGGTGGGGTGAGACACTATTTGTGTGTAGCAGAAATCACAGCCTGAATTACTATCAAATATCAGTGTGTTATGCTGAATTCAGTACACATGAACTAGTGGTTGGGGTGGGGTGAGACAATACTTGTGTGTAGCAGAAACCACAGCCTGAATTACTATCAAATATCAGCGTGTTATGCTGAATTCAGTACATATATGAACTAAGGGTTGGGGTGGGGTGAGACACTACTTGTGTGTAGCGGAAACCACAGTGAATTACTATCAAGTAACAATTTGACTTGTTATGCTGAGTTCAGTACGAGTATGGACTAGGGGTTGGGTGTGAGACACTACTTGTGTGTAGCAGAAACCAGACTGAATTACTATCAAATATCAGCGTGTTATGCTGAATTCAGTACATATATGAACTATGGTGGGGGTTGGGTGTGAGACACTACTTGTGTGTAGAAATAGCCACAATCTAATTGAGGTTACATAGTGTGTTGTACTACTGAGAACTGTCCTACATAACGATAATGAGAAGAGGACTACCTCACAATGAGTTTAGGGCCGGCCTAGTGTTTGTCCCACAATGTCTGAGCTTCCGCAATTTGCTGCTCCGCGCCCATTTGACAAAGGTCTGTGGGCTCCACTTGTTTGTAAATAGGTGGTCTGTCATCATGGGTGTAGCGGTGTATTGTCATTTTATCAACCAGAGCAGCAGTTGTCTGTTGTACAAACCAGATTAGTTGCTTTATAATCATTGCCCAAGTTCACTTGTTTAGCACTGGTATTTCTCATGCCGAAATAAAATTGTGGTGTATTTAAAAAAATAAATATTGAGCGAAATTAAACATACAAATTTGGTGTTTGGGTTTCTTTATTATGAATTTGTTCATGCACCATGATATGGGGATTATTTCCTACGGAGTAATCCTGATATGACCTAAGATGTTGCCAGGATGTAAAACTCCAACAAACCAACCTACGGAGTAATAATTAAATTGTCAATATTTTATATATATATATATACAAGAATAAACAAATGAGCAATGAAAGTATATGTTTATTTTTGTTCTAATTATATCAGTTTTGGTGTTGATAGCAGGGTTCCCATGGATCCCTAAAAAGTTTAATTGATTAGTAAATGTTCAAGGCCTTGAAAAGTTCTGTGAAAGGTCTTAAATTGGCCACTATAATATTTTGTCAAGATGGAGCAGACCTGTTATGACAAACTAGACTGGTGAGTGAAGTGATCACCCACATAGAGATCCATAGCTCATACCTCACTCATTTCTGTTATTGTTTATTTAAATAGTTATGTTACATTTGCCGCAAAAATAGGTCTTAAATTCTATGAAAATTGGTATTAAAAAGGTCTTAAATGTAATTGGCTGATAAATGTAGGAACCCTGTGCTAGTAGCTGTATAATGCGGCGGAGGGAAGATGACTAAACATGGGTATTGCTCTGTGTGCATCATCGGTTGTCTTCAATGATGATGGTACTGAAGGGGTACTGGTCCAATGTGACGAACAGATACCGGAAGTTGTACTTGCCACCGTCATCCTGCAACACAGATGTTCAAAACCTAAGTGTGAGAAACTGGCAAGAACCAGCGCACCACTCCAGACATGACAACCATTCTGATTTTTTTTATTAATCCCGATTTACAGGCCGAATCCATCATTTAAAGGTATCCGTTATAGCTCGTGGGGGAAACAAATGAACTCGGAATAGTTCTAATATGTGCCACAGGTGGTGCATGATTAGTACTGAACTTTGCCACTTGGTGATGTACAGTGACCCAGATTGGTCATGTGACAGCTGGGTTCAAACCCCTTTGGTTCACTCCTTTTTACATTCAACAACAAAAAAACGTTTTCCTTCAATATGTGTTTCTGATTGAATTATGCAAGGTAATTTTATGAACCTATATTTTACATTAAAGCAAATATATTTCCTGTATGAATTTGTTTTGAAAATACCTCAGTTTTACTCCCCCTTCTCTCCACTCACCCAGCCATTTTCAAAACAGTGGCTACCCTCCCCACACATATTTGGTTCTATAATCATAAAAATTGGTTCTATAATCATAAAAACCAAGTAAAGTTGTGCTTGGAGAGCATTTGTCGGAGTACGGTTCCCGTCGCTACGAGCTATAACGGGCCCGTTTAATGCGCAATTGCGAGCATGGACGTTCGTAATGGGTAAACTTCCAAAGAAATTATGAATGAATGTAAATAGTTAGTATTTAAGTTGAATAAGTGTTAACAGTTATGCTTTTTAAAATATTGTGCTTTCATCGGATTATGTGACTTAAGGAAACACCACTATTTAACATGGAGCACAATATTCTCACTTTTCAATGGCATCTTAGCATTTATTCGTTGTGACAAACTTGAAAAAAAAAATCTAGTCTCACCTACATTCCCACACTGCTAGAATATTCATTAAGAAAAGAGCAGGAACTAATAAGCAACATCTAAATTGAGCACCTGTCTGACTTCAAGTTGCGTGGTGCCTTTTCCCGTCGGACCCTCGACATAGAACTTCATCCTCATCACCTTGACACCGTCTACCTCAAACTCAGTGTGGCTGAAATCATAATGTGACATCAGCAACCAATATGCTGACACAGACTCACTCACAGACACACTCACAGAGCACCAACTCGACACGGTGCAGATTTAGGTATCAATATACAGTGTTTCAGACGTTTTCTCTTACATGACATAATCGTAATAAAATTGAAAAAAAAATATATGGGTTATTCTCCAAAACTGGGCACCACATATTTGGTCTCCACATTACGATGCTGATAATTAAGTCTTTATTTTATTCATAGCAAGTCAAATAAGTATTGCAGCCTCTGTCTATTAGGTATGTTAGCAGTTCACATGTATTGAATTTATTCCACAAAAGATATCAAAATTATAATTGTATGATTTTGCACTAGAGTGAACATGTGAAAATTTACACCATACATGTAGCCAAACTTTTTTCAACTTATTTTTCAACTTTTTTCTTGTAAGTCATAACCTTGTCTGCTTAACAGTAATCAAGAAAATCTTGTTTGACTATGTTGAAAATCTTGTTTGACTATGTTGTATATGTTAAAATGAGATTCTGGGTGTGTCTTTGATTGTTATGTTACACGAGTGATATTAATAATGTATTGCTCAATTTGTATAAGATCTATTTCAAAAAGTGAAATTCATTTTTTTCAACTCTGACATATGCACAACATGCATACCTTCATGGGACATTGGATTAGGCTATTATTTGGAAGGATTTTTGCTATTATTTGGAAGGTTTTCACTTTTGGTTTCCATGTCATACTTTGGTGCCCAGTTTTAGAGAATGACCCATATATTAAATCCGCATAGTCCATTGAAAGCAAATTTTCTAAACCGAAACATTTATTGAGATTTGATCCTACACACTTATACTGGTGCACTGTACAATTTGATGGAACCGATTACTGCTGAAGCCTATGGTGTCCAGGATTTTGGTGTGCACATCAAAAGCAATTTTGGATGTTTACATGGCAGCTATCTCAGAGTTCGCCATTTATGATGCAATTTCGTTCAAACTAAAAGAATATATTTATCTAAAAGAATACGATAAAACTCCCCACCGTCGAATTCTGCAAATCTAAGCTTCGGATTTAATGTGGTTGAGCTGGCACATTAAATATTTAATGATTCCAAACTAGGATGATTTAATTACTTTGTATGCCGCCTTCGACCTCTGCGGGACATTTCTCCATATCCCTTTATTGGATGTCCGATGGCATCGGATAACTAAAAGACAACACAAATTATATTACTATCATTTCATTTCAATCATGAAATAATAACCAACATTTTGTAAATACATAGGTATGCAGAAAATGATTATGTATGTATTTAAAGAAACACATACACAACCACACACACACGCGCGGTTCACTAAATAGCTGTTTGTTGGGGGTTTTACCTCCTATCAATATCTAAGGTCATATCAGGACAGATACCAACTTGTGACAGTGCGCACATATTCCACTCAGTCACATTATCCTGATACGGAGGGAGCAAAGCAGTCGTTGCCCTATCCTAATAATGCCGAGTGCCAAGCTAGGTAACAACAAGTATCAATTTGAACTTGACCAGGATTCAAATCCCCAACCTTCCGCACGGGAAGCTGGTGCTCTTATCGAATCGGCCTGCGCGTCCGGTCAATACAAAAAACAAATAGCATTATGCACATACTATTAATATGGTACACTCTAAAATTGTATCATTCTTATCAATTTATTCTCATAAATATTCATAATTATATTAGAATAACAATGTGAACTTATAATCACTGATAATGTTAACTAATAATGTTAATATGAACTGATAATCACTTTGTTGCTTTGTTAGGACCAGTTAGCTTTGCGCTAATTTACATGACTATTTAAAATTCAACTGAATCAAGACTGCAGAATTTGATATATCGCTATACATCTAATAAACCATATAATAGAATTTGCTTCTAGCTTATTAGATGCATAGCAATTTCAACTTCAGCCTTAGGTTGTCATGTTTACATATTACTTTTAGATGAATAGGTATAGATTGGACAGATGAGTAAAGCATCAACATCTGGAATGCAATTATTATTGAAAAGTAGCTTACCTCATCACAGTTTTTGCACATCTTGTAGGCACGTGTGTAAACCCCATTTGGACTGTTACCCGATAGAAGTTCCCGGCCGATAGCGAAGAACATTAGACCTACAACAGGTGAATGGATGACATAAGTGATGCTAACTTCTACAAGCTTGTGATGCCTTAGATAAGATCATTATTAAAGAGCTGGTCATTCTTAGATTCTTTACTTGGCTGGAGTTCAAATCCTGCGACCTGCCACACAGGAAGAAGGCATTCAATATATTCGACTGTTCCATCTGATCTTGTTTCAAAGAATAGCATATCAGCAGTTACAAAAAACACAAGCATACAAGAAAATGCAGAAATGTGCAATTACCCTTCCAGGGATGAAAGTGGTTTCTGGGGAAAAAAAGCGGAAATGCTGATATTCTCCTATAGGTTTAGCATTGTCAGGGAATCGCGGAAAATTCCCGGAAGTCAGGTTTCATAAATATTGGTATATGCTGATAGTGATGAGCGTTTGAATCATGTATTAGCATAATACACTGATAGTGCTGCAGCATTTGAAGCATTTATTAGTAGTATATGCTGATAGTGATGCGGAGTCTGGTATCCCGAGAAAGCCTTAACACAGACGAATGCATACAACCTCATTCCAGCCTTCTAACCAAATTATTAACGAACCTTTGGTATTAAAACACATCTGTTGCAGCTTTATGAGAAGTGACCATATGCTGATGGTGCTGCAGCATAAAACAACATATTAGTATACACTTATAGTGCTGCTGCGTTTGAACAACGTATTAGTATACACTTATATAATTACAGGAAAAATCCGCGAAATCGCGGAAATCTTTCATCCCTGCCTTCCTATCACTTTTACAACACATGTTTAGTGAAATATATATACAAAACGAAAAGCAAATGCATAGATCTGTCGGAGAGAACGTGAGCACACTCCCATTCCATATCCCGGTTTGTTAAGTAGTCATTAGATTAGTAGTCTGCGTGTCGGTATAGTGATTCACAGTATGGATATCCCAGCTAGAATCTTATTAATTCAAGTTGCATAGTCCGATGGTTTGGAGTTTCTGTCATTTTTTGAGATAACGATATTAGGTTGATCACTATAATCTACCTTACTTTCGTTTGAAGTAACTTGTGTTTTAAATTGGTAATATTTTTGTTGTTATAGATATTTAAAGTGCAAACATACAAAATTATTTGTGCCAAAACTCTGACACCATAGGCTTCTGCAGTAACTGGTTCTATTAATTTGATTCAGTATCCCCATCTATGTGGTGACAAATGCTTAATACTACACGATTTCCGCGACTAGTACGACACCTGGTGATAGGCAATGACACTCGTGTTGTGGGTCCACAGTGTGTCACTGTGTTGTTTTACACTGACGATCAAGCTTTTCAATCAATCAATAGGATACGGCTATAATTATCAAAAATGATTAAAAAAATGGTAAGTATGTTTTCTCTATAGATCCACATTTGTACCGAAAAGACTGTGTCATGTGCTCACTATGAAGCCAGTGTTAACAGAGTCTCAATTGCCTCCCCACAGACTGTCACCCACAAGTCGAGTCTGGATTACGCTTTAATTGATTTGGCTTTGACAATTTGATGTTTTTACCGGACTATCCAGCTTTAAGTTAATTATGTGTTTCCAAATTACAAGTCCATTGTAAATTTATAAATCATGCATACACAACTGATTAGTCAATCACCTGTAACTCCAAATCCGATTATGAAGACGCCTGTGTATCCCGCATCTTTACCAGCCTGTTTTACTGTAATCAAAATGAATCATACCGTTACTTACATTTCCACATTAAGTAATGCGTGTAGGCTAAGCACAATGATGCTTGCTGGATGAATTACAAACACTTGTAACAATAAAAATGTTAAATTAATATCTGTTGCATTAAGCCAAGTAGCAATGCGTTTGGATAAGTGGTGTTGGTAATTACACAGAAGCACTGAGTAAAAAGAAACCAAATTGAAAAAAAAAACCGCACCCATACTCTAGCTAGGGGTGAATATTTGATTTATCTACTAGATGAAAGATTAACCCCTATCAACAGTAGTGGTGAATGACAACTATGTCTACAGCTGAGCAAAAACTGCCTCAAACAGGAATTAACTGTGGAGGGGGTGATTCCAGTGCCCAGTGTTTAATATATATTTGCATAGAGTTGGTGAAATGGGAGAGCATGCAAAAGGACAAGATGGCGGCCACAGAATACTGTCGATTTGACATTTAATGTATATTAAACTGCATGCTTTATTATATTTTCCAAATCAAAAGTAACGGGTAAATATGTAGATGTATGTGAAGAAAATATTTTGCTTCTTAAATTAAGAATGTATACATGTGCTCATTTAATTTACCCAGCCTTTCACCACTTTTTCTAATGTGTTGTTCTTCACCCCGACTCTGGATAGGGATGAATATTTTATCTATTTATTTACTAGATAAATTATTCATCCCTACCCAGTGAATGACAACATAGTCTAAATACGAGCAACTCGAGCTTTAGTACGGAATAGGAATTCCTAGTTCCAGTATCCAATGACTACCTATATTTGCACAGAGTTGGTGAAATAGGAGAGAAATCAAACATAAGCTGTGTTTACACGGCAAATTTAAAACGATCTATACAAATCGATTTATATGAAGCGATGTAGTGGCGCGTTTACACAGACTGAGTTTGAAAGTGTGTTGGCACCGGGAACCAGCAGCCTTAGTGAGCCTGTAGCCGGCGAGTACTGTTATTTGCTTAGTCGCCGCCCAGGAACCAGCTGAATCACTTCACATAAACCACCTCGCGACCTGGTATAGATGAAGCATTTCATATGAATCGATTCAGCCCTAAAACGCCACAGCGTCGCGGTTACACGGCAAATGTGAATTGATCTAGGCAAGTCGTTTTATATGTGGCGTTTTAAATCGCCCGTGTAAACAGGGCTTTACAAGATGGTGACCTTAGAATGTCCTCGATTTGAGTTTTAAGGTATATTAATCTACATGATTTAATCAATAATTCGTACAAAGGTAACGGGTAAATATAAAGAGGTAACACACAATATTCACAACGCATGCGACATCTGACGGAGATGATGAACACTACAGTTGTGGGATCGTTGCCACAGCGCATACAAAAGCTATGGAAATTACTAACTTTCAAATGCATGTATGTCAGTCAACTTTTGGGATATTTTGAAAATGCTTTTGGGTCATTGGAACTTCCAAGAAAAATACAATTTTCATGTTTGGACCCTTTTGAAAATTTTAGGAGGGTACCAAACTAGTCAGTCACTATTAATACACAATATTCACAACACATGGGACACTGGCAGCGACGACAAACTCACACTATGGTTGTGGGACCGTTGCCACAGCACATGCGTGTGAATATCGTGTATTAAAAAATATTTATTCTTTCTTAAGAAGTTAAGTTAAGAAGTTATGTGCTTAGCCTTATTTCATTGTCATTGACTTAGCCTTTCACCACTTTTTCTAATGAGTTCAACAGTTGTTCTTCACCCCTACTCTTAGATAAAGGATTCACCCGGTACTCGCAGTACACTACAAGTACCGGGTGAATCTTTGATCTACCCTACTCTCAGCACTGGTCGGGGTGATTCTATACGCTACCGCTTACCCTTCTCGCTCATGGCCAATGCGGACTCCTGACCCCTGTTCTGCCGCTGAACCACCTCCTTCCTTTTAGTGGCCGCGCCACGCAGGCCGATCTTCCACACAACCCCGCCATCATGATCATGGTTCAGAACAGGTCGGACCTGTTTCTGCCCGGCCCCCAAACTACCAAAACAGCGTACGCCATTTCGCTGTAACATCTCACATGTACTATGGCGGGCTGACTTAGAGCAAATAGGCACATTGTGCCCTTCAATAGACATACAACTGTATGGCGAGGCCAACTGCAGCTTGGTGAGCAGTTTGCTTACATCGGGGCATGGTCCCCGAAGGCGTCCAAATGCAAAGCCACCGAAGCGACATTTTGCCAGTGTCAGTGGAATCCCAGCGCCAGCCGATAGCATTTTGTGTTCTAATCCTAATACATACTCCAGTACTCAATATAACCGACACCTTTTTTAATGTATCATACAGCATGCACATGAATATATCTATGGATATTAAGAATAGTATAAATGCTCTGAATCTGAGAAATTAATCAAAATATTAAGCAAACACTCCCAAGGAGAACACGACCCGCAGTGACCGGACGTTCTGGTTTATTTACATCCGTTTTCCAGGAGTAACGGTTATACTTACGAGCTTTGGTTACAATGTGTTGTTATACACTTAGACATTTTATGTATTGTAATCTTATTTGTACGCGATTCTTTTCTATTAACCCAAAAATAGCGTATGCATGAAGTACATAACGTCGGCAACCGCAAGAAAGCATCACCCTGTATATAATAAGGGTGTTCTGAGTTCCGCAGTCCTAGTGCCGCAGTTTTGTGGCCAAGAGGATACAAACTCCCCAGACTGCAGCAACAGACCCGCTTTCCAAATCAAAAGTAACGGGTAAATATGTAGATGTATGTGAAGAATATATTTTGCTTCTTAAATTGGTCTCTGGTCTCTCAGGAAGGATTGACACTGCTGGGACTGGGTCGCAGCATCAGTTTTTTTTAATTATAGGAAATTGGGGTTGGTTTCCTTATATGTTAAACTTACTTTGCACTAATAACCACATGCCTCCTAATCAACAAACTTGGTAGAGTGATTGCCATATATTTGTTTCTAATGTAGATTGCAGTGAAATTAATGTATTAAATAGTGTACATGGGATAAAATACCACTTTTTCTATTATGAGTTATTGAGTATGATAATGATGTATATGTGTATTCACCACCTCCTCCACATTTTGCTGTGTACGCTAACACTGAAATCTGGTGTGCTATATCTCAGATTCAGTCCATCCTTGGAGAACTAGCATAACTCATAATACATTTTGAGGTTGAATGGGTCTAGTGTCTCAAAATTTCAACCACCAAAACCAAAGTCATGCTCATATTCCAGAAACCTCCCAACAGACCACTACTTCTTGACGGCGCTGTAATTGAATGGGTCTCCACCTTCGATTATCTAGGCATTCGCCTCGACCGTGACCTAAATATGAAGGCCCTTCTATGCAGCCTAGCCTCTAGAATCTCCAAGCGAATCATCCTCATGAGTCGCATTGCTGGCTTCTCATGGGGCAAACCTGCAACTGTGCTTGACCTCTTCTACCGCCAAGCTGTCTCATCCCTCTTAGACTACGCCGCCCCCACCCTTGCCATCGCAGCCATTGGCCACGAAACACACCCAACTTGGCTCCCCCAAAATAAACATTTCTACATTTAAGAGGAAAACAACTCCTTGCAGTACACTTTTCTAAAGCAGTTACACTCAAGCATATAGATGTTAACCGCAATTCTGCCATCTTCCTTCAAGATTCTACCTCTAAACACCTTAAACTCTCTCAACGCCTGAAAAGCGTCCTATGTTACCTACAAGCCCACCACGGTCTAGGAGTCGCCGACACTGTTATCAGACACCGTATACTTCCTGGGTTCTTGATTCCAGCTTCTTTCCGATTCACCAACCTCACCTTCCCTAAAGCTTCTATCCCTTCCCCCGTCCTCTCTTTTACTCGATAGACCATCGCTCAAGCTAAGGAGGTCTTCCCCCTTATCACCACGGTCTTCACCGACGGCTCTCTGAACCCTACCTCAGGCAGAGCCGGAGCAGGAGCAGATATGGTTGTACCTTCCATTCACTTCACTGATTCTGTCAGAGTGTCAGACTTTGCCTCCACTCTCGACCTCGAACTTTCTTCAATTCTTCTTGCACTTAACAATCTGCCTTACATAAGCTGTCTCGTCATCACGGACTCCTTGAATGCAATTACAGAGATTTCTAACCCATCACACCATCGCAGACGACATACAAACCTCCATATATATACCAGTCATGATGCATCACACACCACCGCCTTCCTCTGGATCCCTTCTCACATCGGACTCTCTGGAAATGACATGGCTGACCGAGCCACGCTGGAAGGAGCCAACCACCTCAATGTTGACATCTATATCCCCCACTCCATTTCTAAACTAGCAGCCGCCGCTGCTCGCACTACCACCACACTTTGGATTGCCTCTATGAGGAAAGATCAAGTCCGGAACGCTCTGGTACTCCCTTGTTCATCAAAACATCCCCATCAATCTCAACCTTCCCAACATCTATCCAAGTGGCCGAAAACTGCTTCAAAACAAGCTACAGATGCTTTATCGATACGCCCAACCTCCAGCGATGCACCTGTAGCTCCAAATATGTTCAACATTGTACACATCCTTACTACCTGCAATGCTATTGACAGATCTGCCGTCATCGACTTTACTGAAGATTCCGACAAACACCTCAGCAACACCAGGGCTGCCTTGGCCATCCTCAGCAGGATATCCAAGACTACCTGGGAGCCACTCGCCCATTTCTACTGACAGAACTGCCAAATCATCGGATCTGTTGGTCCTCCTTACACTAACATTGTCGTTGACTGAGACCAATAACTTCTTGCCTAGATCTTTCACTAGCCCCTTCCCTCTCTACCGCTAACATGAACCTCCCTCACCCTCTCCCTCCCCCCTCCCACACCTTCCCTCCCTTCGGAGATTTGGGGAGGGACCCTTGGCCGGCCTGTTATTTGTTTCCCTTGGTGGAGCCATCTTTCCAGTCTGAGAAATTGGCACCCATTTAGTGTTGCAGTTCTTTGCAACCTTCAGTCATCATATATGACTGTAAACCCCCCATTCATTCATTCGTGGGGGTATATGCATGATTTACTGCCATCACTTGGGGGCGCAGAGAATAATAAAGCACACAGACGTACCTTTACAGATGAAAAACCAATTGTGCCATACCTTTGCCTCGCCCCCTATAATTGGCTCACACCATCCACCAGTCAACCTCCAAGCCAATCAAAGGAAATCATTCAACAGCCCTGTGCTCCTGACCTGCCTCAGTACTCACCAGGCCCCCACCTTGTCCACACCAGTGTTTTAACACTCACCCACACATGTTAGGGTTATCATCATACCCAATCACAACAACTTATGCACAACCTATATTTGACTGCTTCTGAGTTTGAGCACTGACTTATGGAACTGTTGGATTGGCGAGTTTTCCCACAAGAACTCGCATTGATATTTAATATATAATGCGACCTTCTGAACAACCCATTGACTTCACCCTCTCTCATGCCTGCTCTCTCCCTGCCTGTCCGCCCCCCCCCCCCCCCCCCCCTGCCCATAGACCCCTCCCTCCCATCCACGTTTGACAAACAACTATTATAACTCAATGACATAATAACATTCGAGACCCACTACCACCACTGAATAACTACATCTTCAACCAGCAATGCACACAATATAAACCACTATATACATGCACAACATGGCACTATTAAAAGACTAACCATTATTAAAACCAAATCTAGCTGATATACAAACACAGCATATGATTTAACCACTAGTGTACATTACTACACACTCTATCTTGATGCATGTATATACCTTGCACTATGTTGAGTACCTATACTGTACACTATACAGCATAGGCTGCTCCCCCACTTTCTTTTTATGTTCAGAATGGGTTGTGCTGCACACAGTGCAACACATTCTACTTCCACTATGTACACATCAAATGTGATCACTCCAGACCCATGGAAGACCCATGACCCGGTGCTGACCAAATATGTATTCAGATGAATACAAATATTTAGAAAAAAAAGGTCGACTGCGGCGACGGACTCTTATTGACGAGTCGTGTATATAATGGTATACACGACATGATCGTCTGTACTTGACTCGCCATGTGTATCGTGCATACAAAAGTACCCATTCGTTCGACAATGCTTAATGGCGGATTAGCAGCAGCTGGTTGCACAACTGCAAGGTAAAACTTATTATAACTTTGGTTTCTCTTTTTAATCAGCAAAATAAGTTTGCTCATCAACCGCAATTATGTACATTGTCATGACTGTGTATCCACAAGCACACTGTGTCTGTTTGACTTGATTTCCTATTAGAAATCATTGTTTAGTCCCACCTGAGACCTCAATTGCCTTGATCCTGAATGAACCAATCAGAGTTCGTTTGGTAACCCGGCGTACACCATGTAAGAGCATGTAAACATCTCACATCTCGTGCGCCGCGGTATACGCCGGCTCGTAGAAACAAGCTCGCTCAGTGACACACCTCCCTCACAGCCAAGACCAAGTCTAGATAAACGATTCGCCCCATAGCATAGGCCATACATCCAGTACAGGGGTGAAAACCAACCTATTAGAAAAACGGGCGAAGAATTTCGACATCGTGGAGAAATTAATTGAGCTGGTAAATTCTTAATTTAAGAAGCAAAATATATTCTTCACATAAATCTTCACATTTACCTGCTACTTTTGATTTGAAATATATAATAAAACATGTAGTTTAATGAATTTAACAAATAAAACCGACTGCGTTTTATCGCCGCCATCTTGTCTTTTTGCATTCTCTCCCATTTCACCAACTCTGTGCTGATATTTGTAGCCATTTGATCCAGGAACCACAGTTTCTAGTTCCTGTTCCATACTAAAACTATTTTCACTTGTATTTAGACTATGCTAGGCTAGGCTAGGGTTCACCCCCTGGGCCCGTATGCATGGGGCGGTGTTAGCGCTCCAAACCCATGGTTAGTGACGATCTCCAGGGGCCAAATGTAAGAGTCACAATTTATAGGCTGCGGAGTTTAGGGCGGCCGGCGGGTTATCTATTGTCGGCGTTATTAAATGTGTCACGGGGGATGTATCAGTCCAAAGCGCGCGCGGGTTAGCTATTGTTTCAGTTATTTATAGATTTGGGAAATCCCTCTGCGTTTGTAGCCATATATTAGGCTCAAATCTATTCAATGTGACCATATTTAACAGAATTAGATCCGGAATAAGTGAACTTTGATCAATTTAACCCTAAATTCGAAGCAATATTAACGATGCCGCCGTAACGGCGGCGATATTAATAGTTATATTTTCGAATCGACGATCGTACAGTAAACAAACCGCCGGCGCCGCCAGTATGGAACGCGACGTCGATGCGGCGGTTGCGGCGATTTGTTTACATTACGTTCGTCGATTCGAAAATATAACTATTAATATCGCCGCCAATGCGGCGGTAGCCTTAATAATGCTTCTAATTTAGGGTTAAATTGATCAAATTTCACTTATTCTGGATCTAATTCTGTTAAATATGGTCACATTGAATAGATTTGGCCCGAATCGGTCCCTAACCTGCACGTTATCCCTGGCTCACGTGGGAGTTAGTGACGGCGACGTTAACCCTCGAGGCGGTAGCCTAACCCGCCCTGATACATTGAAACTTTGGCCGCTAACCCGGGAAATCCGCACGACGCGTGGGTTACGAGCCCTAACCCTGACTCTTACATTTGGCCCCAGGTTAGTGGCGAAAAGTCGGTATGCATGAACCAGTGTTATGGAAACCCCGCGAGTTAAAAGTCGGGTAAGCTAGCCCCACTCCGTAGCAGGTATAAGGGCGGTGTTAGGGACCGATTAGGCGCAAATCTATTCAATGCGATCATATCTAACAGAATTACATACTCAAATCGTAAAATTTAATTAAATTAACCCTAAATTTGATCCGATATTAACTCCTCCGCTACAACGGCGGCGATATTAATATTGTCAAATCGACGAATGTACACAAAACAAATCACCGCCGCCGCATCAACGTCACTATCCATACTGTCGAACATCAACAAAACATCGCGGCCGCATCGGCGGCAATATATTAGACCCAAATCTATTCAATGTGATCATATTTAACAGAATTACATACTCAAATCGTGAAATTTAATTAATTAACCCTAAATTCGAACCGATATTAACGCCGCCGCTACAACGGCGGTGATATTAATATTGTCAAATCGACGAATGTACACAGGCACAGAGGGATTTCCCATATCTATAAATAACTGCTAGGTTAGCTAACGCCTGTGCGCTTTGGCTCAATACATACCCTGTGACCGAATTTCCAATGCCGGTGTTAGCTAACCCGGACCCTGCTGTTAACACCGGAGCCGATAAATAATTCTTCATGCATACGGCCCCTGTATTGTAAGTATGGGGTGAATCTTTTATCTAAGCCAAGTCACACTCTACCACGAACTACCAATAAGTCTCAAACTGACCACTGGGTTGCCCTAATAGGTCAGCTATTTCTAATGTTGGCTCCAAATCTTTATTGTGATCTGTATGCAAGACCATGCAAATGATGCATGACTAGATGAAACTAAAATTCACTTGTATTGATCAGTTCATGGGGCTGATCAATATTAATTATTTATTCTAAACTTCCATTGAATGATACTTCAGTTCTTGAAGGCCCCCACCCCCGCCCCATTCCCGCTCTCGGATGAGTCGGTCTTTAGTATTTGATGGGCATTGTTACACTGATGGACATATGGCCACATTTCAAATAGCTAATAATGCCACTCTCACAGTTACAGTAACTGTTTGGGTGTGTACAGTTATAACTCATTGAGTCGTACAAACTAGACTTGTAACCGATATAGAACCCAAATAAACAAGTATGTATGTTTCTGGACTAAGATATGTGTATTTAATTTGGGGGGGGGGGGGGCTAATTTACCCACTGATACTCGTGTAGTGATCTGCACCACGGAGTGAATAGTTAAGTGGGTAGCATGCTCGTCTCGGAATGGCAAAACTGAGGGTTCGAGTCCAACTCTAGGCTCGGTGTCCCATTTATTTTCACCCCTACAAACACACAACACACATGCACACACTGATATTTATGTTAATAGAAAGCACACCCATGCGTTATACTTAAATACAATTTAGACTAAATTTAAATTAAATGTTTGGAATTACTCTGGTTTCTGTGTGTCTAGATTTGTGTGTGTTTTTGATGTTGTAAATGAAATCCTGTTCATTTAGGTTCTTTAAAGACTATACATTCCTTGTCTGAACTAGATTAAAGTAACATCAATTCTTTATCTAACCTTACATTGCCATAGACAAGTGCTATCGCTCGTAGCTAGTGTACCGAAACAACATTCTAGTTGTAAAAAGTTCCAGAGTTCAATGTTCAGTATCCCACTGTTATCCCAAGGTTCAATATCTATGAAGATACCTTGACACAGTCTCGTACTCTTAGTCACAGTTTGACTGACTGATAGTACTTAGCTTCAAGGGTTCAGCCATATTCAAGCCCAATTGTAAATCGGGAAAAAATCAATGCCCATGGACGGACCCGACGGAAGTATGCCTTCAAACCTGTGCATTCCCAACATGTTGCATATATATCCTACACACCTAATGTATGTAATGAGCATAGTTATTATCTTATCTGGATGTTATGGGTTATGGTGTAGTAAGTATACCGCTCGCTTCCCACACGGGAGGTTATGGGTTCGATCGCTGGCTGAGTGAAACCAAAGACTTGTACAATTGATCCACGTCGCTACCTTTCCTGGAAAGTAATTGAATTGCATTTGATTTAACCATTCAAAATGGTAGAGTGGATTTGGTCTGCATTCCTTTATGGGTTAATTTTCCTGACTGTACATTCAAATGAATGGCTATAAATATAATATAACAAGAATAAATATGACTAACTAGAAAGAATGAGAGAATGGAATGATATAATTTGGCAATTTAAATTAATTCTGTTTAATCAACACATGTAAGAAGAATATGTGTATGTTATTTATATATATAGTTAATTTAAACTGGAGGGAAATAACTATCATACACACACACACACACACACACACACACACACACACACACACACACACACACACACACACACACACACACACACATATATATATATCTAAGCCAAGTCACACTCTCTATACACACACACACACACACACACACACACACACACACACACACACACACACACACACACACACACACACACATATATATCTAAGCCAAGTCACACTCTCTATATATATATGTGTGTGTGTGATAGTCATTGTGTGTTATAACTTATATACATGTATATATTTTACCTCGGTATAAAGCCTCAGGCTAGCCACAGGCTAGGGAGAAGGAAGCACATCCGGGTCCAGCAATTAGCATAAACAACTCACGACGGGAGGACGTTCGTTGAGTTGCTCCGGCAAAATTTGTCTACAACAAGCTAAATAACTGTAAGTAGAATCAAAACTTTGGTTTAGCTTGTTTATGATGCATTATAGCATCTAGATTTGAAAGTTCAGAACTTTCTTAGGTCCATTTAGGTCAAGATTAGCGTTTTTATGTATACGGGTAGAACAATGCTTTGTGTTATGAACCGAAACCTTTGTTCTATCGACACCTGTTTACACACAGGTAGAGATGTTGGCATTGTCACATCTCCTGTGCAGATTCCCTCGCACCCTAATAGAGGGTGTTGTTGGGGATGATCCTGGGTTTCTTTTATAGACTCGCCACGGTTTTTTGAGGCGTACCTCCGAGTTTCGTAGCATTTTCTCCAACTTGCTGGTGCAGAAGCCGTGGGAGGGAGAAGTGTACGGAACAGAGAGCGTGGGAGGTCCCAGAGGCCTACCCCTCGTATGGTTGGTTTCGATACCACACACCTACGACAATACACTTAGCTTACCACGCCTGTACTGAGAACGGTGTAAATACCTTACTCAATACCACATAGATCCTCAACCCAGGTTAAACCTGGCGTCACTTTTGTGTTCACGTTGAGTTGATTCCGGTTTATAGTAACAATTTATTTGGTTACAGACTACCGATAGCTACAACGTGAAACAAGCCACCACCGGCTGCAGCGGAGGGGCATGCGCCCACGGGCTACGACTTGTCGCCCGGGTTGACGGCACCGCCGTCCCCACAGCCCGGTGCAGACATTCCGTCTGACAGGGAAAGTGACGATGGGGCCACTTATCCAGTAGACCTGGACGCCCGGATAAGCCAGATGTTGGAGTTAAAGCTACAACAGATCCAGCCGAACGCCCGCCCGGCTAGAGGCCATCCTTGATTCGGACTGGGAGTACGTGTCCGATCCAGAGGATACTGACTCGGCGAACGAATTGGTTTGTCCAAAGGCGCCAAAACCTAAGAAAAGGAAGAGAGCCGTCAGCTCGTCTGGTGACGAGTTCACCAAGGCCAGTAAAGCCAAGCGAGTAAAAAAGAGCAAGAAGAAGAGCAAAAAGAAGAAAAAGAAGTCTTCCACCGAGTCGGACTCCGACACGGAGAGGGCGGGACTTTACGCCAAAATTGGCGGAAAAGTCCGCAAAAAGTGCCCAAAACAGAAGGCTAAAAAAAATGTGCACGACAACTATGATGCGAGAGACCATTAAAGGGCATTTCAACACCTTTAAGCCGGCAGAGGTCATCACGAAACTGACGGAGCAGATTTCGGGAATCAAAGGAATTCCGAACACGGTGGTGAAGGAGATGGATTCAGGAGTCCGCCTGAGTGATGACAGACGTAAGTTTGAGAATGTACTTTTCACCATCCACAAGGCGGTGTTAGGGGCGCTGAAGTCAGTGGCACCCATTGCTAATAGGATGCAGACGGAGAACAAATTCTCCTCGCTAGCTCGCTCTATGGATAAGAACATTGCGTTGCTTACCGCGGCTAGCAACTTCCTTAGCTACAGACGATACGAAAACGTCTTTAAGGCGGTCACGACAGAAGCTGGTAAGGAAGTAGCGAGATCGACGAAGATCACTGACAACGATGGTAAAGAGTACACATTGTTCTTAGCACCAAAGCCAGTGATAGGCAAGCCACTCGACAAGACGAAAATGTTCGGTGGCCAACTCCCTTACCTCTTTAAAGAGGTTGAGGCAGAGGCAAAGAGTGGAAAGAACATGGAGATGAAACGGAAACTGGATAATTCTACCTGGTTTCGGAGACCCCAGACGGATTTTTGGAACTGCCGGGGAGCAAGAGCGGGAAGGTCCGGCCCCTCCTATGGCTTCCAAACCAAGGGGAAGGGGAAGAGGGGACCGACAGTCATTCGGGTGGAACGACGGGAACCGCCCATACAGAAGGGAGTACACACCCAAACAACCGCTCCCACGCCCAGGGAACAAATAGAAACTGCCACCCAGACTCTGGCGCCAGTGGCAGCAGACATGGTAACGGAGGAAACACAAACAGATGTAAGTAATTTTAATGCAGGGAACATTGCTACACATTTTTCTGAATGGTGTAAAATAACTAATGACAGGGACATTTTGAACATAGTTAGAGGAGTACAGATTCCATTTACAGAAATTCTGAAACAAGACAGGGCCCATAGCTGATGACTCATTGACGTTCGCGTTGGAGAATGATCTGGCTATGGATCGTACGTTTTCGGGGTCGCAGACAGAGGTAGAGCATCAGGAGTCGATGTGTATTCACCATCTGCGGAACAACATGAATATCCAGTAACAGGAAGATTTGGCTTATGTGAGAGAAATGATCGTGGTGAATACTTGATAAATTTCTGTTTGACATCAAAACTAGTAATTGCTAACACCTTATTTGAACATCCAAAGAGAAGACTATATACATGGAAGAGCCCTGGTGATGTATATCAGAACCAGATCGATTAGATTCTTGTCAACCAACGATATCGAAATTGTATCAAACAGGCAAGGACATATCCAGGTGCTGACATATGTTCGGATCATAATCCAGTAGTAATCAGTATGGTAGTGAAATTGAAACAGCAGAACAAAATTAAAAACAACATTCAAATGGATATGAACATGTTAAAAGATGCAAAATACAGAACTAAGTATAATGTCTCTGTTCATAACAAATTCAGTGTATTGATGAATGAAGAAACTCCTCAGAGAGAGTATAACAACATTGAAATGGAATGGGAAGCTCTCAGAGAAAGCATGGTCAAGTCAGCAGAGGAGGTGTTACCAAATAAAAAACGAGAGACAAAGCAATCATGGATGACGCAAACCATACTAGAAAAGATGGCAGAAAGGAAGAAAGTGAAAACCACTGATCCACTTAAATACAAACACCTGAAGAATGAAATAGAAGATGAATGCAAAAAAGCTAAAGATGAATGGTGGAATAAGAAGTGTGAAGTAGTGGAACAACTTGAGTCTCAACATTGTTCAAGAGAGATGCACAAGAAAGTGAAAGAGATAACAGGTCAAGGATACAGACAGAGAAGCTTTAAATGTATCAAGAACAAGGACGGCAAAATGCTCTTTGAAGAAAATGAAATAAAGTCCAGATGGGAAGAATATGTAAACAAACTATACAATGATGACAGAGGGAACCCACCCACAATTGAGAAAGAAGATGGGATATTATATTATTATCAGAGGTTGAGAAGACTATCAATGATCTAAAGTCAGGTAAGGCTCCTGGAAGTGACCAGATAACATCAGAAATGATAAAAGGACTAGATGAAGTGGGGATTCAAATCATTCATAAGCTAGTAAATGACATCTATGAGACTGGATTTATACCATTGAATATGAATGAATCCATATTTGTACGACTCCCAAAGAAGCTAAAACCAACATTGTGTACTGAGTACAGAACACTAAGCCTGATGAGTCATATGTTGAAGATGATCCTGAAAATAATTTTACTGAGAAACAGACAGAAAATTGAAGAACAAATCAGTAATGTACAAAGCGGGTTTATATCTGGAAGAGGTACACGTTAACGGATTTTCAATATGAGAATGATTTGTGAAAGTTATTGTGAAATGAACCAGGATGTTTATGCCTGCTTTATTGACTATGAGAAGGCCTTCGACTGAGTCAATCATGAAATGTTAATCAAATCTTTACAAGATATTGGTGTCAATGGCAAAGACATTAAACTAATTGTGAACTTATCCTGGACACAACGTGCATTTATAAAAATGGAGCAGGGCCTATCGGATGAAGTTATGATTAAACGAAGAGTTCGACAGAGGTGTGTATTGTCACCATGTCTATTTAACCTGTACACAGAGATGATTTTCAGACACATTGAAGATTGCAAGGGAGTGACAATAGGTGGCATGAACGTCAACAATCTTAGATATGCCGATGACAGTGTAATACTAGCAGACAGTGAGAAAAACCTACCAGATATAGTGAATAGAATCAATAGAGCTGGAATACTATTCAACATGAAGATGAATGCCAGGAAGACCAAAACAATGGTTATAAGTAAAAAGACAGATAAACCAAATATCAATATAACCATAGATGGCACAAACATAGAACAAGTATCCGAATTCATATATCTCGGACAAAAGATTACAAATCATGGGAGATGTGAGGAAGAAATTAAAAGAAGGATAACTATAGCCCGAACAACATTCTCCAAAATGTATAGAGTGTTAACATCAAGTAAGATATTAATACAAACAAGGAAGCGTATTCTTCAGTGTTATGTGTGGTCTACTCTAATGTATGGGGCTGAGACATGGACAATCTCTAAGAAAATGTACAAACGTTTAGCAGCATTTGAGATGTGGACTTATCGAAGGATGATGAAAATATCATGGACAAAGATCACCACCAACAAAGAAGTTCTCAGAAAAATTAAAAATAAGAAAAGCTTGTTTGCCACTATACAGACAAAGAAACTTATTTATTTTGGCCACATCATTCGTCAGAGTTCAATATACCGTACATTGTTGGAAGGGAAGGTGAATGGCAGCAGAGGGAGAGGGAGACCAAGAACATCATGGTTTACAAATATTTCACAGTGGACAGGCTTGAATTATTCACAGTCTATCAGAACAGCACACCATCGGGACAAGTGGAGAACCATTGCATCCAACCCTCGACTAGAGGACAGAACTATTGATTGATTGATGTGAGATGAGAATGTAGCTCTCATTCAACTGTTGCCTCTGTTGAGGCATGGGCCGGCGCAGGACTGCGTGGACGCGTGGAGGCGTCATGGGTTGATGACGATGAGGGAGCTACTCCCCATTATATCATATAAATTCCGTCCAGTGGATCCCATGGCGCTCTGGTACCAGTGGAAGAAGCACGTCCAAACTGCCCGTGATGGATCGTACCGTGCGTATGGTTTGCAACTGCAGATTGATGGCAGGGAGGCTGCGAGAGATACGGGGGATGCGTGAGCGCAAGATTGAGACCAAAATTGTCGAGCGTTTTGTGTGCTCGCTCTTGGATCCCGGTGAGCAGCGTGCTGCCTACGACTGCTGGCGTCCAGGCAAATCGTCTCTGGAGGAGATGTTTGAAGTAGTCGATGATTACTGCGCCAAGGCACTGCGTGCTGGGTGGTCGACTGCGGTGACCTATGCAGTCGCCTGCAGATCATCGTGCCGTTCGCGTTGCGCGATGATGTGTTGTTGCTTTGTCATGGACATTCTACACCTACGCACTTTGGGCGGCTTCGCTCCACCAAAAGTCTAGCCGGGTGTTCCTATTGGCCTGGCATGACTTCTGATATTAGACGGTGGGTACGTACTTGCCATAAATGTCAGGTGGTGAAGCCAGGTGATGGGATTGCTAAGTTACTGTTGACTCAGGAATTATCTGGTCATCGGTGGCGCCGTCTAGCATGTGACTTTGTGTCCGGGTTTAAGACGACGTCTAGGGGGAATGTGGTGATGATGGTAGTCCAGGACTATTACACTAAGTATGTGTAAGTGTACCCCTTGAAAGATCACACTGCACCCACTGCAGTGCAGGCATTGGTGGATAATTGGGTATTAATATTCGGTGCCCCAAATGCAGATCCATTCGGATCAGGGACGGGAATTTGAGTCCACACTGTTTCAGTCCATGTTGCGCTTGTTGGGCGTTAAAAAACTGCGTACAAACCGGTACTGTCCACAATCGGAATGTATGGTAGAGCGCTTTAATAAGACGCTGATTTCTGCGTTGGCTTGTACCGTGAATGACTTTCAAGATGATTGGGATTTGCAGGTCAAGTTTGTGGCACACTGTACGGAGCATGCATCTATGGGTGTGACTCCTAACAAGTTACTATTTGGTGAGGAACTCCGACTGGCAGCTGATCTGCAGTTTGGGGTAGTGAATCGTCAAGTAGACCGGCCTTGTGAGATCGTGTTTGTAAGATGGTTGGAGCATGGCTTTCACCACGCATATAGCGCAGTTTGCGATGCTTTGGGTTGGGCAGTGGTTCGTCAAAAATCTGCCTATGGGCCTTCTGCGTGGCGTCAGTTCAAGGTGGGAGATTGGGTAGTGCGGTATCATGCACCGCTAGCTCGGGTCAAGCTCGCGAAGAACTGGGATGGTCCATTTACTATAACAGAGGTTGTCTCTGACACCACAGTTGTTATGAAGGGCAGGGATGGAAAATAACGTAAATCCAATGTTAGACGTCTTAAGCTTTACACCGAGCAGATGTCTAGAAACGCTGGGCCATCCTCCTGGTTGGATGCTCATGTAGGAGACGGGCCTGCGCCTGCAAGGGTGGAGGCTGGCACTATAGATGCGTCTAGTCGGAAGAGAGTGCCTGGGCTTCCAGTTACTGCGGAGGAGGCTATGCGGCCTAAGCGCCATAGACCTAACAAGCGGAGAAATAAACCTCCGCATCGTTCTAGATCAGTGTCTGATACTGATAGTGTTGTTTCCGTACGCAGTAGCTCGGGTAGTGACCCAGTTATGCCCAAAATATTGCTAACACTAACAGTAGCACATATTCCAGGCAGTCAAAATACTTTGGCTGACAAGAAAAGTAAACATTTTCACGACCATTTAGAATGGTCGTTGAATCAGAATATTTTCGACAACATTTGTCACAAATGGGACAAACCAGATATTGATCTACTTACATCACGCAATAACAAAAAATTACCAAGATATCTGTCTTGGCATCCAGAGCCAGAAGCCTGGAGAGTAGACGCATTCTCATTAATTTGGAATAATAAGTTCTATTACATATTCCCTCCATTCAGCATTATTAGCAGAGTGGCCAGGAAGATCAAGATGGATCACACCCATGCATTACTCATAATACAGCATGGGAAACACAACCATGGCTAGCGGCAATAACATCAGCAGCAAAAGACATGATAAAGATTCCCAAGAGAAAGGAACAACCTTCAACATCAAGGACCACTAACAGTCCACGGAGATGTGTCGACATCACCCCTTTTGGCATTCCTTTTTTATGAAAACATTTAGAACAATTTGGTTTAGACAAAATAACGAAAGAAAGACTTATTTCACATGCCTGGATGAAAGGAATGGTGAAATTATACACAAGTTATTTAAAGAAATGGGGACTTCATTGCCTTCTCAAAGGAGCCAAACTGTTACAACCTACAATAACCCAAATATTAAGATTTCTAAGAATTCTAGAAGATGAAGGATTAGGATTTGGTGCAATAAATGCAGCAAGATGTGCATTACCGATTATTCTACCAAGAATTGATGGACAAACGATTGGGAAACATCAGTTAGTACACTGGTTCAGTAGATCGGCGTATGAAAGAAACCCACCCAAACCAAAATATAATAGGTTTATGGATGTGTCAATAGTATTCACGTTATTCAAGTCATGGCCTAGCAATAGGCATTTATCAATGAAGGAACTAGGATTTAAATTAGCAGTTCTTTTACTGCTAGTTACGGGACACAGAGGCCAAACAATTGTGGCACTCTGATTTAGACATTGCTAAAGGCCCTGTCACACTACGACGTTTCTCACCGGCGTGCCGGCAAAGCAAAAAATATTTGCAACCCGTCGACACACGTCAAACTCTTCGGCGTTTTGGGAGAAAGTTTGACGGGGCGCAGCGTGATAGTGGTGTGTTGGTGGCGCGTTATTGGCGTGCTAGTAGCATGTCATTGGCGCGTCGGTAGCGTGCCGGTGGCGTGTTAGTGGCACGCCGGTGGCATGTAGGCAGCGTGTTAGTACCGTGTCAACGCATACACACCCGCCACCAACACGTCAAGACGCGCCGGGAACACGTCCAGACCCACCACCAGCATGCTCAGACGTGCCAGCAACACGTCCAACGCGTCAAAAAACGCTGGAGCAACGCCAATATCGCGCCAACTACCTGTCGATCAGACGTTACGGACGCGCCGACGGAAAGGTCGCATTTTGGGGGGAAAAGCCAACGTTAACCGACGTTGATCAACGTTCTGGCAGTGTTCCCCCGGCGCGCCGCCAACGGGTATCGACATCTGGATAACGCGTCCGTAACGTCCCCTCCAACCCGTCAGGACGCGCTGAAAGTTTTGTGCAAGCACAAAACGATCGGCGCGACCAGACGCACGCCGACGTGTCCATTCACACGTTGCTATCCCTCAACGTGTACCGACGTGCCGGTAACGTGTCCCGACGTGTACCAAGGTTTCGACCAAAAAGACAACACGTCGATGCGCGTTGGTGGGAAATGTCATAGTGTGACAGGGCCTTAAAATCGAATCGCACAGGGGACCCACTGTCCACAGTACATGTAAATAGTTTTCCAGAAGATAAACGGATATGTGTAGTTTCAGCCATTAGGGCTTATATATCCAAGTCATGCGGAATTAGAAATTACAGACAGCTACTAATTAGCTTTATTAAACCGCATAAAGCTATCTTGAGAGACACACTCACAAGATGGACCACCAAGGCGCTTAAACACTGGACACTATGCCTCTCACTCAACGCCTGGAGCCATGGTTTCCAAGGCAAGACAATTAGGAATCTCGGTAAAGAGAATCCTTGCACATGCTGGGTGGAAGACGACTAGATCGTTTGCAAAACATTGCAACAATCGACTAGAAAAACAAAGCGGCCAGCGACTCGCCTACTCACCAACTAAAGACAGGTGAGAAACAAAATAAAATAAAATTTTGGCTTAATTATATACATAGTATGGTTACAACATTAATGTATAAAAGGATAAAAAATGAGATTACGTAAAAGTCTCCCTGGGCTACGGGCAGCCAGAGGCGTAGTACTGAGGTAAAATAGTATAGTTATACAAATCTTACCTGGGTACAGATGATGGATAGCTGGTGTTTTCCTGAGGTACTAGCCTCTTATAGTCGTGGGTCAGGGCCCGCCCACCCTACCCTACAATGACTATCACGTTTCGCTAGAACCAAAAGGAAAACACAATAAGTATCCATATAGAGTTAAAATCAGTTTTTATCCTATGAAGTACGTACAAGATTGCTGGACCCAGATATGCTTCCTTCTCCTTGACCCACAAGTATCCGAGCCTAGTACCTCGGGAAAACACCAGTTATCCATCATCTGTACCCAGGTAAGATTCATATAATTATACTATATATATACACACACATTTAGACCACTTTGCTTTTTGTTTAATATTAAAGAAAGAAAGAAAGGGAGGAAACCTCAATGATAGCCATAAAATATTAACAACGTCTGCATATTAACTAAGCGGCCAGCCATACTCAAATCTGTCTCATCCTATAACCAGTATGAGGTAATCTCGCCAGCCATGTTCATATGCCATTATGTAATCATTATTTATTGAGGGAGCGTGATTAATGTTAATGACATAATCGTGGCATGACTTATTGCACCTCATATCTCACAAAATAAACATGGCTGGCATTACCGTAAGCCAACAATGTCGAGGCTACACAATTTGAACTTCTGTAATGGTTTCGCACAAATGTAGTCCTCTACTATTACTAAGGCCTAAAAAAACTTGTGTTTCTGATTGCAGGCAAGCAAAAAGCAGGGTATGTAAGCATTTCTTTTAATACATTTTTTTTTTTTTAACATGAAGCCCTGGACTGTGATGTAATGTAATCTCATAACCTCATGCAACTTGTCAGACAATTTTCATTGAAGCAACAATGACAGGGATGGATCAAGGAAGATTATCTATTGCTGTCTTCATAGACTTTCGTAAAGCATTTGATACTGTAGACCACAAACTTTTAATAGAAAAAGCAGCAAATAGTGGTCTGGGCACAGGGACAACTAAACTACTAAAAAATTACCTACTAAACCGTTCACAGTATACTAGACTTGAAGGTGTTAATTCCTCACTGAGAGAAGTGAAGACAGGGGTACCACAGGGATCTACCCTGGGCCCACTATTATTCTTAATCTACATCAATGACCTCCCACTAGTACTTGAAAAAGTAAAGGGAAGCATATTTGCTGATGATGTAGCACTGGTAGCTACAGACGTTGATGTGAAAGTGGCTGAATCCAAAATGAATCATGATTTAGAAAGAGTAAACCAGTGGAAAAGGGAAAATAAACTATCCATAAATATTATAAAAACTAAATATGTAATATTTGCAACTAAAACTAAATGTTCCAGCTCACCAATTGTCAGTATAAAAATAGGAGAGTGTATACTTAAGGGGGCTCTAAGTTATAAATATTTAGGTACTACACTTGACCCTACAATGTCAGGAACCAGTCAATTAAATAGAATTACCAGAACATTGGCAGCCAAAATGAACACCTTCCGGAAAATAAGGCATTATATGAGCGAAGAGACTGCACTTCTATTGTACAAAACCACAATACTGCCCATCATTGATTATAATGACATAATATATAATATACTAACTAAAAAGCAGCAAGCAAAGCTCCAAACTATTCAAAATAGAGGTTTGCGCACAGTATTTAAAGGAAAAACACTACATACCATTGAGATGCACAATAACGCTAAACTAGATGCCCTAAATATTCGCAGAGACAAGCACCTATTAGGCCTAATGTACCCACCGCGCGAAAGACCCATATTACATAGACACACCTACACAAGCCACACGTGCAGCACAAGCCACCCTCCTGAAAGTGCCGCATGTTAAAACTAGTAAAATGAAAAAGTCACCGGTTGTTCTGGGGGGAGCACTCTGGAACCAACTACCAGCACGTGTCAGGAACAGTGATTGTTACAAAACTTTCAAGATAAACCTCCATGCACATTTAAATCAACCAGCCTAGGCCAACGCAGATCAATGATACACTGGGTCGGTGTTGCCATTCCTTTCCCTGTCCCCCCACTCCCCCCCCCCCCCCAAACAAACAAACACTGTAAACCCAACCAGTAGCAGCCAACTAGACCAAAAACCCATCTACAATGGAATGAGCCTCGAAATGATTGTAGTTGGATCCTACTGAGGTACATGATTAATCAATATTAACGTACTTACTAACTCAATAGGCCCCACCTGAGATTACCATGAACGTAAGTTCAATCACAAAGGCCCAGCCTACATCCCCCATCACCCTTTCAAAGAGTATGTTACTACTAGAAAGATAATCAGCTATGCCCCACCCCCTACTAAAGCCTACCATACTAGTCTAACTTAGTTACCTCCCCGCATATGTTTCTTTTTTTCTTATCTTGTTCTTTAACTATCATTCATGTACCAATCTTTTGCTTATTTTCCTGTAATTGTCTATTTGTATATTGTTGTAGATTTGTTTACTGTGTAGAGGCAATTGTGATTAGGGCTGGAAGACCAGTGCATTAGCACTGACAACATGTTATTCAGAGGAATAAAAACACTTGAACAAAAAAAAAAAAAAACCTCAAAAGTTACGATCGGCAAATCCTTGCAGGGCGGTCGAGCAACCGGAAACACATTTTTTTAGACCTAATTTATCTGCACCATATTGAGGTTTAGTCATATATGCCTAAAGGCCCTGTCAGACCTTGCCAAACTGGGGTACCGGACACTGTCCGGCGATGTTCGGGTACCGTCCGGTACCCATCCGGCAGTGTCCGGCGGTCTCCGGTACAAGTTTTGAACGTGTTCAAAACTTCTGCCGGACACCGCCAGACTGACGTGTCCGGTATGTCCGGTATGTCCGGTACCCATCCATACATGTCCGGTACCCATCTGTTGGTGTCTGTTTTATCTGGTACATGTCCGGTACCCATCCGTTACATGTCCGGTTCTCGTCCAGTGCATGTATGGTACTTGTCTGGTCGCCCGGTGCCAATTGACCCGATTCCGCTCCATTTTGATACATTTCGATACATTTTGTGTACCGGGGAGCACCGGACTAGAAAATTCTTTGTCCGGTGGTCTCCGGTACTCAGTCTGGTACGGTGTGACAATGACTTTAGTTACTGATTTAAATTAGGGCTTAGATCATAATAAATGCATCATTTTTGTGACTGGATAATATAATATCGTAGCAGAGTTTTCGCTACCTATGCGGGAGGTCGTCGGTTTTATTTCCGGCCAAGTCAAAACAAAGGCTTTCAAAAATTGGTGCTAGCTACTTACTACCTTGCCTGGCATTTGTTATTTCTAGGATAGGGCAGGTGCTTTCTATCAAGATAATATGACTGGCAGGAACATTTTATCATGGTACCAGTTATGAATCACTGAGTGTAGATTATACTTTGGACATGTTCATTGTGAATCATGTCTATGCATCACTGAGTGTAGCCTCTACTTTGGACATGTCGAATCTGAATCACAGCTATGGGCTACTGAGTGTAGTCTCTACTTTAGTCATGTTCATTATGAATCACAGCTACGGATGTCTGAGTGGAGCCTCTACTTTGGACATGTCGATTCTGAATCGCAGCTATGAGTCACTGAGTGTCGCCTCGACTTTAGCCACCTTCATTATGAATCACAGCTATGGATGTCTGAGTGTAGCCTCTACTTTGGACATGTTCATTCTGAATCACAGCTATGAGTCACTGAGTGTAGCCTCTACTTTAGCCATGTTCATTATGAATCATAGCTACGAATGTCTGAGTGTAGCCTATACTTTGGACATGTCCTTTATGATTATCAGCACACAAAGCATGATAACCCCGCACACTCAGGTCACTATAAAAAGATATATCCTCTACACAGGCGTCGATTCATGACAGCGTAGCAGTTAACAAACAGCTATCTAGGTCATTAACCTGTCATTTCCCATGACGTCCATGCCTTCCAGGCCAAACACATTATTTACTTTATGATTATCAGTCTAAAATTTGGAAATTCTTATGTTCTCCCAATGCACATAAACAGCTGATAGGAAGCACCTTGATAATAGAAGTCTAGAATTACTGATGCACAGAGAGAATAATTCTTTCCCTTGTTTGAACAAAAATGTTTAAGTTTGTTTGTTGTTTTAGGTTCTAGCAACATCTAAGGTCATATCAGGACGGGAAATGTTTAGTTATAACTAGATACTAAGCGTTTTAAACGCATTGAGTAGTTAAACCAAGAGTAGTTAAAGCTAAATTAGAGCGCTCCCCCTCCTCTTACTATATAAACAAATCACTAATTATTCACAAGAGGATTATTATTATTATTATTATTATTATTATTATTTATATATATTTTTTTCTTTTACAAAAACAATGTTTGTGGAGATTTGTGATTTTGTTGGTGTCGCGGATATTTTCTTTTGATGTCTATAATTCTTCCGTTTTACAAAAGAAACGGGGGAGGAACCTTTTCCCCCGGTTTTTCCCGGTGGGAACATGTGTGAAGGAGCTGTATGAGTGAGTGAGTGAGTGAGTGAGTGATAATGAATGCTCCCATCATGCTTTCAAAGTTTCAATGATGTTCATAATGTTGAACGACCCCTAAATCTTTGGGTCAAGGACATTGACAGTCACTTACAGTTCACGTCCATAGGGCAAATAGTCTCCGAACGCTTGTTCGCACCATAGAGATGCCCACACGGTGGGAGACTCCGTGGAAGAGGCACCTAGCGGGACAACTGTTCTTTAATCGGCGCTTATCAGTTAAAACCTCGGATTTCCTCGTCCTCCTATCACCCCCCCCCCCCCCACTACACACCCCATCTCCCTACAAAATGGATTTGTGAGCGTGGATAAAAGATTAAAAGAAAGCGTTGACAAAAAATATCCCGCCCCGCTCCCCAAAAAACCCTGATCAATTAGACAGTTTATTCATTGAATAATGTCTTTTGTCAGCGCCTGAGCTCTGGTCTTCCGGCCGTACAGTACAATTCCTTAATACATAAATGAAACTGTCGGTTGTAATAGTATTATTAGTAAATGCATGCAAATTCTGTTTGATACTATAGGTATTATGCATATTGATTATTATAAATGGTATATCAGCTGTAGTAGTAATTGCATACAATTCCAGTTCCATATATCACCCTTTTTCTTTCTTTTTTTACATTCTACCGATCTATTGTCATATGAAATTGAAACGCCAGTAATCACTCAAATTAATAGACAGCCATGGATTGTGTTACCATAGCCTAGGAAATTGCCCCAGGTTAGGAAAGTGTCCTACTCTGTCCCCTCTCTAGTCCTCTTCTTCCCCCTCAATCTAATCACAATCACTACTTCAGTCATGTTTTATCATCATCTGATAAGCAAGAATAACTGCCCGAATGCCACCATTTTTTCATGACATTTCTGTTTTGAACGGCTTTGATAGACAGCTCATTCTGTCCTCAACACAGCTGGTAAGTCCCTAGCTCTGTCTAGTCCGATGAAAGCATAACATATTTGAAACCAAACCATTGACCTAGATTTGATCCCACGCACCCAACTTACTCCTGCACTTATTAAACAGTTGTTTCGCCATAGAAGGAAATATTAAGTCAATTAATCAGAACCCGTCAAAAGCCTATGTTGTCAGCACTTTGACATGCAATGGCAAAATTAATTTGGCATGTTTTCACTTTAAATATATCTAAAGTTAGCCATCTATAATACAAAGTTCCTACAACCTAAATAGTAAAAGTGAGGTAGCGTACAGTCATCAACTTAATAAGTGTATCTACAATGACAGAAACTCAAAACCGTCGGACTATGCAACTTAAAGTTGCATAGTCCGATGGTTTGGAATTTCTGTATTTTTTCTGAGATAAATATATTAGATCAATCACTAGTATCTACTTTACATTAGTTCAAAGTTACTATTATTTTAAATGGTAAACTTTTGAGATATTTTGAGTGCAAACATGGAAAATTAGTTTTGGCAAGCTTAGCAAAACTCTGACATCATAGACTTCTGCAGTAACAGGTTCTGTTAAATTGACTCAGTATTGCCTTCTACGCAGAAATAAATGCTTAATAAGTGCATCAGTATCTAAGTTAGATATGTCAAATCAAATCCAGATAATTGGTTTGGTTTTGAAAATTTGATATTTCATCGGACTATGCAGCTTTAACTCCCTTGAATGTTCGGCCATGCCTATCGATGTGGCCAGTATAATTATGAGAGATGGTGAGTGAGTGACTGGGATTTTAGGTTCTAGCCATATCTTAGGTCGACTTATGACAATGCACACTCAGTCATGACGGTCTGATACAAGATGTAGGACTGCCCTACTATCATACAGTTCTTCCTGCACCGTGGTTCAATATCTTACTCAGTCACATTATTCTAACACTTTGACTAAGCTAACTAGTCCTTGCCCTATCCTAGTAACACCGAGCGCCAGAAAAGTAGCAAAATGTATAAATTTTGGTAAGTCACTGTTTTGACTCGGCCAGGAATCGTGCCCAACACCTGCATGGGAAGCTGGTGCTTTATAGAAATAAATATGTGGTGAAGATGAGTTCTGTTTGATTACAGATCGAATATTGACAAACTTGATTGATTGATTGATTTGGGAATTAAATAGGCAGTTAGATCATCAACACAACTTTATTCATTCACAATTATCTTGATAAAATGTACCTATTCATGGTTTGTATATCTTGAAACTACTTATTCTCTGGGAGGTATTTAGGGTATAATCAAGGCTGAGTGTCTCTGTTCACCTAATGACCATTCTCAATCTCAGTGGTTAGACTGCTGTAGTCCTGGGAATGTTTACACAGTTGATAAGCTTTCTATATGAAACAAAACAGAAAGAGGTTTAGAATAATGACTGACTAATTATAAAGAAAGGTTATAAATAAGCAATTCACTACCATAGAATTCCACACCAAGAAACTATCAGAAAACCTTAGTTTACTATACTATTTATAAGCTATGTAATTCCGTCTATCCCTTCCCTACATGATACCAATGATTATTTTAGCTTCAACCCAGTTGTTATAGATTGATCTGCCCATGGCTAGGCACAATAGTAAATTGTATACAATGCAATTAATATTTCTATAATATTTCTAGGATTTGAATATTTTATTAGGATATAGAAAATGTTCATTATGTAAAGAATATAATATTAAAACCTGGTGACGAGATCTAGCAACATTTGATGGCACTATCAGCTTACAACCATGTTTATTTAGGAATGCTCGTTATCCGACCAATAATACATCCATAATTTTGGCCACATCATTCGTCAGAGTTCAATATACCGTACATTGTTGGAAGGGAAGGTGAATGGCAGCAGAGGGAGAGGGAGACCAAGAACATCATGGTTTACAAATATTTCACAGTGGACAGGCTTAAATTATTCACAGTCTATCAGAACAGCACACCATCGGGACAAGTGGAGAACCATTGCATCCAACCCTCGACTAGAGGATGGAACTATTGATTGATTGATTTGGGAGTTTGGGATGAATACATCCATGGAACAGAATTCGCCCATTACTTTCCCGCTCCTGTATTCTTAAAGTTGCACAATCCGATGAAAGCATAACATTTTCTAAACCAAGGCATTTCACTAGATTTAATCCTGCATGTCCAACTTATCCACAACTGTACTGTACTGTAATCTTTATTATTGCATAGGTGGAGTATTAAGTCAGTTTAATCGAACCGGTCAATGCTGCAATTCTTGGAAGCTTATTATGTCCAGCAATTCGGTGTGCACACTGAAATTATTTCGCCTTTCCTCCACTTCTAATATCCCTAAAATTAGCCATTTATGTTAAAATTTACTCCTAACTAAAGTAAGGCAGATTATAGCGACCAACCTGATATATTTATTTTCAAAACATGGCAGAAACAAAACTTTTAAAATCGGTTAGTTGACTCTCGCTAATCTAGTGCTGGGAGCAAAGTAATCTGCATTAACGAGGGTTGACTATATCATAAGCCGTGTTCACACGGGCAATGTAAATCGATTCGTAAAAATCGACTTGCCTAGTTCGGCTTACATTTCTCCTGTGAACGGGCGTCTGAGTCGAATTAGGGCTGAATCGATTCGTGTGATGCGGATACTGTAAACCACCTGTGGAGGTCGATTACGTGAGGCGATTTCTGTGAGGCGATTTATTTTGTCCGTGTGAACGCACTGAGGCAGATTAAGCACCTCACACGCATGCGCAGTCGACACCTTAGTTTGTTGACTTTCCGGTCGATCAAAAGCGCATATTATATAATTTAATTAACAAAACAGCTATCTATGCACAGATATTTCTTTCATCATTTATTTTTAGGGTTTCACTGCCCAGCAGAAGTTTTGACCGTTCCAAACCAATACGATTCATTAAATACATATCTAGGTCGAACCCACACTCTCTCGGCCGACGTCGACGAACCCAAACTGGCGCTGGTCAGACTGGACTTGCTCATGCGCAGATATCGATTTCCGGCCCAACTACTGCCCGTGTGAACGGTCCGCTAATTCGCCTCACCTGATTCGATTTGTCTGATTCGCCTCACATTTTGCCCGTGTGAACACGGCTTATGGGCACTGCCATGTGATAGTACTCACTTGTGCCTGCTTTATTGTGTTGACCTACTGAGCTACTTTCTCTTAAATAGGAGGGGGAAATATACACGTACCTCAGTTCTAGATAATCATCAACGGAAGACTTTCGAGATACTACTCGAGTCCACTTCCATAAAATTGATATGAAAAAAAAAAGATGTTGACATCCCCCCCCCCTCCAACCCCCACCACACACACCCTGTTTGGATGTGGTTTATATTATTGTGTTGACATAAGGAAGTGTACCACAAATTGACATATAATTGATTGTATGCTTTTACACTCTGTAAAGGCGATGCACTTATGGTGCATAAATGAAACTGTCACAGTTTCATTAATAAAAGATATAAAAAAAGAAGAAATTCTCGCCGTGAATATGGCCTATGCTGCCGACACGGCGTTAAGAAACCATCAATCAATCACTTCTCGAATCGTTTGAAGCAGATTTAGCAGCTATGACTCATAACATAGTATGAGTGCAGAATGGTATTTGGAGATTTAAGGTAACGTTCCATATACAATAATGCGGTATGCCATTTTGTGTTGCCAATTTAACGCGCACTCATCCATTTGAAAAACTGTAGCTACTTCTGGACATATGGAACCATGCTAATGCATTTCCATTAATTTTTTTTCACATCTGCATAATGCATGACATATGCTGCTTCCATGCATATGGAATCTTAGCTTTAATTGTTCTTCAAGAATTATACAGTTTTATTCTCTGAAGTTTCAAAGCATAATTTTCTTGCCAATCCAATGGAGAAATAAGAAAGAAATGTAATCTAATTTTTGTTAAAGCCATAAAAAAAGAGCAGCAACCAAAGAAATTTACAAAGCGCTTTCTTGCCTAGCTGCTTGCAACACATTGATACATATCCTTAAATTGACAAAAATGCAGCTTGTTTATTGACCCCATTTCAGGATGTATGATTTCACCGTAACGATTGTTACTGGTAACGTGTCGTTACCGTGCTGGGGAAACTATGGAAGCGAAATTGCGTTTCCCATGATATTAATAAAATGCACCGCAATTACCAAAAAAAAAAATTAAATGCTGCAGACGGTTGTTTTCATTACATTATAGATGATTAAAGGTATATGTACAATTTCTGCAGAGGTGTGTTCAAAATATACTCCTACTAAATTTAATTAACTGTTTCAAGAATGGGTACCTATCGGAACCGAAAAACAGTTACCCATGGTTTCCAATGAGTACCAGGCACGGAACTCGAAAAGTGTTTCCCATGAAATCTGAAATCCTACAGCCTGTCATTTATCTACTCTATGTAATCCTAACCAGCTGACTGTTTTCCATATGGCTTTATGAGTCAGTAATACTCACAATAGAATATGATGCATACTACTATTTTTGAGTCACTGAATTCTAACGAATTATATAATTCTATTAATGTTCTTTTTTATAAATGCTGTTCTTCAGAACTTCTTCAACTTTGCTAATTGGCCAGAGTCAGGCCTGACCGTAGGTTTGCTGGTGCCCAGGGCATGTTGAATTTCAGCGCTCTTACCAGAAAAAAAAAGAAATCATAATGAGGAAAACCAGCAAATGTAGGAATAAAGAGTTTATTTCAATATGCAAGCCAAAGAAAACTGTTCAAACACAGCATCAAAGTTTTAAATCCTTTATTTAAAGCCGCATAGTCCGATGGAAATATGAAATTTTGAAAACCAAAGCAATTATGTAGATTTGATTCTACATATCTAACTTAGATACTGGTGCACTAATTAAACATTTGTCACCGCATTTTAAGAAATACTGATGCAATTTAAGAGAACCTGTTACTGCAGAAGTCTATGGTGTTGTAGTTTTGGCATGTTTGCCAAAATTAATTTGGCATGGTTGTACTTCAAATATCTCCAAAGTTAGCTATTTAAAATAAAAGTTACTTCAAACTGAAGTAAGGTACGTTATAGTGATCAATCTAATGTATTTATCTCAAATAAATCCTGAAACTCAAAACCATCGGACTGTGCAACTCTAATATAACTAGGAGAGAGAGACCGTATCTACCCTCCTGGCAATGATCTCCACACATTTTTTGTGACAAACAAACAGGCGACTGAGTTGCTGGTACCTTCAGCTGGCTCTGACCCGAGTCCACACCACAGGACAAGCTGTCATATAGGGCTTAATCGATAAATCAACTCAGCTCACCCGAGCCACTTTTTGGCGCATGCGCACATCCTACAGCCTGGGGTCGAATAATTGAATACGTTTCCCCACGCTCGGGGTGAAAAAAATGGTGGCTTAATCCCAAACTTGAAAAAAAACCAACAAAACTGAGAGACCAGTGGCCGCGTTCAAGGTATGCCTCAGACATTCCTGACGTCACGCTAGTCTGAATGACTTTGGCTGGCAGGTGCCTCAAAAATAGCGGCCTGCATAGGGTGCAGCCATTTGCAATTGAAAAGAAGAGCTCTGATTGGCTGAAGCCACTGAATTCGGCGGCCATTTTCTAGGTGCTTTTTTATGTCCTGTCTGAAAAGGGAGCCATCTCTGAGATGACTCAGAGGCATACCTTGAACGCATATAAGCCAAAAGGATGTCTCGGAGTCGACTCGGAGGCTTACTTATTGAATTAAGGCACATGATTCCATGTTGCTATTTATAACCCCTCTGTCTTAGTCACCCCCTGTGATGGTGTCTATTTAAAACTGTGACAGAACTCTTGCTATTGTGACCACTTGGTTAACACTACATACACTGTTCAGGCTATTTGCGCTGAAGTTGGATACAACGAGCATTTGGGCACACATTATTTCCCTCCGCATAAATTATGTGTAAGTAGACCACAATGTCCAAACGGCCTGAAGACCAGTGACTTATCCAGAAGAATATACCATCAGACCCCCCCCCCCTCACCCCACCTCCAACACAACAAAAACAAAGAAATAACTATGCCTCACCGCATAATGCTTAGGTAGGGCCTTTGAGTAGAACCTAATCATAGAAAACATTTCAGTATGTCCCGAAGAAAAATGGCATAGAAGAATGGGATTTGAAAGCCGTGGGAACAGGGTGTGTCTTAGCACTATTGTGAGTCCCCCCCTCTCCCCCCCCCCCCCCCCATCCTCCATTCGTTGGTATTGTTTCTTCAAGTTAAAATTATAGTACTCTGCACTGACCTCTCAGACAAGGAGCCACATAGACAGGTAGGCCTACATTTGGATAGGGAGATTGCATCAGGGGGCCTAGATAGTGTAATGGTTATCACACTGGCCTTGGAATGGCAATAAGTGTAGGTTCGAATCCTACCTAGGCGCATTATTTCCCATTTTTATCACACCCATGGCAACATTTGTTGGTCTCACTCACATATATCCATTATCTGTAAATGTCTGTACACTTCCTGTTAAAAACCCTGATTAGAAGCTGGTAATTGCGAACAAATTTCTTTATTTTTTAAAACATTTACATAACAAATACAATGTTATTTTGGATATGGGCTTTTTAACATAACATGTGTGTGTTTGTATTAATTCCTGCAGGTTGTATGTAACCCATCCATTTAAATCTCCTTCAATGCAGGCCTAACGAATGCTATCCGCTGGTGCAGGCCATTTTCGAGTGTCAAACCCAGAGTGCCGCGAGTTCACTAACCAGACGCCAGGACGACCCACCCGGCCCCGGCTCTCCCCACATCTCCCCCAGCATTAACATTAACAACACGCGTGTGTGCTGCCCCTGGTGTCAGAAGTGGAACTGCCATAATGCCCCCTGGCGTGTAGCGCCGCAACTATAGTGATGCCCCCTCGGGGCGCGGCGCGGAACCAGCAGCAGCAGACAACAGCGTCCCAGGGTAATCTTGGGGTGACGGCGGCGGGCGGCGGAACTAACCTGCTTCTTGTAGTGGACACACTGTAGTCACCATGTTCCTCCTCCTGAAGCAACTACTCCAGGGTGCTAGTGTGGAGATGTCGTTGGCGCGGGTGGTGACGTGGATCGCGGCGGGAGCGATGGTGTTCGGCGGGGTGGTACCGTTCGTACCGCAGTACCTGGAGATTAGGCGCACAGGAAGCGAGGAGGGCTTCTCCACCTTCGTCTGCCTGACGCTCATCATCGCCAACATTCTGCGGATATTCTTCTGGTGAGTGAGGAGGCGTGGGTGGGTTTGATTGATTGATTGGTGGTTTCTTTACGCCGTTTTGGCAGCATAGGCCATATTCACGGCAGGTGAGTGGACAAGTGAGTGTGGTTGAGTGAATGGACGAGTGGGTGGGTGAGTGAGTAAAAAAGTGGGGGACTGAGTGAATGGGTGAGTGAGTGAATGAGTGGGTGGGTGAGTGAATGAGTAAGTGGGTGAATGGGTGAGTGAGTGGGAGCGTGAGTAAGTTTAGAGAGTTAGAATATCCTTACAATGGTATTGTTGGGACCCAAATAAAGCGATCGATATAAGGGAGTGGTCGATCTGTGGAGGGGTAGGTATAGAGTTTTTACTGTAATGTATTTTTTAAAAAGAATAAGTAATATTAAATTTAAAGTTGCATAGTTTTATGGTTTTGAGTTTCTGTCATTTTCTGAGATACCTATATTAGGTTGATTGTTATAATCTACCTTACTTTAGTTTGAAATAATTTTTATTTTAAATGTCAAACTTTTGAGATATTTGAAGTGCAAACATGCCAAATTAATTTTGGCAAGCACGCCAAAACTCTGACACCATAGGCTTCTGCAGTAACAGATTCTATTAAATTGCCTCAGTATTCCCTTCTGTGTTGTGACAAATATTTAATAAGTACACCAGTATCTAAGTTAGATATGTAGAATCAAATCTAGATAATTTGGTTTTGAAAATTTGATGTTTTTATCAGACTGCAGCTTTAACCGAAAACTGAAAATCTTGCATACTAAGTTGCATTGGAAGGAGGAAGACATTTAGAGGTACACATACAAAAAAGAAGTGTCCCCTGTCTGTTCGGATCAGTGGCGACCCTGACACCTCTGTGTTCACGCTTCAGGTTTGGACATCGCTTTGAGCTGCCACTGCTCCTACAAAGTGTCGTCATGACGATCACAATGCTCGCCATGGTTCACCTCTGTATAGAAGTCCGCAACCGGAATGAAATCATTGCTTCAAAACCACGCTCATTCACAGGTACCGTAATGTCGCTAATAATAATAATAATAATAATAATAATAATAGAAGTCGCACCCCGACCGCCGCCCCCCAGACCCCCTCGCCACAATCCACCTCTGGTAGAATCCATAATCGAAGCCCCAACGACACAGACTTTGACATTAAAGATTTTCAGTGGATTTCAGATACCACCACACACCCTCAGAAATTACCAGAGGTCAGATTTCTGCTGTTGTTGCTGCTGTTGCTGTTGGAGGAGGAGACAAAGAAGCGGAGTGAGAGCTCCAGTTGGAAGTTATAAATATAGAAATAGTTGGGGAAGTTGTTAGTAAACCGACAATTCTATTATGGATCTAATATATATAACCAAACTTAAAAACTGCACATTAACATACCTGAATAATTAATTAGTTAATTAATGCAGGAAGGGAAGCGGGACATGCGCATCTGTTATATATTTGTTTGCGACGCAGTGATTCTATGTAATAAAAGATATTATTATGTATACAATGAATTCTAACTCAACAAGGGCTGATGGTGGTGGGGATAGCTAATTGTTGTGTACTTGAATTAAAGTGACATAATCTGATAGGGAGCCTAGCTGGGATAATGGTTAGGACTCTAACCCAGAATGGCAGAAGTGTGGTTTCAAGTCCAACTGGGTACAGTTTTTCTCAATTGCAACCTGTCCCCCATGGTAAATATATTAGGTTAGTTGCTATAATCTACTTTTACTTTACTTTTAAATTTAAGTAACTTTTAATTTAAAGGGTTAGCTTTATAGATATTTGAAGTGAAAGCATGTCAAATCAATGTTGGTGTGCACACAGAAATGATGGACATAGGTTTTCTTTACCCATTTTCAAGCATAGCAGCACTGCACAAGGTCATCAAACTGCAATAAAAGTTTAATGAACATGTCAGTAGCTAAGTTTGTTATGTAGGAGCAAATTTAGGGTAAGTGTTTCGAGTTTAAAAAAAATTGATGCTTTCATCAGACTATTCAGTTTTAACTATTGTACAGTGAAGTACCGCTGAAATTGTGTCAAATTTTAAATTGTTTTAATAGATTTATATTATTGCTGGCTTTATTCAGTGGTTTTGAATTGGCACCAATTATATATCCACTTTATATTTAGGAACCGCATTTTAACACCAGGAGTTGAATGCTTTATATAATAGCGCTGTGATCAGTACCGGTTTATAGCCTTTTTGTGGGGTTATTTTTAATGACTAAATAACATCCACACACTTTAGAGTCATACTGATCTCATATTTGAACAATTAGAGCCACTGTAAGCAGAATTGATTCCCACTGAACTAGTTTAATATGGCATGCAATGGTGGGTGCGATAATATCGAGAAGTGTCTTATGTCAGATGCGTATGTCAGAATGCCATAGCCAATAAGCACAACTGCTTATCTAATCAGGGTGGGGTTTGATTTATTTTCACCAGGTTCTCTTTCTTTAGGGCTAAGTTCGAAAACCTTGGATTTTGCCAATTGGACTATGAGTGTTGACTGTAGTCGGAGGGTGGCAATACACTAGTAACTGTCTTCAAAGGACAGTGCAGCATCCACACCAATGTTGTCCTGACAGAGCAGGTCTCCTGTCATGGGAAGGACGCTCAAATGAGAGAAAAAAAACACCCCAAAAATATTTTGTACTGTAGTGAGGTGCACTGACCTCCCCAGGTGAAATGTCACATGCAACAGGTATCTGTGGGTAGATTAATTGAATCAGGGAGCCTAGATAGTGTAATGGTTATGATGGTGGTGGTTAGGACGGTAGCCCGAGAATGCAGAAGTGTAGGGTCGAGTACCACTCTAAGTGAAATGTTTCCCCTCATTTGCAAAATTCACCCCTCCATGACATTGGTGCCGTGTTCAGAATACTGTACAAGGTACATGTTGTATAGTGTTGAACCATCCCGGGGAAATTTCAATCACGGACAATTGGTCTTCCTCATTCCACTCCTCCTTGCCCTATCCTAGTTTGTTTGTTTGTTTGTTGTTGTTTTACGTCCTAGCAACATCTAAGGTCATATCAGGACGGGTACCAACTTGTGACAGTGCGCACTCATGGTGACTTTATAGTGCTGCCCCACTGGAAGACCAGGCCGCCAGCACCATGACCTGATATCCCACTCAGTCACATTATCCTGACACTGAGCCAGCCAGTCCTTGCCCTATCTTAATAATGCCGAGCGCCAGGCTAGGAAGCAACAAGTATCAATTTTTAAGTCATTGGTTTGACTCGACCAGGGTTCGAACCCACGACCCCACGATCTACCAACACGGGATACGGACGCTCTAACTCATTCGGTCATTCCGTCTGGTCCCCTATCCTAGTAATGCCGACCACCAGGCTAGGTAGCGACACATATAAATTATTAAGTCATTGGTTTGACTTGGCCAGGGTTCGAATCCCAGGACATACTGAGCATGCATCAACCTGCTGTGGATGTGCATGAATACATTTGATGTCTTCCTGTGGTGTGGCAACAAAGGCAGTCAGTGTTCTGCTGCATAAGTACATATAGGTGTCCGTCGTTAGTTAACCAAAAGTTGCTGTATTTATTTATATACAGTCAATGTCATGTTAGACAAACCAGTTCTCATCTGATCACCGAAGTTAAGCAACATTGAGCCTTGTTACTTAGTACTCAAACGTGTAGTAGCCGCCTCCGAATACAAGGTGCCATAGACATCCTGATACAGGCTTATAATCCCATCAAATCAGGAGCTGATAAGAAATTACGATAATTGTTGACGTGGTCAATCATTGCACTTGCGACAGACCTGGACCGCACCTACTTCTGGCGCTGGACTAACTTCGAGAGCTATATCCAGTTCCTGCTACTCGTCACCCTGCTGGTGGGGGCCATCACCTACCTGCTCCTCAAACACACATTCTACATCGAGTCGCTCGGCTTCATGGCTGTCCTTTTCGAGGCAATGCTTGGTGCGCCACAGTTCTACAAGAACTACAGCAACTCGTCCACGAAGGGCATGAGGTAAGGCTGCAAACAGCAGATGTCACATAAAGACAAGGAATAATGATCTATTTGTTTTGGTTACAATCGTTCATTAAGCACAGGAAATTTCAATTGCGGAAAATTGGTCTTCCTCATTCCACTGCCCCTTGCCCTATCCTAGTAATGTAGAGCGCCAGGCTAAGTAGCAACAAGTATAAATATTTTATGACATTAGTTTGACATGGCTAGGGTTCACACTGTGGTTTGAATCACATGACCTGTCACATGGGACGCGGGCGACCAACTCATTTGGCCATCCCGTCTGGACCTTACCTTTGTTCTTTAAAATTTCTGCTGAGTTCCTTATTTAATTTTTTTTTAACAAAATAAAATGAATACACTTTATTGTACACATAATGACTAAACCATCAGATTTGTATGAAGTATATCTTTTCATATTAACCTGGTTGATATATATCAGTTTTTCAAACAGAATTCACCCTCGGGATATGGGTCTGTACAGCCAGTCAGTGTTGGTAACCTTCAGTCTCATTATTCATTATTTGGGGTTTTCAACTTTAAGGTTTTCAGGGTCATGTGCATAGCTTCATATATCCACATTACCGTTGACAAGTTTGGGGTTATTCACTGATTACATAAGACACACTGCAAGAAGCCCATGGCGCTCAACTCATTCGGCCTGTGCCTGTGCTTGTGGTGGAGTGGTTAGAGTATCTGACTTTTTTCTAGGTCAGACTTCTAATCTGAAGGTCAGTGGTTCGATTCCCCATACCATCACCTCTGCCAATTTGGATTTCCACCACTGTGTATAACTTACAGCGTCATCAAAGTCCAGTTGCTCTCATACGTTGTCTATGTGGTGTGGAAACTAAAAATCCCTTGGGTCGGTGAAAGTGTAGGCTTGGGCTTTCTATCAACCAAGTGTCTAATGGTGAAAACAAAGACTATTCAGACTTATCCATGATAGGCAGTATAAATCTTCAATAACAAAAAAAATAATATTAAAAAAAAAAAAATGTGGTCATCTCGTCTGGTGTTGCAGCGTGAACATGGTGCTGTGCTGGACGATGGGCGACGTCTTCAAGACTGTCTACTTCTTCATCCGGCGGGCTCCGCGACAGTTCTGGGTGTGCGGCATTCTGCAGGTGTCGCTCGATGTCTCCATCCTCCTCCAGGTGCTCTACTACCGGCGCCGTAAGGACGCCATCCTGTAGCCATGGCGACGGGGCGACCAGTCGGTAACCATGGCGACCAGCACCGCCATCACATCATTTGCTGCCGCCCTCGGAGTCGCATTTCGTCTACTGTCCGACGCGCCAGTATTTTCGTACTCCCGAGGCCTGGACAGCTGGTGTGTGTTTATGTGTGTGTACGTGTGTGTGTGTGTGCGTGCGTTATTTGTGTGCGCGCAGAGGATCATTTTTAAATAGGGTGATGCAGGGACTATATTTACACCATTTGCTGCTAGAATGCTACCAGGCAGAAAATACATATCTATATACATACATATGTATGTGTGTATATACATATGTATATACATGTATGCATGTATATTATATGTACTATACATGTTATATAAGTGCGTGAGTGACAGTATTCGCGGCACTGGTAGCGGTGGGGGTGGTGGCGCCACCTGTCCCACAGTGAAGAGGGGTCACCCATAAAGTAGTATACAACATCAGGGTGGCCAATAAGGAATATTCCCTTATGCGCCTTTATACTCGCATAAGTTTTATACATCACGTATATATATATATATATATATGTATATATACACACAGGATGAACGATCTCTGCACTTTCGCTGATTTCCACTATTTTTTATATTCTAAACTATTTTGACAGTTGCCTTTCCGTAAAAAACCGACAGCCCCTCATAGGCTTAGCATTAGCGGAGAATCGCGGGAAAATTTATTGGATGTCAAGTTTCCGATTTTCTGGTCAAAGGTGACTTTCATCCCTAGTATATACATGTGTATATTATATATATAGTATATGTTTGTATATTTTATATATATATAATTTATATATATATCCATATATATACCCATATATATAATATACGTATATTATTCATATATATCCCGACATATATACATTATTTATAAGTCTGGATTTATGTGAGTATATATCCATATATATGTGTGTGTGTTCGGAAGGAAAAATCCAAAATCCAGATATATATTTCTTTTCATCCGAAGGGACCACACAATACTATTATCTTCCGCAATATTCTTAAAATTGTTTGGAAAACCCCACAAAGCAACAACTATTTAAAAAAAAAATCCAGAATGATCCGTTTCATTTCCTCCAACAATATGCAAAGGTCCAGTATAAAAGTTGTATGAATATTTACTCTTAAATATAGAGCAACCACTGAAAGAAAACAAAATGGGCTCGTTGAGATTTACTGTGACCAGAAGAGTCAAGAAGGTCGAATTCTAGAATGTGATATTTGTTAATGGACCGCGTGGTTTGGGGAATCTAATGATAATCTCAAACATTATCAGCCTTGCAAGCCTGTTATGGGCGGCCAATATAACAGTGGACAAGATTTTGCATATAATTTGTTTAGTGTGCTGACTAAACATACGGGTATGCTGCTGTAATTTTATGTTGATTCATACAGAATCACTCTTGGTACCCTCCAGTTGCTCTTACTTTAAATTGTGTAGTCCGAAGGTTTTGAGTTAATTTTAATTTGTTAGAGATAAATATATTATGTTGATCATTATAATCTGCCTTACTTTAGTTTGAAGCAATTTTTATTTTAAACTGCTAACTTTGGAAATATTTGAAGTGCAAGCATTCACAAATCTTTGGCATGCTTTTGTTTTGTTTGTTTGTTGTAGTTTTACGTCCTAGCAACATCTAAGGTCATATCAGGACGGGTACCGACTTGTGACAGTGCACACTCATGGCGACCTTATAGTTCTGCCCCACTGGGATACCAGGCCACCAGCCCCATGACCTGATATCTCACTCAGTCACATTATCCTGACACTGAGTAACTTTGGGGATATTTGAAGTAAAAATATGCAAAATTAATTTTGGTGTGCGCGTTGAAATTCTGACACCACATGCTTTACAGTAACAGGTTCTATTAAATTGACTGCATTAACCGTTTATGCATCAACAAATGCTGAATTGACCAGCATCTAAGTTTGATGTGTGATATCAAATCTTAAGTAATATATTTGGTTTAGAAAAGTTAGTTTTCATCGCATTTTGCAGCTTTAATGTTGCCCCAAGTATTTGACACCTAGCACATTGTAATAATTCCTCTCAAGGTAATTGTGTGCATAAAAGCATTTGAGGAAGTAATCATGGTGTTCACTGGATATACATACACTGAACTGCATTGTGGGATTATACAATTTAATCAGATATGTAGTCAGTTGATGATTTGGTTGGTTGTTGGAGTTTTACGCCCTGGAAACATCTAAGCTCATATCATGATGGTGTCAGTTCATGAAATATTCGATGCAGTGGTTGAGATTTAGTGTACACTCAATTAAACCATTTATTTTTGTATACTCTCGGCCCCCTCCCTTTTGGGACCCTAGACTTAAACCAATTGGCCTAATAGTTAACCTACAACAGATTCGGTGCAATATCAAGGTTATTATTTTTAAAACAGCTTTCTTAAAATTAAAATTAAAATTAAGGACGGGGGGGGGGAGGGGGTAAGTTATGAAAATTTCATGAGAAATTCTATTTGAAAAAGATTTGATCGGACTCTGAGTGTTTCATTATTTGTTCTGGATTTGTTGTGTTCCTGATTTTCATCCTTGTATTAAAAGGTGGAGGTTACAATACAAACTCGCAGGACGAGAACTCCACCTGCTCTCCAGCACATTTTTGGATGAGTTCCCTATCTGTATATAGTTGCTAAGAGAGTGACAAATCTTCCAGAGTTGGTCAAACAAAACCTTTTTGAGAACTGTCAGTATGTCTTAGTTATTTATATATCAGTTTATATATTTTAAAATGCCGATTACAAATTCCAAATAGGCGAGATGTGACGTTTGCAAAGACAAAATAACAGTTTAAAGTATTAATTACTGGCATAGGGCAGTAAATATCACAACCACCATCTTTAACCAGACAGGATGGCCGAATGAGTTAGAGCGTCCGTCTCCCGTGGTGGTAGATCGTGGGTTCGAATCCTGGTCGAGTCAAACCAATGACTTAAAAATTGATACTTGTCGCTTCCTAGCCAGACGCTCGGCATTACTAGGGTATGGCAAGGAGCGGTGGAATGAGGAAGACCAGTCGTCTGCGACTGAAATTTCCCCTGCGTAAACAACTAATGTACCCCAAAAAATCCACAAAAAACCATTGAACGCATCAAATTGTCAAAGACCTATATTTGAGTGAAAATAGGGGGTTTGTTGCATTCAAACATGCTAGAATAATCAAAGGTATTACCCAAACATATTTAGTTGAGTAGACAGAAACCTGATGGGATAAACTGAGCTGGAGGGAATTTCTCAGTCCATTACTGAGGGATGAAAGATCTCCGCGATTTCGCAGATTTCCGCGATTTTTTTATGTTTACTAATTGATGTTAAACAAAATGCTAAGGAATCAGGATGTATATGACAAAATTGGTTGGTTCGAATCCTATTCTGACCTGAGATGTTACCAGAACATAAAACCCAAATAAGAATGAGTTGAGTATGGGCGATAATATAGGAACAACCTGGATAGTTGAAACCTGACTTCTAGCATTTTCCCCGCGATTCCCTGACAGTGCTAATTCTATGGGGGGAAATCTGCGTTTTCGTGGAAATTGGCTGTCGGTGTAATACTCCTGGCTTGCTTTCCGCAATTTTTGTCGGAGACCACTTTCATCCCTGATTACTATGTACCTCGAACAAGGTACCTGTGCCAGACACTCAAGCAAAGGCGCCCTTGTGCAAAGTGCCCGATGTTACTATTCAAAACTACCATTCTCAAGTTGCAGTTTAGGTAATTCAAGACCACGGTCTTAGTTCTTACAAGACTCGTCTCATTGTGCCGGGAAATTGAAGTTAATTGTGTCAGTATTATGCAGTCCTTAATGTGTGTTGATTTTGTGACATATCAGTAGATGAACAAAGTATTGTGAGTGAATCATGCCATTTATTTACCTCCTTTGCCCACTCGTGATCTATGTGGACCATTGTTAATCCAGACTATGTGTACCCATCTTATATTATATTGCTAACACAATTATAATTCCATTATGTAAATAATATATATTATAATATATGTAGGTCACATTTAATTCTATGACACTACATTCCAATGGAGCCCTTAATACAGTGGCTGGGAACCATATGACCTTAAATTTGCATAGTCCAGTGATTTTGAGCTTCTGTCATTTGCTGAGATAAGTATATTAGGTTGATTATTATAATCTACCTTACTTTCGTTTGAAGTAACTTGTGTTTTAAATGGCTAACTTTTGAGAGATTTGAAGTGCAAACATGCCAAATTAATTTCGGCAAGCACGCCAAAACTCTTGACGCCCTAGGCAGGCTTCAGCAGTAACATATTCTATTAAATTGCCTCAGTATCCCTTTCTATGTGGTGACAAATGCTCAATAAGTGCACCAGTATCTAAGTTAGACATGTGGGATCAAATCTAGATAATTGATTTGGTTTTGAAAATTTGATGTTTTCATCGGACTATGCAGCTTTAAGTAGTACAAAGGTGCGTTTTGAATGATGAGTTGAGGCAGTTAATAATATATTAATAATAAAATAACATAGAGCCCCTTCTCTAGCATCCAGCCACTCTAAGGCGCTGTACAATAACGCAATAATATGACATTTACAGCTTGATTTATTAAAAAAGGTGAAGGATAGAGAAGTTTTTCTTTACGCGAAAAAACACTGTAAACAGTTGAGTCTTGAGAACAGATTCAGTGCTTTTAAGAGACGCTGCATTTCTTACTTCCTCTGCTAACCTATTCCACGAAGTGAGACCTGCCACACGCAGGAAATCACAGTCGCCATTATAGTAGCTGTGCAAGGGGTGTTTTTTATTTAGGTTTTTTGTGTGTGTGATGAATTTATTTACCCTGCCATAACGAATAAGTGTGTTAACACTCTGTTTTCACTGTTAGGCAGCACTCGTCCAATATGGTTATGCATTTCCTCACTCCCTCAATCTCATAGAAGTTTACAGTGACCTGGCTCGGTCTGGGCGCACAAAATATAGTCTATTAAATGAGGTGTTTTTTTCCCTTCGTTTATTACGCCCTATGTCAACACTAAGAATATGTCATATAGTGGATTGATTAAGGCGAGTACTTAAGGTAGAGTGGTTCGATAGTTGGTGAGAGTGATCATGATAACATTATTGGTTAAAATGATGCAATGGTAGCTTAGGAACTCGTAGGCCTCATAAACTATGGTGTTCAGTGTAATATAACAGAACTACATGTATGGGATTTTGATATTGATATATATATATATATATATATATATATATATATATATGTATATATATATATGTATATATATATATATATAAATATATCCCATACATGTATATATGAATTCATCTCTATTTTAATATGCCTATATATGTATTATATTACAAAACCACATATGCAAAGAGATGTACGTATATATATATATATATATATATATATATATATATATATATATATATATATATAATAGGTCTATTACAATTCCGATTTCTTTTAGAGCATTTAATTGGAAGCAAAGCTATTAAATTTTAGTTTTAGCATTCGTTAATAATATGAGGACAGGCAATTAGAGAACGGATACACTACGAGACACACACGTTGTAAGTAATGGAAGGATGCACTGACATGTTTCTATTTCTGTGTACATTGTGGTGGTGGTGGTGGTGGTGGGGTGGGGTGGGGTGGCTAAATTTAATGTGGTAGTATTCTGGTGACTACCCATTCCTGATGGTGCACATGCTAGGTGCCATTTGGTGCGCAATCCAAATCTCCCATCCTCTACACCAAAGAGTCAAATCGCCACCCCATCCCCATTTCACTCCTTAACCATACCCTCTCTTACAAGTTACAGTCACCAGACAATCGGACCATGACGGTCACGCCCTGAGGGCTTGAGTATCACGGTCCCTGGGTTCAATCCACCTTGCCCTAAATCCCAATTGTAAGTAATGTTTTACAACGATCAGCCACGCCGAGTAAAACTACACGAGGGTGATTGGAACTACCAGCCTGGAGACACCACTACCCCTCCTCCTCCTCGTCTTCCCCCTCCTCCTCCCCCCCTTCCCCCTCCCCCCCCCCGCTCATCCTGCCCCATCCCATTTCCTCCCTTCCTCTACCTTTCCTCCTCCCTCCTCCTTCTCTCTCCCCTCCTCCTCCTCCTCGCTTCTCCTCCTCGCTTCTCCCTATCCCCTCTCCCTGCTCCTCTTCATCCTCCCCTCCTTCTCTGTCTCCTCCTTCCCTCCCCTCCCTCCCCCTTTCCCTCCTCCCCAACTCCCCAATTCTCTTCCCCCTCCTCTCCTTTCCCCCTTCCCCTTCATTCTCCCCCCCCCCCCCCCCCCCCAGCACTCAATTCTCCACCCACCCTTCATTTCCCCACATTTTCATATTGCGCTGTCGAATTGTGAATCTGCGACTGCTTGAAAAGTTGATAACTTATTATTAATAATAAGTTTAGTTGTGTTGAAGACAATTTACGTCTATACTCAAAGGTGAAGGCAGAATGCTTCCACGAACCTATCTATTGCATGGACATTGTATATTGGATGGTGGTTTGTTTGCATGCCTTAAATATATATTTCCTTGTTACCCCTTAACTGTATATAAGTATATATAAACATAACCTGGTTTTCACTCATCTAATGCAAATTGTACAGAATATATTTTGTGCCAATAGAAATTGGTCAGTATCATGTTTATCATTAGTAATGCAGCAGACTTTGGATTTAAAATCCAAGGTTATTAAAGTTGTATAGTCCGATGGTTTTGAGTTTCAGAATATTTTATGAGATAAATACATTAGGTTGATCATTATAATGGACCTTACTTTAGGTTGAAGTCACTTTTATTTCATGTGGCTAACTTTTGAGATATTTGATGTGCAACCATGCAAAATTAATTTGGGCTATCATGCCAAAACTCTGAGACCATAGACTTCTGCAGTAACATAATCTATTCAAATGCCTCACTATTCCCTTCTGTGTGGCGACAAATGCTTAATAAGTGCATCAGTATCTAAGCTAGATATGTAGCATCAAATTTAGATCATTGTTTTGGTTTTGAAAATTTGATGATTTCATCGGACTATGCAGCTTTAAATACCAAAATGATTTCAGTCTATATCATACTGACAATTGCTTATTGTGATAGCGATTGTAGACGGACAGTAGCTGTAAATGTTTAGAAATATCAAGCAATGCACTGGTAGAGCCGTGTAATATATTACTTTGTGAGTGATTCACTTTTTCTTTTTTTTCCCTTTTGCTACAAGAGAAGGTGAATATTTCTGAAATGTACTAAGACATATGTAGGCCTATGTCAGATACGGAACATACTTTCTTCTGTCAATAAGGTCGATTTAGTTATAATTATGTATCTCTGTGGAGTCTGTGGTCATCAAATTCTGATTTATTTAGCTATAATTGTGTGCTTCCGTGAGCCTTCTGGTAATCAAATTATGATTGATTTAGCTGTAATTATGTTCTGAATACTAGACTATGTGGTCATCAAGGTATGGTTGTAACACTTGAAAGCAAAGTGGATGGACGTGAGAAGCTTTTTTTTCTTTTTGTTTGTTTGTAAACTTTAGTTGTATAAATAAAGAAAATGGAAGAAATTATGTATTACAAATTTAAAGAAAAGAAAAGAAAGAAATAGTGGCTGGAATATGCTAAATTTAAAGAAGCTATATTGTATAATGAACTATGTCTCTGACCTTTTTGCACTAATTCTTTCCAATGCGCAGATCTCTCAGCATTGACAGTTGATGTCAGTGCACATTGGGGAATTTATGCACACACAACAAACATAAACGACAAAGAATAAAACCCAAAAGCCGCGTTATCCAATGGTTGTATCTAATAAAATCAATACTTTGTAAGCTGTTTCCGTTACCTCCGCATGCTGTAAGTTCATCATTGCATTCGGATATTATTACTTCTGGCCATTTCTGTTTAGTAAATTACTATAGCAGGGTTATGTGTGGACAATATTCCTCCAGGAAATTTCAACCACAACTCGGGCTTAACGCTGAGAGATTACAGTATTAGTATGTAGGCTTTTATTAAAATGCAATCATGTTTTATGTGCAGTGGTAGAGAAAAAGGACTCGGGGAAAACTTTTTTTTTTTTAAAGGAAAAAAAAGAACTAAATAAATGACTAAACCAATGCATGTGTTCGTTCTCTTCACCATAGCTAGGGTTTGTCTTTGTAAGGCTCTGTTCATGCACTCATTTAGACTAGACTTACCTAATAGTACATATCCCATCCTCCCAACCCTCATAATCCACATCATTCGGATAGAATGAACAAGAGAGTTAAATTTTAAGTTTATTTAAAAAGTAATCAGGACCCGCATAGGTTGAGCAGGTGATGATCCCAGAATTGGGAGCGATTGCATATGAAGATAACCTGAGACTTAAAGTGGTTGCATAGTCCGATGGTTTTGATTTTCTGAGATGAATATATTAGATTGATCATTATAATCTATCTTACTTTAGCTTGAAGTAAATGCTTGAAAATGATTAATTTAGGAGATATTTGAAGTGAAAACAAGCTAAGTTAATTTTGGCAAGCTTGCCAAAACTCTGACCACATAGGCTTCATAGTAACAGGTTCTGCTAAATGGCCTCAGTAGTCCCTTCTATGTAGCATCCAGTAACACCAGAGGCCAGTAGTATAAAATCTTGAAGGAGAGGCCCAGACTTGAGGTCAGGAAGCACTCATTTTTCTTGTGAGTGACAGATCCATGGAACAGTCTCCTTGACCAAGTGGTTGAAGCACCAATGGTAGAAGCATTTGAGAGAAGGCTGGATAGACATTGGAGGGAACAGCCACAATTATGTGACTTCAGGGCTCCATCGACCTCCAGATGTGTAAACAAAAAAAGAAAAAAAGTTCATTTTTTACCATAACGAGCTAGAATTAGAGGCCCAATAGGGCCTAGATCAGCCAGAAGGGGATCTGTAAGTTAAAAGTGGGTGACAGGACCCATGATACGCGGTTACGCCTACAGGGGCGCTTTTGCTGTTGCCAAGTCGGTGCCGAGACTTTGAGTGGAGAGCAGGTAGAGCAGCCCTCACCCCCCGCTCCCCCCCTGGTCTTCCAGTAGGGCATCACTATAAAGTCGTCATGAGTGCGAACTGTCACAAGTCAGTACCCGTCTTGATATGACCTTAGATGTTGCTAGGACGTCAAACAACAACAAACAAACTATACCATGAATGGCTAACCTTTGAGGTATTAAGTGAAAATATAACAAAATAATTTGTTGGTGTATATGTCAAAATTCTGACACCACAGCACAGGCATCAGTGGTAACAAATTATATTTGATTGACTTGGTATATGCCTTTCTATGCAGCAGCAAATGATTAATAGGTGCATCAGTGTATAAGTTGGACTTATAGGATCAAATCTAGATAAGTGTTTTGGTTGAGAAAATCTGATGCTTTGATCGACCCTGCAACTTTAATATAGGATGTATATATTCTGTTGTGAGGCACTAAGTAGCCGGTGCTTGTGTTGTCCAAAAGAAAGTCGCCAGATTTTATGTGAGGACGGACCAAGTCAGACACAAACACCCTTTTAATAGCCATATCACACTATGATGTTTCTCTCCAACGCGTGTCGACACGTGGCAACGTGTCGCACTTTTAGGCGAAACGTCGGGAAGCGTTATATTGAAAGTTATGAACGCCCAAATATCTCATGAACGGACTCATTAGCATGATCTCATGAACGGGGCATGACTGACTAACCACCATGCTGCCATGCTGTTTACAACAGGTGTAGAGTGATATTTCTCAAGTAAAACCAAAAGTTTAACAGGTTATGGGTCCAGTAACACATCTCTACTGCGGCACAAGTTCAGGTAGGAACTCAGGATACTTGGGAGATATGACATTTTGCCTGTTACAGTGAAGAAAGTAGAATGCTGGTAGAAAAGAAATTGGAAGTAGGCCCTGTCACTGACACTGTGTGTCACACTCACAGTCATTGAGTTAACAGTGTCACAGTCACTGAGACTGAGTTAACAGTAGCCTACATGGACATGAACAATGACAGCCCTGTGACATTAATTCCAACATGGCAACTTGTTCAAGTAAAAGTACTTTCAGTATTGTAGTTCCATTAAAAGGGTCAAACTATGCCACCTGGAAGGTCCAAGCTAAGATGGCTCTGAAGAAGGAAGGTCTGTGGGGCATAGTTGATGGAACACAAACAGAACCAGCAGCTGAGCAAGCTCAGGCACTAGATAAATATCGTCTGAGGATAGATAGTGCTTGTGCAAGTATTATCCTGTCAGTTGACACGTCAATATTGTATCTTGTTGGAGAAGACACAGATGACCCTAAAGCTGTCTGGAAGAAACTGGAGGATCAATTCCAGAAGAAGACATGGGCCAACAAGTTGTCACTAAAACGGCGGCTATATTCTATGTTTCTGACGAATAGTGAGCTGGTGGAGGGTCACATTAAGGCGATGACGGACATTTTCAGTGAGTTGGTGGTGGTAGGAGATCCGGTTGAAGAAGAGGATCGCGTCATTCATCTCTTAGCCAGTTTACCAAGCAGGTTTGATATGCTCGTAATAGCCATTGAATCATCTCCAGAGGTGCCGAGTTGGGATACGGCAGTCGAGCGCATATGGAATGTGGAGAAGAGGAATGAGAAGTCCGGAGGTAATGCGGATACCGCATTGATAACTGAAAATCTCAGGCCGGAATGCCTATGCTACAAATGCAACAAGCCAGGACATTTTAAGAAAAATTGTCCACAGCTCCAGGATCAAAAGTCGAGTGGGAAGTCAGGTGGACAATCTGGCAAGAAGTTTGGTAGGCGAGGCAAGGCAAAGGCCTACCAAACAAGTACAAACGACTCCAGTGATGACGAGTTTGCCTTAGTTGCACAACATGCACTGTCATCTGTGGCAATCGGAGGTTGGATTGTGGATTCGGGAGCAACAGCGCACATGTGTAATGACAAGTCTTTGTTCAAGGAGCTGCACAGCACGGAACCGTTGAGTGTAACTCTTGGAGACGGTCATGGTCTAGAGTCAACGGGTGCTGGTGATGTCCAGTTATGCATGAAGCTATCTGACGGGAAGACTCAGAAGTGCTTGCTTTCCGATGTATTGTATGTGCCAGGACTGGCATACAATCTCTTAAGCGTGTCTAAGGTGAGTGAAGCAGGGCTAACTGCAGTGTTTAGCAACACAGGATGTCGGATCGAGACAGATGGAGGCAGAGTCGTAGCAGCTGCGGGTTGTGCATGTTCATTGTACTTCCTCAACTACGTGCCTCGTCAGGAAGTAAATGCTACCAGTAGCAGTAGTAAGGAGCCCAAGGAAGATTCGTGGCATCAGCGGTATGGTCATCTCAATGAGCAGTCACTGAAGAAGCTGGTGCATGATAATCTTGTGGAGGGACTTACATATGATCCGTCACGGCAGTTGAGTTTCTGTGAGCCGTGTGCTGAGTCGAAAAACCATCGGAAGAAGTTTGATAAGGATGGTGGACGGAGAAGTATGGAAATCCTAGGTCTGGTTCACACTGATGTTTGTGGCAAGATCACCAAGTCAGGAGGTGCACAGTATTTCCTCACATTTATTGATGATAAGACCAGGTACACGTGGGTATATTTCCTGAAGACCAAAGATGAGGTATTTACAAGGTTCCTCGAGTGGAAGTCAATGGTTGAAAAGTCAACTGGAAAAGATCTAAAGATCCTGAGATCTGACAACGGTGGGGAATATACTTCAGGACAGTTTGAGACCTATCTCAAGAAGGAGGGTATCGGTCACGAATTGACTATACCGAAGACACCCGAGCAAAATGGCGTCGCAGAACGAATGAACAGAACGCTGGTTGAAATGACACGGGCGATGCTTGGGAACATGCCACGAAGGTTTTGGGCTGAGGCAACATCCACGGCTGTCTACCTTCGGAACAGAAGTCCTACTGTGGCTGTACCAGGAATGACTCCAGATGAAGCACTGAGTGGAGAGAAGCCGAATGTCAGTAATCTGAAGCCATTCGGGTGTGTATGCTATGCACATATCCCGAAGGATGAGCGAAAGAAGATGGACCTGAAATCGAGGAAATGTACATTTCTTGGTTATGGCAATCAAGTTAAAGGCTATAAGCTGTATGATGTTGTGCGGTCGAAAGTGATTCACAGTCGTGATGTGATCTTCAATGAGAGCAAACTGAGGAACGACTTGCCTACAGTTGAAGAGTCTGTCCAGGAACTACCTGAAGTGGAAGAATATCCAGCAATTATGGATGAAGATCAGGCAAATGCGGATGAAGATCAGACAAATGCAGATGAAGATCTGGGAAATGCTGATGAAGTTCGAGCTGAAGTAGTTAATGATGAGGCAGAAGTTACTCAAAGACGATCGGGACGACAACATAAATCCCCCGACAGGTATGGTGAATGGGTCACCATTGCCGATGTTAAAGATCCGAAGACTTACCAGGAAGCTATGGCTACAGATGAGAACAAGTGGCAAGCAGTCATGGAGAAGGAGATTCAGTCTCTGAAGAAGAACAATGTCTGGAAGCTGGTGAAACTTCCTAAGGACCGCAGGGTCATCGGCAGTAGGTGGGTCTTCAAGACAAAGCTGTCACCTGAGGGAAACGTAGAACGATACAAGGCGAGGCTGGTAGCCCAAGGGTATAGCCAGAAGTACGGTGTGGACTACGACGAGACTTTCAGACCAGTCGTCCGGGCTGAGTCGGTACGCAGTGTGATAGCTCTAGCTGTGAAGAAGAAACTACTGCTTCATCAGATGGATGTGTCGACAGCATTTCTAAATGGAATGTTAGAGGAAGAAGTATACATCAAGCAGCCTGAGGGCTTTGTAGTGAAAGGCAAGGAGGATCGTGTATGCAAGCTCAACAGGAGCCTGTATGGACTGAAACAGTCACCGCGCTGCTGGAATGGAGTTTTAGACTCCTACCTGAAGAGTCATGGACTGCAACAGTCTAATGCTGATCCTTGCATATATAGCAGTGCAGGAAAGGAAACAGTCATTGTGGCTGTTTACGTGGATGACATTCTCATCGCTACTGAAACAAGTGCTATGATGAAAAGGATGAAGAAGTTGTTGTCTAAGAGGTTCGAGATGAAGGACTTAGGACAGCTTCAATCTTTTCTCGGTGTCCAAGTTAAGACCATGAAAGATGGGTCTATGTGGATTGGACAGCCAGGTTACACTGAGAAAATCCTTGAGAAGTTCAAGATGGGAGACGCCAAGCCAGTAAGCACACCAGTTGATGTAAGTACAAAATTACAGAAGGACAGCGACGGCCCGATAGTCAACCAGTTGGCCTATCAGTCAGTAGTTGGCAGTTTGCTCTACTTATCCAACTGGACTCGTCCAGATATTACTTTTGCTGTCAGCAACATCGCAAAATATGTGCAAAGTCCAACCAAAGAACACTGGACAGCTGCGAAGCGAATCCTACGCTACTTAAGAGGAACAACCTATTTCGGAATTCAGTACAACAGGAATTCCAAGGATAGCCTCATTGGCTACAGTGATGCAGATTGGGCAGGTGACATTAACGACAGAAAATCTACATCTGGGTATCTGTTTACCCTAGCAGGATCACCAGTGAGCTGGAGGAGCAAGAAGCAGAGGTGTGTTGCTCTATCAACAGCAGAAGCAGAATACATCGCGCTTGCTAGTGCAGCCCAGGAGACTGTGTGGCTGAGAGATTTACTACATGAACTGGATGACAACCCCAGTGAGGCAACCACGATGTATGATGACAGTCAAGCAGCAATTGCCATGACGAAAAATCCACAGTATCATGGGAGAGCCAAACACATTGACATAAAGTATCACTACATCAGAGAAGAGGTTGAGAAAGGAACTGTAGATTTGAAATTTTGTCCAACAGAGAAGATGCTAGCTGATCTTCTAACAAAAGGCCTCCCAAAGGACAAACATATTAAATTGTGAGACATGCTTGGCATGACCAAACGTGGCTAGTCAGGGACTCCACTGGTAAAGAGTGGTACGTTGAAGAGCTAAGAACTAGTGACACTGCCTCTTCTTAGATTAGCTATGAGTTTATTTTGTTGTCAAACATACCTAGTATTTGGTACTTAAAGGTATATATAATCTTAAAGTTAGATGTGTAACTTTGCAAATGTTTATATGTTGACAAGATTTCATATCAGCTAAATTTTGTATTGAACATCAAGTAGTTCTCAGGGTATCAGTTCTCCTAAGATATCAACATAAACATTTTATCTATATAGCTGGAGAAGACCGTTCATGTGTTCACAAGAAAGACTTATCCAGGGAACTGTCTTCATTAGTATGTAAGAACTGATTTATTCATTTGCCAGATATTTGTGCGAGAAGGAGTATTGAAAGTTATGAACGCCCAAATATCTCATGAACGGACTCATTAGCACGATCTCATGAACGGGGCATGACTGACTAACCACCATGCTGCCATGCTGTTTACAACAGGTGTAGAGTGATATGTCTCAAGTAAAACCAAAAGTTTAACACGTTACCCATGCGTTAGGCGCGCATCGGTACATGTCGGTACACTTTGAGTGACAGCGACGTTCTGGGAGGAACGCCGGCGTGAGTCGGGTCGCGTCAAAGGTTTTGTGCTTGCACAAAACTTTCGACGACCAACAACGCGCGTCAACGTGTTGGTGCGCACGTTATGGGCACGTTAGCAGGACGTCGACACACGTTACAAGCGCGTTGGAGGAACGTTGCTCGCATGTTGCTGTGTGTGTGTCTCTGTGTGTGTGTATCTGTGTGTGTGTCTGTTTGTGTGTCTGTTTGTGTGTGTCTCTGTGTGTGTGTCTGTGTGTGTCTGTGTGTGTGTCTGTGTGTCTGTGTCTGGCTGTGTCTGTGTGTCTGTCTGTGTGTGTGTGTGTGTGTGTGAGAGAGAGAGACAGAGAGAGAGGTTTTTGCCATGCGTCGACACACGTTGGTTGCGCGCTAATAACACGCTACTAACACGCTGCGCTGACGTAGAGTTTTCTCCCAAAACGCTGAAAAGTTGGACGTGTCTCGACGCGTAGAAGTTATTTTGCGCGCTGGTGGCGCACCGGTGAGAAGTGCCGTAATGTGACAGGGCCATAAGTAATATCGTTGAGGGTGATGAAAATGGGAAATATTGCGCCTACAGTGGGAATCAAACCCACGCCTCTTGCAGTCTGGGCCAGTGTGTTAACCATTTCACCACCTAGGCTCCATGATGCCAGCCCCCCTGTCCACATCTACATGTTTATGTGGCTCCTTGTATGAGAGGTCAGTGCATATTACTACACTCCTCCCTCTGGAATTGTAAGTCTTTTAAACAGTCATTTAATGCTTACAATTACATACTTACAGGCAATGCATATTTTACATGTATACATACACAGGGTAGCTTCAACAACCATACAGGTCATAGCTTGTACATAATCATGGTCGCGCAACTAGTGTTGTGGGGGGGGGGGGTGATGAAAATGAGAAATATTGTGCCTAGAGCAGGAATCGAACCCAAATCTCTTGCAGTTCGAGCCAGTGTGCTAACCATTCCACCACCGATGCTCCCTGATGTCATCACCCTATCCACGCCTACCTGTCTGTGGCTCCTTGCCTTAGAGGTCAGTGCAGACCACTACAGTAATATATGAGTCTCTTATCACGTTCGCCTGTGGTAATTGAATTTACTTACATTGTACCTGCCAAATACAGATCCGATATTGGCTGAGATGCACTATTACAGACTGGTTTGCAAATGCTGTGGTGTGTTTGTGTGAGTGTGTCTGTGGATATGCATAACTGTATAATGCACATGTGCGCGTGACAGTGTAGCCAACCACGTGAGTTATATTTAGGCGTGTAGCATGAATCCAATTGCCGATTTCCACCATAAACCCACCACCTGCTGGCAGTGGAAAGAACTAATGTATGTATGCATATACATGAAGTTGCCAAACTGAAATTGTCAAAATTATATCGGATATCTAACAATTGCTGATGAGCAAAATTAGAAATATACAGCAAAACCTCTTTAACCGACCACCACCACAGATCGACCACTCCCGTATATTGATCGCTTTACTTGCGTCAAAAACGATCGCCCATACAATACTATTGTAACAATAAAAAAAAGTCTTTAAACCTACCACCTCCCTAAATGGACCATTTAAAGTCGGTTCCATGGTCGGTCGATTTAGGGAGGTTTTACGATATATATGAGTTCAGCCCACTGTGAATTGGGCTTGGTGAATTTTACCAACTTTCGAAATATAAAAATGAATGAGCTGATATCTACAATCTTTTGTATGATATTGCCTCTGCCAAGGTTACCACCCCCACTAAAGGGACTCCGCCGATACACACATTCAAAATCAAAACTGTTAGGAATAATAAATACTACTCCTAATAACTGTTAATATATGCACAATCCACTTCTATGTACACACAGATGAAAAATACAACACATATTTACACAAATAAAATATAGTATATATTGAGGTATGAATAACCAAACAGGTCAACATAATTATAAATTGATAAATGCTGGTGGCTTAATTAATTCAGTCTTTTTTCCAATAGGTAAAATTCTATTTTCAACTAGTTGTATTTAACTTATTTCTAAATTAGTTTTCACGTCAATCATTTATTTTTATGGGCTATTAGACACTTTGACATTAATAAATGTAAGCCATGTTTTGGGTCTGAATTCACCAATTAAACTGGGTTAAATTCAATGTGGGCCCAATTTACATGTACCTGCAAAATGAAGCTGTAGTAAAATCAGACCCTGAAGTCAATACTTCACAGCTACTATTATCAAGAAAACATCTCTGAAATCATTCTGTGCAGCAATACATGTTTAACGAATGCACCCATATCTAAGCTGGGTCTATAAGATCAAATCTACATAAGTATTTTTTTAATACAACAAATTTATACTCTCATGGCACTAGGCAGATTTAATGATGTTTGTATGGAGTCTGGCAGATAGCCAGTAATTTAACCCCTAAGGTATAGTCCTTTTCAGCACCGTGTAAAAAATCCCCCATGACTAATTTGTCCAATCTGTTTCATATATGCCTCCCCACCTCCAGTCCCAACGGTCTCTCTACCATGAATATTATTATTTCAGGGAAAGTCCCGTCCAATATTTTGACCTAAGCCTGCCCCTGTCTTTGCCCAACCGTTTGTGAATAGTTCATCAAACACCCTCCCATATACCATCCCTGGTTTGTTAGTTGCAAATTTAAATCTCAGTGTAAACTGGTACATGACATTTTTATTTGTTTGCAAATATATATTCTTCTGGATAATCTTGTGTCAGTATTGAGGCACTGACATTCATGCCAAGTATAACCGCAGTTAATATATATGTCACTGCTATATTGGAGTTGTCCAATCTGATGGTTTTGAGTTTCTGTGATTCTTATTTTTTCTATAAATATATTTGGGAAGAATCACAAATCAATCAATTACTAGACACAAAGTAATTGGGGGAGTCCCCATTCAATCAATTACTAAAAACAAACTCATTGTTGCAACCCTAATCGATCAACGCAAAATAATTGGAGGAAACCATATTCAATCAATAGGGGACTTTCTGGCCGGATTACACGCTAAGCGGCAGTAGCCGACACCGGGCCTTCTGTGTTCAATTAGGTGTGTGTGGTGGGGTCGTAGGTTTGTGTGGTGGGTGCTCAGTGGAGGTGTAGGGGTGTGGTGATGATTTTGGTGTGTGTGTGGGGATTTAGGGGTGTGTGGGTGTGGGTGTGTGGTGGAGGTGTATACCCAGGGGCAAGAGTGGGCAACCAGACATGCTCTCCTATAAAAGGTTGTTGTATATGGTTGGATTCCTTAGACCTCCAGCAACAACTTCCAGGTGGACAACCTTTCCAACAGGTTACTGTAACTGTGCAATTCAAGATGGTGTCCAAGATTGCCACCAGGTTTTTAAATCTTATTTTCATGTGTAATACTTTGTTTCTCTGGTTTTCAAGGTCAGGGAATCTATTTATGATGGTTTCAGAGTGATATGATGTGTTTTATGCCATTTGTCTCATAAAAATCATGTGATCTATAGTAGTGTGGCCATTGTGTAGTGTCATGTAGTCTAACATATCAGAAATTTGCATGTAGTGTAGCGTATCAATAGCTTGCATGTAGTCCTACTCTAGTTGCTAGTATGCATACTGACATTGACTACACAGAGTGCATAATATGTCAAGGACTTGGTACAAAGGGACTATATAATATTACAACAACAGACAAACTAGTTTTGGCCTTGAAGGCTCAACAAGATGAGACATTTGAGAGACTCAAATATGATTTGGCTTCTGGTACATGGCTGACAGACAAAATGCCCAAATGGCACAATAAATGTAGAAATTGGTACACAAATGAAAAGAGTTACAAACTTGCTGAAAAGAAGAACATTGAAAGCAGTGATGCTGAAGACTTGAACCAGCCTGGGTGCAGTACCTCTTCCCAGCATTCAAGGTTAATCAGGACCAACACACCAACATTTGATCCGAAGAATGCATGCCTCATCTGCAACAAATGGTGGATGCGTGGCAAAGAGCCAGCATGCAGAGTATCTACAGAAAACAGTCAGAAAAACATCATAGATAAAGCAAAGCAACTAAACAGAGAGGACATTCTCCTCAGACTGGTTGGTAAAGGGCATGACATGGTGGCCAATGATATATTATACCACAAGCCATGCATGGCTTCATTCAAAGCACATCGTTTCCCCACTAGGAAATTAACAACACAAAACTTGTATGATGTTGCATTTGAGCGACTCCTAGAACAGCTACAGACCACCCTTTTCCATGACATGTGTGGGTACTTGGTGAAATCACTGCGAGACCAATACAGGACCATTTTACGAGAGCTAGGAATAAAAACAGCAGACTCGTACCAATCTCTCACCCTTAAATTGAAGCTGCAACAGAAGTATGGCAAGCAAATTTCCATTCTCGATCAAACATATGGATCAGGATTCATTTGCGCATCAACCATACCCCTTGCTGATGCACTGGAGAAACTGAGGCACCTAGAAGCAGCAATACGTGTGGATGAAAAGCATCGTACACTTCGGCATGCAGCAAAGATACTCCAAGCAGATTGCAAGCAATGCAAAAGACAATGCTGAAATGAACAGTCAACAGAGATCTGTTTTGCAGCTGCTGCCAGACTTATTCCTGATTCCCTGTTCAATTTCACAGCTATGCTGCTCAGTGAGACGCCAACAAAATTGCAAGAATCTGGGAGAGTACTGGTCAACAAGGCAACAATAGAGAAAGCCCTCATCGCGTCACAACAATTGCTGCAGCATATTGCTGATGCACCCTCCCCATTGGCAATAGCCACGGCGTACCATGTGTTCAACCAAACATGCAGTAAGTCCTTGATCATGCTGAACAACAGGCTTGGACAGGGTATTAGCTATGAGCGCTTGCAGCGTCAACTGACTGCTCAGAGTGCCAACATCATGCAAAAAGTAGTAGAATATGGTGTGTACATTCCAGAGGGCATGACCCATGGAACAACACATGTCTTCGCAATGGACAACCTTGACTGGAAGAAGACATTGGGAGGGGGAAGTTTTAATGCAACAACAGCAATCATCATTGAAAATCGGTGACTGCCAACCAGTCAGGGAGAGGGGAGGGTCTCACGCTCTCTGTTGCAACGTATGGAAGTCAGAAGACCCCCTGTGATGTCCCAAATGCAGACTTTCCCATGTGTTACATATCTGGCAAGCATAGACAGAAGTTCAGGTCCCTCAGGAGCATCAGAGATGTGGAGAGTTTGTTGACTGCATCTGACAACTCTGCCGAAGTCATGCTACTTGTGTGGCGACTAGGAAGAATGCCACCAGCATCACAGCTATTGAATGTGTCATCAAAAGAAGTCTTGCCTGGTTTTTCTGCTCACTGTGGAAGGCCATTACCCCACAAGGATGCCAGCGAGATTGGGTATTTGCCTCTAATTCCAGCTTCTCCAACTAACCCCTGTGTGCTGAAGGAGGAGATGACAAGATTAGTGAATACCTCACATGCACTTGGTGACAGATGGACGATCATTACCGGCCTGAGTGAAACTTGGACGGCAAAAGTCCACCTGGTGGACTGGTGCACATAAGAACAGTAGGTAGTAGCAACCACTCAGTGGTGAGTACCCCGTTCTGAATCTAGTATGACTGAGTCGTTTATGATAGTATGCGTTACAGGTGCACTTTCAATAGTGATCAGGGACAAACACAGATAGGAGTTCTCCAATGTAGATTTACTCCTAGGAGGCTTTCACCAAACACACAACTATGTGAAGGCAATCTGCAAGATCATCAGGGACTCGGGTGCAGCAGATCTTCTTGTGACAGCTGGTATGTGCCAGAAAGGGACAACAAACAAGATAATTGGTGAGAAAGGAGACTATTACCAGGCTATGCACACCATCAGAATCCTCAGTGAGGCCTTATGGTGTATCTACTGGGAGGCATTTGAATCATGGGTAGCAGATAGAGAAACCACACAGTGGTAAGAGGGCATTGAGAATCTTGTGGAGAAGCTGCTTGAGAACAATACTGCCACAACTGAGCAGCTGCAAATGACCAAAAAGTCCCAACCACAAATAGCAGCTCTTCAAAATCAGATGCGGGACTTCTGGAAATCCCTAGACCGCTATCCCACAGCTATATTCTTGTCCAATTTCCTGGATATGGTTGACATTTGCACTGATTCATCTACTATCAATGAGAAGACAACTGGATGGGCCACCTGTGTGAATCACCAAGGGTGCTCCCCTATCTCACTGCAACAGGCCACTTCAAGTACGGTCAACAGCCACTGCTCCTGAAGTTCACATGGCACTGATGCAAGGAGCATTTGTTGGAAGGAGAACTACTGGCATCCACAATACTGTATCTCCTGACATGCTCCTCGAGCAGACCTACAATCCAGATGCCAAGGAACAGAGTGGGCTGGATGGAATAACACTCAAGGAGGCTGCCCGGACCAAATGGGTCTGCACCAAACCTGCTCGGCTGCGATCTCTGCTGAACTGAAGTCAATGCTGCATCTCACAACTTCAAACCCATCCGAGTCTGGTCCAATCCGAGTGGGAAGGGATGCAGATATGGTCCAAAAAGTGATAGCAGCAATTGAGACCAATCCTTTCTCAGCAACAATGACAGCTCTGGTGAACATATCAACAGGGCAGCATGCAGATGCTGCAGTGCAGGAACATCTCACAGGTGTGAAGGAACTTGGTCTGAAAGCACTGTCCAGTTCCATATCTGGTGATCAGAAGAAAACAACCATTGTGAAACTAAAAACATTCCACAGACAATTACAGCCTGTCCACAGACAATTACAAAGGCCGTTACATGTGGCTGCACCAACGGCTGCAACAGGAACTGTTCCTGTGCCAGGAAGAACGTGGCCTGTTACATTGGATGTCATTGCCAGGGATCAGCTACCAAGTGCAGCCGAGTGAAATACATTGCAGCATTTGACAGCAGTGACAGCAGTGACAGCAGTGACAGCAGTGACAGTAGTGACAATAGTGACTCAAACAGTGACAATTAACTGTATACCATCAGCTGTTCACATGGACACTTGTATTGCAGCATTATATTGAGTGGTATACCTCTTCATAGGATGCAACATTGTGGCCCGTATCACTGACATGAATTTGACAAATATTTGCCTCAGCCATTTGGCTTGCATTCCAAACTGTGAAGCACATGCATTAGTTCATTTCTCATGTAATCTGTTCTTGGTAACTAGTAGTACCTTTCTGTACCATTATTGTTCTTACAACAACAGTAAACTACTGTGTATTGTTATTGTAGATTTTCTGTGTCATGGTCGCCTTAAAATAATATATTATCATGTAATAAATATTAGCACTAGTACATGGTATACAACACATCATATCACTCTGAAACCATCATAAATAGATTCCCTGACCTTGAAAACCAGAGAAAGGAAGTATCACACATGAAAATAAGATAATAATTGATGATGATATGGAGATTTAAAAATATGGCAGCCATCTTGGATGCCATCTTGAATTGCATAGTTACAGTAGCCTGTTGGAAAGGTTCTCCACATGGAAGTTGTTGCTGGAGGTCTAAGGAATCCAACCATATACAAACACCTTTTATAGCAGACCGTGTCTATTTTCACAAATAATGGGGGGGGGGGGGTGCCCTCTAGGTAGTAGGTGGTTTGTGGTGGTTTGTGGTGGAGGTGTAGGGGTGTCGTGCAGAGCGGCACCTCACAATCTTTAGCATCCCCAAAACCCCCACCACACACCTACACCACCAACACACACACCTGTGTGGTGGGGGTGTAAGGGTGTGTGTTGAGTGGGTATGGTGGGTGTGTGTGGTGGAGTGTAGGGGTGTGGTGGGGGCTTAGGGATCTGGTGGGTGTATGTGGTGGGGGCTTAGGGATGTGATGGGGGTATATGTCTGTGTGGTGGGGGTTGACAGTGTGTGTGGTTGGAGTGGAGGTGAGTATGGTGGGGGTGTAGGTGTAGGTGTGTGTGTGTTGGAGGTGTGTGTGTGTTGGACGTTGTATACGTCCTCTTGCATGCAGAGGACGTATACAACTTTGTATATATAGCTATATACAAGTTGTTGCTCCTTCCAACAAATGCTCTTCTTGGTGTAAACAAACCGCCGCCGCTGCAAGACACCCCTACACCTCGTTTGTAGTGGAGGTGTAGGGGTGTCTTGCAGAGCGGCACCTAACAATCTTTAGCATCCCTAAACACCCTCACCACACACCTACACTCCAACCACACACACCACACCTACACTCCCACCACACCTATACTCCCACCTCCTACACCCCATCACACACACCGACACCCCCACCAGACCCCTAAACCTCCACCACACAGCTACACCCATTGAAAGGCCATGTCACACTATGACGTACAGTGTCATTTGCCACTACGTCGCATTCGTCAAACTTTTCAGTGGCGGGGAATAAAAATGGGCATATACACAATGTACATAATGTATGCAAAACGTATCTCTGACCTATTGCTAGTGTATGAGAGCGTTCATGTGCCTCGCAAAACATTTGCAAAACATTCGCAAAACACTCGCATCTGCTCATGGAATGCTGACCAACGTTACATATGTTACTCCATCACTAGAAGTATGGCGTATATGTTAAATACACTGGAGATACGGCAGGCATACGTTCGAAGTTCGTTAGGAGTATGTAATGCATCCGTTGGCAGTACGTGGACTGTATGCAGACTGTATGCGGACTGCCCATTCCCACCGGCTGAACGTATGGCTAACGTGCAGCAACATATAACAACGTATCCCTAACATACTCCCAACGTATGCTGACCAATCCCAAACATACACACAGCGTGCGTTCAACATACGAGCCACACGTTGACACAAATTGGAAATTTTGAGTATGCACAAAACTTTTTCGGAGCCTCGATGCACGGCGACGTAAGATGACGTATAACGACGTACCCGGAACGTACCCGATGTATGCCCAACATATACGTAACGAATGACGATGTACGCTGAAGTGTTGGTCGAAAATCACATACGTTGGCATATGCTAAGGCTACATCTTAGTGTGACAGGCCCTTTAAGGTTTCAGGCTAATTAAGAAAATAAGGGGGTGGGGGGTTGGAATCTTACGTTTTTGCAACAACAAAGAACCCAGGCAATATTTGGCTTATAGAATCAGACAACAGTTTCATGTCAAAAGCCATCCAATTAAAAAAACACCCCCAAAAAATATTACATAATTTAATTTAAAAATATGATCTATTTTAAGCAAGCATTTAAACAACATTTTTAATACAAAATTTACTATTCCTTTGCTTTGTATACAGTACAACCCCGTTAAACCAAGCTCGGTTAAACCAAATGATCGGTTAATCCCGGCAAAATACTACCATTTATCATATAAAAAAAGTTGGTTAAACCAAAGTCGGTTAATCCAAAGTATCGGTTAATCCAAACAAAATTGTCGGCCCAGGCCACTTCCGGTACAGTTAAACCAAACTTTCATGTGGTTTTAAGGTCATCTGAGACTTTTTTATATGATAAATGGTAGTATTTTGCCAGGACCCCTAACCAAGTTTGGATTAACCGATCGTTTGATTTAACCGAGGTTGGTTTAATGGGGTTAAACTGTACATACATAAAAAATAATAATCATAGTGTCCACATACATTGTACATTCATAATGCACCCCCGTTTTTGCCAAAGCCAAGTCAAAGTCAAAGCTCAGTTAAACCAATGATCGGTTAATCCAAACAAATTTCTAGGGTCTCTTCAAGTTTGGTTTAACGGGGTCATACTGTATATAGCTATATACAATTGGGAGATATATATAGAGTAGGTAATGAATACCGGCTTCTTAGGTAACTGACTGTTCTTACATAATCTGGAGCCACACAGTGGGACTATTGTGACACCCTACAAAGTGACAACCACATAAGCTGCACGCAGAGACCCCTACCGAGTAGCAAACACCTTACCTCTAACAAAAGGACCATGCAGGAAGAGAGCTCCTGGGGTTGATTTTGTGGTTTGACGTCCTCGCAACATCTAAGGTCATATCAGAACGGATGCTGACTTCTCAAAGTAAAGTAAAGCTTGTTTTATTTAACAACGCTTCTAGAACACATGGATTTTTATCATCGGCTATAGGACGCCGGGTAGGGACACTCTACCGCCTGAGCTACGTCCTGCTCTCATTGGGTGCTGACTTCTGACACTGCACACTCATCACACATCAGTCATCGCTCATCGCACACCCCTGGCTACTTTATAGTGCTGGTGCCTTTTGAAGACCAAACCACTGGCACCATGACTCGATATCTCTCCTCGGTCATATTATCCTGATGCTGAGCAAACCAGTTCTTGCCTTATCCTATTAATGTCAAGTGCCAGACTAGGTAGTGACAAGTACCAGTTTTGTAAGTCATTGGTTTGACACAAACCAGCCAGCGCTCTTACCGATGCAGCCATGCCATCCACTGCGCTCCTTTGAGATCAGATTACTTAATTTTTCATCGACAGCAAACACATGATTAAATACATTACCCGAGGGATGCCGAGTCATGGTACCGGCAGTATCCTACCTCAGTGCGGCAACACTATAAAGCCACGATAAGTGTACACTGTCACTCGTCGGTGCCTGTCCTGATATGACTTCAGCTGTTGCTATAGGGTGTAAAGCCACAGTCACTCGACCACTAAAGATTACTTTTAAATTGTTGCCATGTGCAGTAAGGTATAGGGACAGAATGTACGTTGCATAGGAAATCTACAATTCAGGAGGATTTTCATGTCATTAAGAAAGAATACAAACGAATCAAAGAAAACATCCTGCGAAATATTCTAAAATGCCAATTTATTAAAAGCATCATTCTGGAGTAATTAGAAAAGGAACCACCCCATCATCTCTGTTGAGCTGTACAACCCTTGGGATCGTGGGTTTGAACCCTAGTCGAGTCAAACCATTGACTTAAAAATTGATAGTTGTTGCTTCATAGCCTGGCGCTCGGCATTATTAGGACTGGGCAAGAACTGGGCCCGTATGCATGGAGCGGTCTTACCGAGTCAAAACGCGTTTAAGGAGGGATTTCTGGTTTAAGGCCGAAAAGTTTGTATGCATGGAGCAGTGTTAGCCCTAACACCGAGCGTTTAAACTCGGAAATTCTAACTCTGCTCATAGCAGGTTTACAGCGGTGTTAGTGTTAGGTTAGTGTCAGCATAGAACCCAAATCTACTCAATGCTATCATATTTAACAGAATTACATACGCAATAAGTGAAATTTAAGCAAATTAACCCTAAAAACGAAGCGATATTAATGCTGCCGCCGTAACGGCGGCGATATTAATGGTTATATTTTCGAATCGATGAAGCTACAGTAAACAAACCGCCGCCGCTGCCAGTATGGAAAGTGACGTCGATGCAGCGGCGGCGGCGATTTGTTTACTTTACGTTCGTCGATTCGAAAATATAACTATTAATATCGGCAGCATTGATATCGCTTCGTTTTTAGGGTTAATTTGCTTAAATTTCACTTATTGCGTATGTAATTCTGTCAAATATGGTCGCATTGAATAGATTTGAGCCTAATATATGGCTACAAACGCAGAGGGATTTCCCAAATCTATAAATAGATTCACGTTTAGCTAACTCAACCCGTGTAGGCCTCCATGCATACGGCGTGACATAGTTCTCAACGCCGCAGATAACCGGAGATACATACCCGGAGTTAGAGGTATAACACCACACGCAGCTAGCACCGCTCCATGCATACGGGCCCTGGTTGGCTCAGTGTCAGGATAATGTGACTGAGTGGGATATCAGGTCATGGTGCTGGTAGCCTGATCTCCCAGTGGTGCAGCACTATGAAGTCACCATGAGTGCGCATTGGCACAAGTCGGGACCCATCCTGATATGACCTTAGATGTTGCTAGGACGTAAAACAACAAACAAACTTCATCATCACCAAGCATGGTGAGAGTTATTTATACGATTCTTTTGTTGATGATAAAACATTTTATGAATGAGATGGGGTTTCAGAATAGGGGGGATTCTTTGAGATATTATGTTGCACTGCTTTATTTGCCTTTATTTACTACAGTAAAACCTCTCTAAATCGACCGACTTTGAATGGTCTGTCTAGGGAGGCTGTGGGTTTAGGGAGTTTCTTTCATCGCTACAATGATATTGTATGGACAATCATTTGGACCCAAATAAAGCGATCGATATAGGACAGTGGTCGATCTGTGGAAGTGGTCAGTTAGAGACGTTTTACTGTATATTTAATTGTTTGTTTTACACACACTAGACAAATGGTGTAATCTGGATGGCATGTTAGTTAATGTAGACGCCTGGGTATTTATGATTTAAGTTCCTGGGAGGAAGGAAAGCAGGTTATGGTCCATCTCCGCGATTTCTCCGATTTCCGCGATTTTTTATATTTACCGAATAACGTTAAACAAAATGCCAAGGAATCCTGATGTGTATGGCTGCAATTAGATAGTTCGAATCCCGTTCTTATATGACCATTCCACGTTTTTTTGTTGCTGGAGACCACTTTCATTCCTGATTAATAATGGTTAAGTCGGTTAGCAGTGCATGGGTTTGGCAGGGAAGGGATAGAGAGGAGGAGAGATGGTCCCGCTGTTGTCAGGATTGATTGATTGGTGGTTGCTTTACGCTGTGTCGGCAGCATAGGCCATATTCACAGCGAGAAATGTTTGTTTTGTTCATTGATTGAAATACAATTCTAAATGATAGTATTATTCACTGATGAAATATGTTTAAAAACCTATATGAGGTGGTACAAACCAGCTGCCCTAAAAAAGGCTCAAATGTTTTCTTGTTTTACTTTAGTAAAAAGGTCACGCATGCTGTTTGCAGTGTAAAATTGTTGGCACAGGGCCATGAAATCCACACAGTTTAATAAAGTGTGTTGTCAGGATGGTGAAGTGGGGTGGGGGGGGGGGGGGAGTTAGACGAGGGGGTCCTGCAGGGGGGGGGGGTAATGGGTGGTTGAGGGGGGGTGTTTGTGGAGGGGACTACAGCCCCTCCTTCCAACCCTGCCCCAAACACAACCCTAAACAATGGCCAAAGCACTGCCCCAGGCACTTCCCCACACACTCCCCAAAACACCACCTCAAACACCACCCCAAACACTGCCCCAAATACCACCCAAGCACTGACCCAAACACTGCCTCAAACACCACCCCAACCAATGCCCAAAGCACTGCTCCAAACAGTGCCTCAAACATAACCTCAAGCACCACTCCAAGCACAGCCCCAAGCACTGCCCCAAATACCGCCCAAGCACTTCCCCAAACACTGCATCAAACACCACCTCAAGCACCACCTTCAGGGACAGGAGAATTTTCAAGCACGGCGGGAACGATCACCATTTTGTGTATTTGCCCTTAGTAGGGCTCCTTCCTGTTCAGCATCTGTTAAAAAAAAAAATGTTATTAAAAAAAAAGAAGAAGAAATGTTTATACAAAAAGCACTACCGTGAAAGGGTGCTAGCCACTTTCCGTCTGTGAGTATCACTATCAGTGTGTAGTGCTGCAGTGTGTTTCATCTCCACTCTAGCATGATCAGAGACCTGACTGGGCACCCAACGCTGGTTATCTTGGAAATGACGTATTGCGATTAGCACAGACACACAAGGTGTTAATTGGTGCCTTAATTAGAAACGTCCATTTCGCGTGTCACATTGATTAGATTCGAATGTGCGTAACCATTTATGTTCTATTTGCAATATGCTTTGCAGAATCCATTGTCAACAATTGTTGTGTTGTACTTAACTAAGATGCTTGACAATAGATATAATGTTTGTTTGTTTTTTGTTGTTTTACGTCCTAGCAACATCTAAGGTCATATCAGGACGGGTACCGACTTGTGACAGTGCGCACTCATGGTGACTTTATAGTGCTGCCCCACTGGAAGACCAGGCTGCCAGCACCATGACCTGATATCCCACTCAGTCACATTATCCTGACACTGAGCAAACCAGTCCTTGTCCTATCCTAATAATGCCAAGTGTCAGGCTAGGAAGCAACAAGTATCAATTTTTAAGTCATTGGTTTGACTCGACCAGGGTTCGAACCCACGACCCCACGATCTACCAACACGGGAGACGGACGCTCTAACTCATATAGATATAATGTTTTAGGACAAGTCTGAATACCTTTTTCATTTTATCGTATCTTTTTTTGGGGGGGGGGGGGGGGAGGGGCAGTGGGGGAAGGGATGGTTTTTTTTGAAACGTTTCACCACATACATATGCACATAAAATGTATTAAAAAGCCATTTTAAAAGCCATTTTAAAATAGAGGTTACTTGTGAATATTATTTATACGTATATATAGTTGTGTATACATGATGTTTGCTTGTTGGGACTATCCATCATAGCATCATTTAAGAGCGTGTCCTCGTCATGATAAGACCTTAGATGTTGCCAGGACATACAACTCCATCAACCAACCAACCAACCATCTAACGGCATATCAGGACGGTTATCGACGTATGACAGTATACACTCATGGCGACTTTATAAATTATAGTGCTTCCTCATTAGGACACCGGGCCACTGGCACCATGGCCCGATATTCCACACATTCACATTATTCCTAATACTGAACAGACCAACCCTTGCCATAACCTGTTCATGCCAAGTACCAGGCTAAGTAGTAACATATATCAGTTTTGTACTAATTGTAGGTCATTTGTTTGACTCGGGGGAAGCGGGACGTAGCTCAGGCGGTAGAGTATCCACCTGTGAAGGCGTGGGTCATCTGATCGATCCTGTTCAGTGGACCCATTTGCAGTTTGGCCTATTTTCCATTCCAACCAGTGGTTCACAACTGGTTCATCAAAGGCTGTAATATGTGCTTCCTATCTGTTGGAAAGTGCATATAAAAGACCCCTTGCTGCTTATCGGAAAGAATAGACTTTGTTGCGACAGCAGGTTCCCTCCAAAGAAATATGTCAGAATGACCATCTGATTGACGTCCAATAGCCAATGATAAAATCAATGTGCTCTGGAGGTGTCGTTAAATAAAACCAGCTTTACTTTTTTGGTTTGACTCTGCCAGGGTTCTAACCCACGGCCTTCCGCACGGGAAGTCATCCAGCGCTCTTACCGAATAGTCCATCCCGTTGTCACATAGATATCTCTTATATATACGTATATGGAAAGCGGCAGTCAAGTAATGAAAGCAGTCTTTGTCGCATCGCGACCGACAGCATGATGATGATATATCGCTTAGTGAATACTCGGAAATAATAGATGACATTTAGAACTTCGGTTATTTATATTTGCATAAGTCCTTATATATCATGTATCTATCGTTTATATAAACAGTAATTATATACATATAAATTATATAGTACTGTAGCGGTCTGCACTGACCTCCCAGGCAAGGAGCCGCATAGACAGGTAGGCGTGGGTACTATGGTGATATCAGGGAGCCTGGGTGGTGTAATGGTTAGCACACTAGCCCGGAATGCAAAGAGATGTGGGTTCGAGTCCCGCTCTAGGCGCAATATTTCCCATTTCATCACCCCCCCCCACCCCCACGACAGTACTATGTAATTTATTATATGGATATAAACGACGAAACAATCAATATCACGTATACTTCCATTATGATTAATTTCCGATACGAAACCAGCAACCAATATGCACCGCTGACTCTGTACAATGTCGGTCTCTCTCGCATCTTGATTATTCAGTACACAAAGAGAACAAAAACAAACAAGTACGGTTGCATTATCTGATGAAATCATAGCATTTTTGAACCAAAGGCACTTGACTACATTTAATTCTACAACCCACCACATAGGCCTGTACTGATGCAGTTATGAAACATTTATGGCTGCCTAGAATGAATATTAAGTCAATTTCATAGAACGTGTCACACTTCCTGTCTACCATTCGCTATCTCCCCATGGCCACGCATATCAATATGGACGACTACTTCCATGATCCTGCTAGTGGAAAAATCCCTTTCGTTGAAGCACTAAACCATGGAAATTATGAAGACCCGCGTTCGATCAACTTCAGTCAAATGGAGAAGGACGTGAACGAGTGGGTGAAGCAGGCAGCGAAAAAAGCCAGCAGTCATAAACCACTTTTATTCCTTGAGGGCATCTTGATGACTTAAAAATTGATGCTTCCCACTTCCTAGCCAGACACTCGGCATTATTAGGATAGAGAAAGGACTGGTTGGTTTGGTGTCAGGATAATGTGATTGAGTGGCATATCAGATCATGGTGCTGGCAGCCTGGTCTCCCAGTGGGACATCACTATGAAGTTGCCATGAGTTCACACTGTACCAATTTGGTACCTATCTTGATATGACCTTAGATGTTGCCAGGACGTAAAACTCCAACAACCAACCAACTAGAAGCTGTCACTGCTGCAAGTAATATAGGTCTATGCTGCTCCGCATTTCGATGTGCACGCAAACATTATTTTGCATAATTTTTTTTAAAAAAATGGCCAGGTTTCCGCATTTGGTATTGGTGATTGGATCCACTGATTTGCATATTTGCAATATAGTATATATATATGTGTATTGTAGATATGTTATATCTTTTTGAAAAGAGAAGAGAGAAAACAAAGGAAGAAAGAAGTGTTTAAAGACAATTCTAGAGTCATTTTGTACATTTATTGATGCATGCTCACCAAGTGCATAATACATATGTTGAACTGGAATTGCATGCAGTTACTATCACGACAAATAGTCAATTTATATTATGCTTCTATTATCGAACAGGTTTTTCATGTGGTTATTATTGCAACTGATATTGTCATTTATGTACCAACAAATTGTAATGAACGGCCGGAAGACCAGTGCTCTGGCGCTGACAAAAGACATTATTCGCTGAATAAAATACATTTAGTAAAAAAAAAATAAAAATATCTTCACTTCAAATTCTGACCATAAATATATATATATATATATATATATATATATATATATATATATATATAGCCATCGCTGACGACATAGTGTAAATTCACTATGAAGCGATCCATTCATCATGTAAAATATCTCCAAATTTGGCCATTTTCAATCAAAGTCACCCAACCTAACGTCAAATATATCATAGTGACCCACCTAATATATTTAGATACAAAAAATAATGGCAGAAGCTAAGAAAAGCATTGGATTATGCATATTTAAGATTCTATTGAAATACACTCACTTTACTCTCCCCATCCACACACCTCCACTCCTCAAAATAGCCCTTCCCCCTACACAAACGCCCACACACGCCCACACAGCCTCACACACTCCCCACAAGCTCCCACACACGCCCCCACACGCTCCCCCACCCATCACACACAGCCTCTCCATCTGGCATTACCACTTCATTGTGGGCAATGCAGGTACACAACTGGGAGCGCCACCAAGTGGGTCCCATCGGCAACTTCCCGTGGGCGGGCGAGTTATATGTGTGTGGGGGGAGGGGCGGGGGGGGGGTGGTGCTGGAGGAGGGGCATGCTATGCAAATGTGCGCCTCATTTGCATATACTGCTGGTGGCACTAGGCTATATCTAGGCAGAGTGTGCAAGATGGATTAGTCATTTAGATAGCGGGCAGGAAACACAGTAGTTTTACTGAGTGCAGCACCAGCACCAGCAGCACCAGCAGCACCATCAGCGTAGAAACAGCGGCCTGCCAACACACAAGTTGGAACCAGCGAAAAACTAGCAACAAAACAAGTAGCAACCAGCAAAAACCCACCAACAAACAAGTACCAACCACTGAACACCTCGCGAAACACACACACTCCTTTAATTAACAGTAAGTACTAGTTATAGAATGAGCAAACCAGTCTAGAAATCTTACATATTGGACCAATTAGAAGAACATCTCTCTCTCTCTCTCTCTCTCTCTCTCTCTCTCGACCAGACCAGATGGCCTAATGAGTTGGGCGTCCGTCTCCCGTTTTGGTAGATCGTAGGATTCGAACCCATATGTTCGAACCCTGGTCGAGTCAAACCAATGACTTAATAATTGATATCTGTCGCTTCCTAGCCTCAGCAGTATTAGGATAGGGCAAGGATTGTTTAAAAATATTTTTTTTTACTGACGAGGTATTTACTCTGCCCATAACGTATAAGCTCCAGTGAGGGTGCTTGTTTTCAACGCTGGACAGCTGTGACGATTGCTGTCTTGATTTGTTTCTTTGCCCAGGAGTGTTTACCCATGTTTTCTCAGGCCAGCCTTCTGCAATTTTGGTTGTTAGTAATAGCCTATGTTAGTTTTTTTTAATTTTCCAGTTTTTTTGTCTAGTCTAGCTCAGTGTCAAGATAATGTAACTGAGTGGGTTATCAGATCATGGTGCTGTTGGCCTGGTCTCCCAGTGGGCAGCACTATAAAGTCACCATGAGTGCACACTGTCAGAAGTCAGTACCCGTCTTAATATGACCGTAGATGTTGCCAAGACGTAAAACTCCAACAACTAACCAACGAACCAATCTCTATCTATATAAATATATGTGTGTGCGTATGAATAGTCTTTGTATATATATATATGTATATATATATATACAGTACAACCCCGTTAAACCAAGCTCGGTTAAACCAAACGATCGGTTAATCCAAACTTTTGTCGGCGGCCCAGCAAAATACTACATTTATCATATAAAAAAGTTGGTTAAACCAAAGTCGGTTAATCCAAATTATCGGTTAATTCAAACAAAATTGTCGGATCCCAAGCCACAGTTTGGTTTAACGGGGTTATACTGTATATACCGCCGAATACCAGTCCAGATTTAAAAATAGCACCAACACAAAGACATTGATTTGGGACGAATCTTACATAATAGCATTGCGTTGAGAGTCTTTCATTTGTCATGACAGATGTGCCTCCGATCTTGATCAGGTAGGTTGGTTGTTGGAGTTTTATGTTCTGGCAACATCTACGGTAATATCAGGATGGGTACCTACTTGTGACAGTGCACACTCATGGCAACTTTTTAGTGCTGCCCCACTGGGAGACCAGGCCACCAGCACCATGACCTGATATCCCACTCAGTCACATTATCTTGACACTGAACCAACCAGTCCTTGCCCTATCCTAAGAATGCCGAGCGCCTTGCTGGGAGGGCAACACACCAGACGGGATGGCCCAATGAGTTAGAGCGTCCGTCTCCCGTGTTTGTAGACCGTGGGATCGTGGGTTCGAACCCTGGTCGAGTAAAACCAATGACTTAAAAAATTGATACTTGTCGCTTCCTATCCAGATGCTCAGCATTATTAGGATAGGGCAAGGACTGGGTGGCTCAGTGTCAGGATAATGTGACTGAATGGGAGATCAGATCATGGTGCTGGTGGCCTGGTATCCCAGTGGGGCAGCACTATAAATTGCTAGGACGTAAAACAACAAACAAACAAAAAAAGTAGGGCAACAAGTGTCAATTTTTAAGTCATTGGTTTGATCGACCAGAGTTTGAACTCGTTGGTTCGAATTCCATGATCGCCCAAAAGGGGAGACGGGCAGTCAACTCAGTCGGCCATCCGGTCTGGTCGATCAGGTAGGTGCGTGTCCTTGTTCGCTCCGACCAGGTGCACTCATTTCCAACCAGGTGCACCCATTACCCATCAGGTGCACCCATTGTCCACCAGGTGCACTCATTTCCAACCAGGTGCACCCATTGCCCATCAGGTACACCCATTGTCCACCAAGTGCACTCATTTCGATTTCCATTTCCATTTCCAACCAGGTGCACCCATTACCCATCAGGTGCGCCCATTGTCCACCAAGTGGACTCATTTCCAACCCGGGCACTCATTGTCCACCAGGTGCACTCATTGTCCACCAAGTTCACTCATTGCCCCACAGGTGCATTCATTGTCCACTAGGCGCACTCATTGCATACCAGGTGCACTCATTGCCCATCAGGTGTACTCACTGCATACGAGGTGCACTTATTGCCCACCGGGTGCACTAATTGTCCATCAGGTGCACTAATTGTCCACCAGGTGCACTCATTGCCCACCAGGTGCACTCATTGTCCACCAGGTGCACTCATTGCCCACCAGGTGCACTCATTGCCCACCAGGTGCACTCATTGTCCACCAGGTGCACTCATTTCCAACCAGGGGCACTCATTGTCCACCAGGTGCACTCCTTGTCCACCAAGTTCACTCATTGTCCCGCAGATGCATCCATTGTCCACCAGGTGCACTAATTGTCCACCAGGTGCACTCATTGCATACCAGGTGCACTAATTGTCCACCAGGTGAACTCATTGCATACCAGGTGCACTCATTGCCCACCAGGTGCACTCATTGCCCACCAGGTGCACTCATTGTCCACCAGGTGCACTCATTTCCAACCAGGGGCACTCATTGTCCACCAGGTGCACTCATTGTCCACCAAGTTCACTCATTGTCCCGCAGATGCATCCATTGTCCACCAGGTGCACTAAGTGTCCACCAGGTGCACTCATTGCATACCAGGTGCACTAATTGTCCACCAGGTGAACTCATTGCATACCAGGTGCACTCATTGCCCACCAGGTGCACTCATTGCCCACCAGGTGCACTCATTGCCCACTAGGTGCACTCATTGCCCACCAGGTGCACTCATTGCATACCAGATGCACTACTTGCCCACTGGGTGCAATCATTGCCCATCAGGTGCACTCATTGCCCATCAGGTGCACTCATTGCCCCACAGGTGCACTCATTGCTCACCAGGTGCACTCATTGTCCACCAGGTGCACTAACTGTCCACTGGGTGCAATCATTGCCTGAGTGGTCGATGCGGGGGTGGGGGTGGGTCGCGCACTCTAGATAGTGTAAAGTTAATAATAAAAAATAAAAATACCCCCCCCCCTATAGAGTCGATGTGGGATCTGGCGAGTCAGGGGGCGGGTCAGACAACTACTGACGCCGTGGAGAGCAGATGGTTCAATAAACCAGGTTGAAGCATACACTAATTGAATCTTGGTGTTCTTCTGTGTGTGACCGTGTGAGTGAGAGTCGGAGGGCCATGGGCCATTACAATAGTAAAACAACTAATATTGTGGGTTGCAGATCACTGAGTTTGTTCTATGGCAAAGTTATATTCAAATGTATTGTAGGACAACCATACTCTGCAACTAATCATAGCCGACAAGACATTGTAACAGATAGCAAGGTAAACAAGATGTTGGTGCCTTAAGCTAAGATTCCATATATATCATATGCGGCATGCAGCATGCGGCAAGCAGTATGCAGCATGCGAATGTGGTATAGATAATGCGGCATGCAAATATGGTATGCAGCCATTTTTGTATTTTTTTTGCTCCAAATTTGTGAAGGAAAGTCAAAGTTACTGTTGTTTTCTATGGTAAACGCAGCAGCATTTGCATTTGCATACCGCATACCGCGTCAATGGAATCTTAGCTTTATTTTGTGCACATGCCATACATCTCTTACATAATACAGCACAGGCGCAATAAGTGCACAAGTATTACAACTTATTACAAGTTAGATATTCAGAATAAAATTTAGATTAGTTTAAACAAATTTGAAATTGTTATGCATTTATCAGATTATGCAGCTTTAAGATTTCCTTCTGCTAAACACTGCCCCTCTCCTGTGCCCCACAGATGCCATTCTCCGGCACCAGTGTTGGCAGCCGCTCGGCGACCTGCCGCCACCTCCTGTGTGGAGCGCTGATGGTGCTACTGCTCCTCCAGTGCCTGCAGGTGTGTCATGGGGCCAGCATCTCCAGACGGTCCATGGAGCCTCTCCGCCCAGAGCAGTTCAAGAGTGTACAGGAACTGTTACACTACCTGACAGAACTGCACGAGTACTACTCAGTCGTCGGCCGGCCAAGGTACACTTTTTTTTAAACACAAATTTATTTAATTAAAAGAAATAAATTCTTTTAATTAAAAAAATGGTGTTTGTTAAATCTATTTATATTTTTAAAATTAGTTTTTTTGCGTAGTTTTCAATAGTAATTTATTAGAGCATATATGTGATTATGCTTTTTAAAATTTCCAAATGGGTTGAAATAAGGTACAACCACAATAATATGCCGTTTCCAAATGGGTTGAAATAAGGTACAACCACAATAATATTCCATTTCCAAATGGGTTGAAATAAGGTACAACCACAATAATATTCCATCTCCAAATGGGTTGAAATAAGGTACAACCACAATAATATGCCATTTCCAAATGGGCTGAAATAAGGTACAACCACAATAATATGCCGTTTCCAAATGGGTTGAAATAAGGTACAACCACAATAATATTCCATTTCCAAATGGGTTGAAATAAGGTACAACCGCAATAATATTCCATCTCCAAATGGGTTGAAATAAGGTACAACCACAATAATATGCCGTTTCCAAATGGGTTGAAATAAGGTACAACCACAATAATATGCCATTTCCAAATGGGTTGAAATAAGGTACAACCACAATAATATTCCATCTCCAAATGGGTTGAAATAAGGTACAACCACAATAATATGCCATTTCCAAATGGGCTGAAATAAGGTACAACCACAATAATATGCCGTTTCCAAATGGGTTGAAATAAGGTACAACCACAATAATATTCCATTTCCAAATGGGTTGAAATAAGGTACAACCGCAATAATATTCCATCTCCAAATGGGTTGAAATAAGGTACAACCACAATAATATGCCATTTCCAAATGGGCTGAAATAAGGTACAACCACAATAATATGCCGTTTCCAAATGGGTTGAAATAAGGTACAACCACAATAATATTCCATTTCCAAATGGGCTGAAATAAGGTACAACTACAATAATATTCCATTTCCAAATGGGCTGAAATAAGGTACAACCACAATAATATGCCGTTTCCAAATGGGTTGAAATAAGGTACAACCAAAATAATATGCCATTTCCAAATGGGTTGAAATAAGGTGCAACTGCAATAATATGTCATTTCCAAATGGGTTGAAATAAGGTGTAGCCATAATAATATGTCATTTCTAATCACACATAGTTGTGTGCATATCCTGAATGTTCTTAAAGCTGCATAGTCAGAGGAAAGCATCAAAATCTAATAAACCAAGACAGTTAGGTAGATTTGATCCTACATATCCAGATTGATCCTCAATTTCAATATCCTGATACTGAGCAAACCAGTCATTGCCCTATCCTATTAATAGTACCGCCCGTCAGGATAACTGGTGACAATTACCAATTTTCTACCTCATTGATTTGACTTGGTCGCGGTTCAAATCCACAACCTCCCACATGAAAAGCCAACCAGCCAGCCCTTTTACCGATTCTCTCGTCTCGTCCGATTTGCAAAACGCTGCCATGGGGTCTTTCTTTATTGTCTGGGTCTGGTCTGTAACACACTGACGTCACTTCCGGTTTCAGATTCGGCCGGAGCGTAGCGAGACTATTGGCAAATCACAGGCACACATAGACACATCCAGCACATCTCCCGACAGACTGGCAACACATTTGGTGAGCAGCATTTCCTTTATTTTTACTGTTTACTGTTTTAATTTATTGATTAATCAAGGAGAATTTCAATCACAGACAATGGAATCTTCCTCATTCCTCTGCCTCTCGCCTTATCCTAGTAATATTCGGTGCCAGGCTAAGTGGGCGATGAGGATATAATTTTCTAAGTCATTGGTTGGACTCAGCCATAGATCGATTCCTGAACTCCTCTCGGATAGGAAGCGAGCACTTTACCCACTTTACTATCCGTCCCGTTCTTCATGTATTACAATTGTTTTTTGAGGAGGCAAACACTTTTGCATAGTGTAAGTGAATGTTTAGTAAATTTGTGGACATGTTTGTTTGATCCAGTTGGATCTATGCATTGTCTCCAGAAGCAACTCACCTCTGGTATTACACAACAGCTAGATATACTGTGAATGGGCGTCAACATTTAATAATTTAGTTACTTATTTACTTTCAGATTTATTGTGACACCTTCACTGTAAACCAACATTAGAAATAAATGTATGGCAAGAATCCAATCAAGTTTGGTCATCATTATGGTTATAGGTGCAATGTGAGCTTAAACTTAAAGTTAAAATTGAAGACAGCGTCAATGCCACCTCCCGCCACACAGACTGAAGCTGCGACCCGGCGTGCTGGGTCACAGCTTCAGTCTGTGTGGCGGGAGGTGGGTGTGCTGGGTCGCAGCTTCAGTCTATGTGGCGGGAGCTGGTTTGGTCATCATTATGGTTATAGGTGCAATGTGAGCCTAAACCTAAAAAGTGTCAAGTTGAAGACAGTGTCAACCCCACCTCCTGCCACACAGACTGAAGCTGTGACCCAGCATGCTGGAGGTGGGCATGCTGGGTCGCAGCTTCAGTCTATGTGGCGGGAGGTTGGCATGCTGGGTCGCAGCTTCAGTCTATATGGCAGCAGGTGGGGGTGCTGGGTCGCAGCCTCAGTCTATGCGGCGGAAGGTGGGCATGCTGGGTCGCAGCTTCAGTCTGTGTGGCGGGAGGTGGGAATGCTGGGTCGCAGCTTCAGTCTATGTGGTGGGAGGTGGGCATGCTGGGTCGCAGCTTCAGTCTATATGGCAGCAGGTGGGCGTGCTGGGTCGCAGCTTCAATCTATGTGGCGGGAGGTGGGCGTGCTGGATCGCAGCTTCAGTCTATGTGGTGGGAGGTGGGCGTGCTGGGTCGCAGCTTCAGTCTATGTGGCGGGAGGTGGGCGTGCTGGGTCACAGCTTCAGTCTATGTGGCGGGAGGTGGGCGTGCTGGGTCACAGCTTCAGTCTATGTGGCAGCAGGTGGGCGTGCTGGGTTGCAGCTTCAGTCTATGTGGCGGGAGGTGGGCATGCTGGGTCGCAACTTCAGTCTATGTGGCGGGAGGTGGGGGTGTTGGGTCGCAGCTTCAGTCTATGTGGCGGGAGGTGGGCATGTTGGGTCACAACTTCAGTCTATGTGGTAGGAGGTGGGCGTCTTGGGTCACAGCTTCAGTCTATGTGGCAGCAGGTGGGCGTGCTGGGTCGCAGCTTCAGTCTATGTGGCGGGAGGTGGGCGTGTTGGGTCGCAGCTTCAGTCTATGTGGCGGGAGGTGGGCATGTTCGGTCGCAGCTTCAGTCTATGTGAAGGGAGGTGGGTGTGCTGGGTCACAACTTCAGTCTATGTGGTGGGAGGTGGGCATGCTGGGTGGCGGCTTCAGTCTATGTGGCAGCAGGTGGGCGTGTTGGGTCACAGCTTCAGTCTATGTGGCAGGAGGTGGGCGTGCTGGGTCACAGCTTCAGTCCATGTGGCAGGAGGTGCGCATGTTGGGTCACAGCTTCAGTCTGTGTGGCGGGAGGAGGGTGTGCTGGGTCACAGCTTCAGTCTATGTGGCGGGAGGTGGGCGTGTTGGGTCGCAGCTTTGGTCTATGTGAAGGGAGGTGGGTGTGCTGGGTCACAGCTTCAGTCTATGGGCCAGGAGGTGGGCGAGCTGGGTCCCAGCTTCAATCCCTACTAAGGAACCAACGGAACTAAAAATATCCACACTATCGATGTGTCTAGAAACCTGAGCAAGTCTTTGAATTCGAAGCTTAGTATTTCGTCAAGCATCGTGATATGACTACTTTCAGATCCTGCCAACTCGACACTCCATCGCGTGAACAGAAGCAGTTGCCATCGCCATTGATGCACTTGGTAGCTGATGCGGATTGCCGCAGTGTCCCTTGGATGCCCGTGGTTCAGGGGAGGTGGTAGGTGGGGTAACCAGCAATGACCAGCATGTTATCAGTGCCACTTAGCTGTGGATTGGGTAAGTGTTAAAGGGGAGGTCTCACATCATCATTTTTTCTGAGATATCCAAGTCCCCTGTTCATTATAAACAATATAATTCACTGGGTGTTTTAAATCATTCAAGACAATTTAATTATCAAAATAGTAAAGGTAGAAGCTAGAAGTCTTAATATACCAGGATGAATCATATTGGATTAATGTCACCAGCTGTAACAAGTTCTGTACAAGATGGTTTAATATCAATAGTAAAGGTATAAGTCTTAATATACCAGGATACACCATATTGGCTTAATGTCATCACCTGTAGCAAGTTCTGTACAAAATGGTTCAATGTCAATAGTAAAGGTATAAGTCTTAATATACCAGGATACACCATATTGTCTTAATGTCATCAGCTGTAACAAGTTCTGTACAACATGCTTCAATGTCAATAGTAAAGGTATTAGTCTTAATATACCAGGATACTCCATATTGGCTTAATGTCATCAGCTGTAACAAGTTCTGTACAACATGGTTCAATGTCAATAGTAAAGGTATTAGTCTTAATATACCAGGATACTCCATATTGGCTTAATGTCATCACCTTTAGCATGTTCTGTACAAGATGGTTCAATATCAATAGTAAAGGTATAAGTCTTACTATACCAGGATGCACCATATTGGCTTAATGTCATCAGTTGTAGCAAGATCTGTAGAACATGGTTTAATATCAATAAGTCTTAATATACCAGGATACACCATATTGGCTTAATGTCATCAGCTGTAACAAGTTCTGTACAACATGCTTCAATATCAATAGTACAGCTAGAAGTCTTAGTATATCAGGATACATCATATTGGCTTCATTAATGTCACCGGCTCTAGCAAGTTCTGTACAACATGGCTTAACAACTTTCAAAGCCTGTAAAATGATAACTGGCGTCAAGTCTATATACAGTTCTAATGATATAATACAAAAAGTGTTTTTTTGGTTTGTTAAGCAATTTTCATTCAGCAGAAAATACATTTGTCCAGCACCAATGTATATGTCTTCTTGCTGTAGAACATTCCTTGCAGATAAGTAGTGTTGATTGTGTGTGAGAAGGCGGTGAGGGGTGCGGTGGCATGGGAGGGGAATGTGATGAGAAGGGGTGGTGTAACAATACAATGTGTTCACAATATGGAGGTTCCGAATTCGGTTGGTTCCTGAGGAAAGACTGAAGTTGTCAGCCAGCACGCCAGAGCACAGCTTCAGCTACACAGCAACAAAAGGTGGGGGGATTGGTGAATGCACATTCGCAAAGACATATTTTATGTAATGTAAAATATTTGCTCAGACAATTTCACTGCAATGTACATTAGAAACAGGTGTTTGGCAATAATGCTCCAAAGTCTGGTTTTCAGGAAGCATGTGGTTATAGGTGCAAAGTGAGTTTAAAGTAGAAGGGCCTGTAGAGGGGGTGTAATGACGTCATGAGACAACTGTCGGTGGCCATATTGGATTACATAGAGAAGGCTTGCAACTGTCTACATTGTGCTTATTTACCGATTTGTTGGTTGAAGGAGAGAATGAATAAGATGGAAGTTAAGGTGATTAGAGAGAAACATTAAGGGCTGCCGTTTTCTATATCCACATAATAAATTATATAGTACATATATAACACATATATACATATATATATATACATATATATACATATACATATATATACATATATACACATATTTACATATATATACATATATGTACATATATATGTTATGGATGTTGCGGCGGCAACATGGGTAATTCGGGATGCGGGACCGAACTGCCTCACCCTTGTCGCTATGGCCCGACACTGGCGCCACCTATACAATACAACCGACACCACCACCTTTCTATATGCTGCCACTTAGCGGATCGAGTGAGCACTGTCCAACGGCGGAGCCCTGAGTAACTCACACCGACCAGTGTGCCCGAACCTGCCGCGTGGCCACTGAAGCTGTCCCCCCTTTTCTCAGCCATCTGTTTATCTCCATTAATGAGAGCAAGATGTTGTAGTAACAATAAATCTACTTATACATTCTTTTTGGAAATAAATAACTGCACTCTTCAAAATAATCCATTTACCAGTGCCAATGCATTGATATTTTGATGGGTGCTGACATTTATTTTCACAAATCATTGAAATGAAAATGACTTTTGTTTGTTTTGTGTTGGTTGCACATCCTAGCAACATCTAAGGTTATATCAGGACGGGTACCAACTTGTGGCAGTGCGCACTCATGGTGACTGGGAGACCGGGCGCCACTTGAAGTGGAGGGGCACCACTTGAGCTGATATTATGGTGAAGTAATCTAAAAGATGGGTGTCCGATATTTGGACATGGACATCATTTCAATGCTTGTCATAGGCACTATTTTCCGCAGATATGCCATTAGTTAGGCAGCAGGTAGGCATTGAGCAATTTTATTGGGGGCGGGTGAGGAGAGAAGGAGATAAAATCATTTCTGGAGAAACCATTTTCTCCCTTAACCATTGACCATGACCAATCAGATCTTTTGTTATGTACATTGGCAAGGCTGAGTCCGCTGACTACATTACTTTAGTTTGAAGTAACTCTACTTTAATCAAGAGAAATTAGCAAAACCTACAAATCATGCATAATCTTATATATTATAAGAATTGTAAAATCAAACACAGTGTTTGTATGTAATGGTAACAAGAGACGATTTTATTGGTTTTGAACAAGGAAGACAACACATTCTGGTTCGTTTCTTTTCCCCCTTCATTTACTTCATCCCATAATTTTTAATTACAAATAATCATTTTTATGTCATTATAAGTATGACATCAGCACTCCGATGTAATATGACAACATGTACCCTCAACGTCACGTCATCTGGTCGTACACAATAGCGCCTCCCACACACGTCTGCCATCTAACGGGATACTGAGGAACCAATAGAACCCATCTTGTGGATACTGGCAACACTGAATATGCTGCATTTGCCCCACTAACACGGCTATTAGACATCCACCATTCTCACCACATTAAGTTAATAAAAAAGCAACAAGATTTATCGTTCCTGTTTTCTTTGTCTTTTTTTCCTTCTCTTTTTGTTGAAACTTGTATACATGAGGTCCAATCTGGTACCTACTTTGTATGAGGTCAAACGTGTTCAAATTCTGACTTCCAATGAGATATGGAATGATTTTGCAGAAATGTTCAAATTACTACTATTATTGTTTCAAATAATAACAATAACAATGACAATAACAACAATAGTAGATTAACTACTCGCTATTATTATCCATGGTAATATTCCCCTACACCCCCTGCTTCATCACGCATTCAGTTAGACCTAATCCACCCAGGAAATAGTCACCGATATGTTGTCGATGATTTCTTTTCCTTTTTGCATCCAAAACGGATATGGAGATTTGGAACCCCCCCCCCCACACACCAAAACTAGAATCTGCCGCGTGAGACCTTCATCCAGGGTGTGGTGCACACAGTTCACCGATGTACACTGACAGGTAAGACAAGCTGCATACAGTGTAGCTAAAACAGTGAGGAGCTAGTCAAGGACATTTGTCACCTATTATCGCCCGGCCCAGACCTGAATACAAATGCTAGTAGCCCCTGCTAACCTGTCACTGGATGGGAGCAGCCGACCCCCCCCCCCCCCGCCCACTTTCCCCCAACTCACCCACCCACCTTTGTGCTGTATGTAGACTGATAGTTTGTTTGATTGATTGATTGCCCTTCTTGCTCTATGTAGACAAACCACACAGGCAGGATTTCAATACTGGACACACAGGTACGGCGTCTTAGGATGTAACCAGGCAACCATCATCATCATCACACACACACACACACACACACACACACACACACACACACACACACACACACACACACACACAGACTCTCACACATATGAAACAAACATGTCGTCATGTAGTTTACACTTGCACTTGACCCATACTGAATAGATGAGGGACACATCCATTTAAACAAAATTTTAAAAACCTTAAACAAAATAACGGTACCAAAAAGTACCCCCCCCCACCCACAAAAATACACATCATTTCAACGATCTAAGGTATTCAGTTCCCAATTCAACTCATCGATGCCTTGTCGGAGAGTGGAGCTCTATATCTGTTATTGGTCATGAGTGGATTTGATAGACCTTTTATATAAAACAGAAATTAATCTACTAAATAATATACATATAAGCAATAATACCACCGGATATGGGGTTTCGAAGCCTCAGTGACTCTAAATGGGAGCATTAACCGGTCAGAAATCAGGACATATTACAGAAGTCTCGAGGTACTCAAACACTACATTATAACAAGGAACTCAAACCCCATATTTGATGTTTACTAACTACAATTAGGTTTCAAATGTTACCATTTTTGATCAATATAAGCATACATTCAAACGGTTAAAAAAACACACACACCAAAACCCGTATAACTAGTATTAACAAAGGTGTAATAATATCAGACTATGCTGGTCTGATATCACTTTTATCGTGCTGGGAAAATCACTGGGCATTGCTATGGGTACCAATATAGACAATGTATTATCAATACCATTTAATCCCTCAATGTAATATACATATATATTTATTATTTATAAACAGACACAATCTTCTCAATAGTTCTAAGATACAGCTCTTATCAGTTACAGATAAATAATACATTATATCGGGCTTAATCATTAATACCTGTGCACATGGTGTGTATAGATAGTTTGAATATCGCTTAAATTTGGGAAATTTGCATTGGTGCTAAATGTTTTTAGCGAACTATCTTACACAACCTTGACCCTATGACAGGTCACTGAAACGCATGCACCGCACACAACACATATCTGTACAAACCATATCTGTTTGCATTCTTGCCTGATGGTATATATATATATATATACATATACATACATATATATACATATATGTATATACATATATGTATATACATATATATATACATACATACATACATACATACATACAGTAAAACCTCTCTAACAGCCCATCCCCACAGATCAACCACCCTATATCAATTGCTTGATTTGGGTCCCAAACGATTGCCCATGCAATACCGTTGTAATGATAAAAACCCTCCCTAAACCTCCCACCTCCCTAAATGGACAATTTAAAGTCGGTCCCATGATCAGTCAATTTAGAGAGGTTTTACTGTATGTATGTATGTATGTATGTATGTATATATATACATAGTGGGTGAGCCACTGTTCCAGCCAATTCCCCAGAAACCATACAAATCATGTGCAACCACAATAGTCACATTGAACATACGGAATTGTCTTGACCATAGCAGCAATACTGGTAAATAGAAATCATGCACTTGAAGATGCAGTTCACAGAACCCTTGCAGTAGTTCAGGGTAACTAGCCTAGTCACCAAGCTATGATGTGTCTGTAACCACGTTCATTCAGCCATACCTGTCTCATACATGGTGTTTGAGGCCCTATGGGCAACCTTTGACCTATTTACTTATGGAGTTAGTCTACATAGCCAGAATAGGAATACTAAATAGATCGTTGCCATAGTTACCATGAGTAAATAATAAAGCACAAGCATCCATGTATAAACTCACACATGTGGTTTAAATAGCCCGATTAGGATGATCTGTGAGGCAAATATCTGTGAGATAGTTAATTAAGATTAACAACAAAAAATCTGGACACAATAGGACAATATGCATAAAAGAAGTGTTTTTTATCAAGTAAAATAAATATATATATATGCTATATGGATAGTGATAAAACTGTTATCGCGTGTAATAATCTCTGTAGTGTCCTGCTTCTACCCCTCCCACCTGGGTGGGGAAGGGGGAGGGGGTACCGGCATGCTTCGCTCCGTCCCCACCATGTTCGGGGCTTTAACACACCACTCGCTCGGAAGAAAGAAAAGGAAAGGATCAAGTGTAGGTTTGAATGTATAATCGACTGTAGCATTTATTATCAGAAATAAATATCAAAGGGCAGTCCTTTACTCGAATTTTAGGGTATTTAATTATCAGAATTATGACAAAATCTAAAAAAACCTGAAAGCAGAATGGCTCGTGACAGAATATATGTAATAATATATTTGTTGTTGTTTTAAAACAGCCCGTGATAGTACATATGGAGATAATTATAATCATTACCGTCTCCAAAGTACAATTGAACAGCACAGCCTTCAAAAGGAAGGCACCTAAATAGAAACCCATCTGTGCAAAGATTGACTCATATTGACTACTGGCACCGTGATTGTAACTCAGGGAATATACCGATCTTATATCGACAGGCCAGCAGAGGCAGGTTATAATTAAAAATTGTTTAAAAAAAAAGATTATTTTCAAAATAAATTTGACAGCCATCAGATGAAGCTGGTTATTTGTGTGCGCGTGTGTGCACATTAATGGACACCATCTCACCATATGACCAGCCTAATATAATATGGATATTCCGAGTTGGTGCCCGCTGGTCGCTCAGGAAGGACTGAAGCCATGACCTACTTACAGACCGGAAACAGGGACATAACCAGGCTCCAAAGTTTGGATGTGAAAGCACATACAAAACAAGGCACCACAACGCATGCCAAATAATTAATAATTCATTAGACATTTTTATTTTGTATTTAACATCAAAATACAAGGATACAGTTTTAACGGAAGTACATAATTGTTATTTTGTATTTAACATCAAAACAGAGGGAAGTAAAGTCACCACTTTTTGAAGAATGTGCTCAGGGGGTTTGAGGGGGGGGGGGCGGCCTCTGCGCTGCTCCCCCTCCCCCTAGCTCCACCACTGATCGGAAGGTGGGGGATTTGGTGAATACATATGCACAAAGTGATATTTCAATTACAGTTGCATAGTCTGATGGTTTTGAGTTTCTGTCATATTTCTGAGATAAATATATTAAATTGATCGTTATAATCTGCCTTACTTTAGTTTGAAGTAACTTTCATTTTAATGGTTAACTTTTGAAACATTTGAAGTGCAAACATGCACGATTAATTTAGGCAAACACGCTAACATTCTGACACCATAGGTTTCTACAGTAACAGATTCTATTAAATTGCCTCAGTATTCGCCTCTGTATGGCGATAAATGTTGAATAAGTGCACCAGTATCTAAGTTAGATATGTGTAATTAAGTCTAGATAATTGCTTTGGTTTAGAAAATTTGATGTTTTCATCGGACTATGCAGCTTTACTGCAATATATTTGCTCGGACAATTTCACTACAATATACTTTTACAAAAAATGCATGACAAGAACACTACCAGGTTTGCTCACCAGGAACCATGTGGTTATAGGTACAATGTAGGTTTTAATTATAGGTCTATAGCAAAGGATAGGGCTTGGAGGGGCACCGTTGCCATCTTCCACCATGGAAGCTGAAGCTGTGACCTGGTGTGGCAGGAAATCTGCAAACCCCTGGAAATTGCACACCCCGGGGTTTGTGATATACTAGGAAATCACAAACTGGCCCTGGAAATCGCAAACCCCCCCATGCTTTGTAGCATTTATCATCCCAAGCATGGCAGCTATATGTTTGATTTTGAACTTCTACCAGATCTGGGGGGATCAAATGGATTCAAGGAGGATCAAGATGGATTAAGCCTAATGAAAACAGCTTTGTGATAGTCCAGTTCGTAATTCCTACCACAGATGTGCTGAAAACGGTAATGATACAGATAGTTGTACTTGCTTTTCTTGATGATATAGTCTAGTATCTTTGATACAAATTGACCTGTTCCCCTATCCTTCTTGTGAGTGATTGCAGTGAATATGGCCCTTGCTGTGACAGGCATGAAATTAAAAATCATCAATTAATCCATCTTCTGAGGGATCCCTCTAATATAAAAATAAATGTGGCTTAATCATGCTTACATAAATACAATTTTTACAATAGACCAGTTCGTAATTCCAGCGTCACGGTGCATTGTGGGAATTTTAAAAGCAAAACAAACCTGCACAAAGCACATGTGCTTGCTTTAAGACTGCCAAACATGGGGTCTTTGTGATGTCCAGGGGGGATATGTGATTTCCTAGGAAATCGCAAAGCCCCCATGCCCATTTATGGTATGGGGGTTTGCGATTTCCTAGGAAATTACCAGTGGGGGTTTGCGATTTACAGGGTGTGCGATTTCCTGCTACACCAGCATATTGTTGCATCGCAGCTTTAGTCCTAGTCCTTCCTGAGGTTCAAGCGGAACTAGCAATACCTGTAAAGGACAATGATATATGACAGTATATTGCCCTGTCTCTATTTTTCGCGTCTTATACCCCTGTCACACTACGACGTAACATGCCAGCGAGTTACTTTTTTTACGTTGAGATACGCCAAAATTCTCAGCGTTTCAGGGCCAAATTGGACGTCAGTGCAACGTAGTGGACATAGGCGAAACGTTAGTCTAACGTAGTTGTAACGTGTCTCAACGAGTTAGAATGTAAAAAAAAAAAGAAGGCCCAACGTAAGGCTAACGAGCCTCCAGCGCCCATGGTGTCAGCCTAGTGAAACCCTAGTGATGGCTCAGCGTAGGACTCACATAATTACGCCCACCCTAACGTAGCTACGTGTGACTCTGGCGTAATTCATAATGTGAGTCGACGTCTGCAGGCCCGCGAGTGAGCACCGTCAGTCTAATGACGATCCAGAATGCTCAGTGTATGGACACCGAGGCAAAACGTTCACACCACGTTCACAGCACGTTCGCTTACGTTCGAAGAACATTGGAGCACGTTACATATGTTACGTGCATGCCAGCCATTCGTCAACTACGTTGAATACATCAAGACACGTTAGTTAGACTTACTTTAGACTAACGTTAGGCACATGTCAGAGACACGTCAGACCTACGTCGGGATACATTAACACCACGTTGTCAGCATGCGGGCTGCACGTTCCTCCCGGCTCTCCATCAGTCTACCATAAGTCAACATAGCTCAACGTAGACAGACGTAGCTCTAATGAACATCTGACGTATCTCGATGTAAGCCTAACGTGAGCACAACATAAGCCCAACGTAATGGCCTTTACGTCGAGCTACGTCGAAGGTTTTGGGTATGTCCAAAACCTTAACGTGTGTCACCGTATCTCGCCGTAACTCGCAGTAACTCGACATAGGCTTAACGAACGAGTAATATATCTCGACGTATCTCGACGTAATGGCCAAATTTGACCTTAGTCGGCTTACACTACCGCATTACGTCATAGTGTGACAGGGCCATTAGTTAGGCCATCACTTAGTGTCTCTTTATTGGCTGCTGGCAACAATTAGGTACCTAGATTTCCTATCCTGGAATGAACCATGACACAGCTGACTGAAGAAACCCTGAATCTCATTGAATTTCATTGGCATCAGACCAATCTGTTGTCATCGTAGAAAAAAAACACTTTATTACACAAGCACTCATACTTTCTTTATGTTTTTATTTTCTCACCATGCTAGAAGAAACCAAAATCCAGCAAACCCTCATCGCAAGCTGGTTTGTCATTTACTCTATATATTTAATCTATTATACAATTAAAATTGTAAGTAATTTGGCATAATTTTACCGGAAGTCCAGTATTCCATGGCTGAAAAAGATATTAGATAACTAAAGTTACATTTACTAAAAAAGAAAAAAGAAAAAAGAAGAAATAGTTTAGAGTTTTACTTGATTTATTTATACAAACACAACTCTTTTACCAGTTACTGACTTGTTACCAGTTACTGACTTGTTATAGTTACTAACTTGTTATATATAATTGAGTGTCTTATACCATAGTAAGCAGAATTGGTGATCCAGGAATTACAAAGAGCTTATAAAGTAATATAGCACACATAGCTAACACTACACTTCCATACATGCAACGTAGTCACTAACCTAATTTATAGAAATTTGACAGTTTATAACTATAAATTCATCAACCTCATTTTATATTGATTTTCCATATTCTACAAAAAAGATAATACCATTTTCATGATATATATATAATATATATAATATATATAAAATATATTATGCATATTATACAGGTTATATAATTATTATATATGACACATATAATATATAATTATAAATATGCGTCGTTGGATAGAGCCCTGAAAACGAACAGTCATAATTCTAGCAATATTCACTATGACAGATTCACAAGTTCAGCTTAATCATATATTCTGTGAGGTAACATATGTTATTTGTCTTCTTGGCAATGATGATTACTGGCCTAAATCCAGCAGTGCATGTATATGTGTATGTGGCAGTGACTTGGACAACACATCCTGTAATTTATTTGTGTTTTATTCAAGGCTACCTCACATTCCGCGGCAATCTCTTTGAAATATGTGTGGAGTTACTGTGTTTTCGCCAACTCCCCGCCACAATCCACAATCCAAGCCTACGCAAAGATTGTGAACGCGGTGTGATCTGCGTTACCCATGACTTTCCGAAAGGCCCAGTTGATGCACGTGCAGTGTGAGGCAGCCTTTAGGCACCGGAAGTAGAATGTGCGCTTCAGATTCAGTCATTCAATCCAGAGTGAAGAGCACAAGGTAGTTTCATAATAAGCATGATAGAGAAGTTCCTTCCCAGAATAAATATAATTTCACGTAATATCATAGATCTATATATATATATTTATATGCATATATATATTTATATATGCATATATACACACATATACATATATAAACAGACTATCAGGTGTTCCAATATCGTAGGAACATTTGAAAGATTTAAAATTAAATGTACAATGCCCCTTTATGAAGAGCACACAATAGACCCCCACCAGTTAAACTAGTGACATCTATCAGCAGAATCTAGAACTACTCTAGTTGGGTCGTTTCCCTGATTGCCTATGATTTCACATGCTATATCTCTGTAAGGAATGCTTGGAAAAATAATAAAATGCTTGATTATATTCAGATATTCATATCGCAACAGGCATCAAGCTCTTATCCTTGTAATATATATAAAAAACACAACTATATTGTATTTTTCTTCTGCTTTTCACTGCCGCTCTCTTCATATGTATTAAACCCCACCAGTTAGATAGTGATATCTATCGGCAGAATCTGGAACCACTCTAGTCGGGTACTTTCCAGCTTAACCTGCGGGGTGCTCTATTGAAGTCCAAAATGAGAGTTGGGATCATTAAAGACTATTTCAATCGTTCAAAGTCACTAATTTCCATCTGTTAAAACAATGCGTTGAGAGTAGTTGAACCCACACACCCTATTTCTGGTGCCTATGCTTTCAGATAGTACACACGTGGACACTCATGAGTCATGGCACCACATAGATTTCACACCCGTCTCAGTCTCCCGTGCTCCGAACAACAACAACACTAACACCAACAATGACAACATCGACAACACACATCGTGACCTCCAATCAATTCGACAGACGCTCCATCATTCTGAAAGACTTTGATATGACGTCACTTCCTGTATGAATACTAATGAATGGCTGGCGTGTCCATCACGTCACATCTGACCCCTCGCCTGTGTCCACCGACTTGTACAGCGACTTGTAATAGGTGTAGACATGCTGGTATTTGCCACGCTGGTAGTCGTTCGCATCATAGTCCTCAATTTCACCGCTTGAGTGGCTGTAGCGACTAAACGAAGGGGTTACTGAAAGCACACCGGAAGTGGATCAGGTTAGTGGGTGAGACATTTGGATTCATCGAATTAAAGTAGACCAGAACTGGGTCAGGTTAGTGGGTGAGACATGTGGATTCATGACTTAAAGCTGACCAGAACTGGGTCAGGGTAGCGGGTGAGGCATGTGGATTCATCAACTTAAAGCAGACCAGAACTGGGTCGGGTTAGTGGGTGAGACATGTACATTCATTGATTTAAAGCAGACCAGAACTGGGTCAGGGTAGTGGGTGAGACATGTGGATTCATCGACTTAAAGCAGACCAGAACTGGGTCAGACTAGTGGGTGAGACATGTGGATTCATTGACTTAAAGCAGACCAGAATTGGGTCAGGTTAGTGGGTGAGACATGTACATTCATTGACTTAAAGCAGACCAGAATTGGGTCAGGGTAGTGGGTGAGACATGTACATTCATTGACTTAAAGCAGACTAGAACTGGGTCAGGTTAGTGGGTGAGATATGTGGATTCATCGATTTAAAGCAGACCAGAATTGGGTCAGGGTAGTGGGTGAGAGATGTATATTCAGCTACTGAAAAAAACAGGGAAGTGAATAAAGTTAGCAATGTTAGGCTAGATTTTAGTTATTTAGATATATATGTATATATATATAAATATATATTATGCATATGTATTTACACATATATATATATATATATATATATATATATGTATGTGTGTAGGTCTTAAATACACAACAACTTTCACAAAAACCATAGAATTATGAACATTCAATATAACATCATAATCAAGTATACAAACCTTTTGCTAGCATACCAGGGGGGAGGATGACTGCCAGGGGGACAGTGCCAATGATGATGGGGACTGTCACTTCGATTGGACTAGAGACACTGGCGGGCATCACGCCGACCTGAAGCAGACACACATACACTGTCAACATTCGCACAATCCTAATACAAAAAAAACCATCACCGGCTCTACATGGTTTAACCACACCTGGACATCTACAAATAAAACCCTGTATATTTTTTTGGCCATTTTACATCCTAGCATCATCTAAGGTCATATCAGAATGGATACCGACTTGTGACAGTGTGTACTCATGGTGACTTTATAGTGCTGTCCCACTGGTAGAGCAGGTCACAAGCACCCTGACCTGATATCCCACTCAGTCACATTATCCTGATACTGCGCTACCCAATCTTTGCCATATCTTATTAATACTGAATGCCAGGCTAGGTAGTGACACAAATCAATTTGATAAGTGGTTGGTTTGACTCGGCTGGGAATCAAACTCTCTATATTCCAGCCTGAGCTCAACTAATTCGTGCCTGGTTTGAAACCTGTATGCACACATAGTACAAAGCTATGTGTGATGTTGTCAATGAGAATACACATTAATAAGGATAAGTCGACTTGGTGGATGAATATCACGGACAGGATGGCCGAATGAGTTAGAGCATCTGTCTCTTGTGTTGGTAGATCGTGGGTTTGAATGCTGGTCGAGTCAAACTGATGACTTAAAAATTGATACTTGTCGCTTCCGAGCCAGGTGCTCGGCATTATTGGGATAGGGCAAGGAGCAGTGGAATGAGCTAGACCAATCATCCATAATTGAAATTTTCTCTGCTTAAACAACTAATGTACCAAAAAGAATGTGCTCAGAACAATTGGTAATATGCACTAAGTGAAAGTGGTAGCTTGGTCAATTTTGTTGTCCTTGAATTAAATTCTGTACTCATAAGGTGCGTTATTAAATCGCAAAAGAAATAAGGCTTGTGTGATTTTCTGGTCTTTTAAAAAATGAATTGTTTTATATAAAAAGAACTTGTGTACAAAAGAAAGGGACTACGTTCTCATGGCACATGCATACAATCATCTGTTGCAAGAAGGTTGTTATCCTATAGGATGTGATGTTGGATAGATTATAACATAGGTTCTGGTTGCATAGAAACTTGATGGAGATGCAAATACTTGATAAACATGCATCCACCCAACAGTAAATATGTACTGCCCGATATGGGACTTGACACCTCTGCGACGAATATTGGCTGAGGCGAAAACGAGGCAGATACACTTCCAGAGGTTTGAGCGACAGATATCCCATAGTTATTAGTGTAATGAAACATTTATTAATAGGCTTTGACTTTCAAACCTCAGCGATTGCCACCAGCACAAGTTAAAATTTCAGTCTACTTCAAAGCTGGATAGTCCGACGAAGCATCTAATTTTCAAAACCAAAGTACTTAGCTAGATTTGATTCTACATATCGATCTTAGATATCAGTGCAGTTATTCAGCATTTGTTACCACATACAAGGGCATAGTGAGTAAATTTAATAGAACCCGTTATTGCATTAACCTATAGTCTCAGAATTTGGATGTGCTTGCCAAAATTAATTTGAGTAAAAATTAAAAGTTAATTCAAACTAAAGTAAGATAGATTATAACAATAAATTTAATATAATGTAATATCAATTTATCTCCGAAAAATGGCAGAAACTAAAAACCTTCGGACTATGCAACTTTAATATAAAACCGACTCTAGTCAACTACAGCGATATTACATCTGACTGTCTCCAGTTTAGTCACAAACAGTCAGATATTGACTCATCGTGAGTCTCATAGAACCATGGGTGGAAAACCCACTTCACACACATACTCTCTCTCTCTCTTTCTGTCTATCTCTGTCTCTTCATTTTCTGAAACTACACTGCCATGAGTTTCATCAGACCCACAGTTCACCATGGATATCACCATGGAGATAGCATAATCAGAAACACTTATAGTTGCATAGTGCAATGGTTTTGAGTTTGTCATTTTCTGAGTTAAATATTTTAGGATGATTGTTATAATCTATTTTACTTTAGTTTGAAGTCAGTTTTATTGTAAATGGCTAACTTTTGAGATATTTTAAGTGCAAATATCCTAAATTGATTTGGGCAAGCATGCTAAAACTCTGACACCATAGGCTTCTGCAGTAACAGCTTCTATTAAATTGACTCAGCGTTCCCTTCTATCTGGCGACAAATGTTTAATAAGTGCACCAGTATCTAAGTTAGATAAATAGAATCAAATCTAGATAATTATTTCGGTTTTGAAAATTTGATGTTTTCATCGGACAATGCAGCTTTAAGCAGTTAATGAGCATTTAAACTATAAGAAACCATAATGATATACACAGAAAAAGCGTGGACTTACCGTAATAACATAGTCAATATCGATGAGGTTGCAACCATCGAGCCTGGAAGGTGGGAGGGGTGGGATGTGAATGATGTCATGAAACAAGGCATTGTCTCCTGGTTTAATCTTACCCCCTGATATACGGAAAATATCAGAGCAACATGTCTTGGAAACCCCCGCCGCATGAAAATGAACGATCTGAAATGAGCGACGAGAGGACACATATTAGTTATTTCAAATCGTTGAGTTATGTTACCATAGTGATTGACAGGCGTGTAATGACCGAGTCAATGTAAACAAGAATGAATTTAATTTGAGTAAGCAACACTGATTTTGCTATTGTATCTGGAACTGGATTTTTTAGGATGATTCAGAGGTTAGGGCACCCCGTTTCCTATGTGGAAGATCCTGGGTTTGATCTCTGATCGAATCAACCGACAAATTTACCAAATTGATGCTTGTTGTTATTTTGTCTGATAGTGATACCCCTGACATCATGTTGGCACAGAGAAATGGTTGGTTCATTCAGTGTCTGAATAATGTAACTGGGTGGAATATGGTGACATAATGCTGACATAGGGTTTTCTTAGACTTAGTGTGGCAGCATTAATGCATCATGCAACCAGGTCAATGCAAGACAAATTTACAAACACAGGTCACATTTCTTTAAAATTATATATTTTTTCTTTTTGTAAACATTTCTTCGTCAGAATACAGCCCTTTTCAATCCTGAGGCACTGGTCTCCTAGCCATTGCATCGATCTATAGATATGTACACTAGAAGAATGAATGGATAGAGAAGCAATTCAATATATTTGTCCTTTCTCTTCTAGGCCTATACGTGAACTGAGAGCTTCCAGGTTAGAATCTAGATATTGTCATGGGGGTGATGAAAATGGGAAATATTGTGCCTAGAGCTGGACTCGAACCAACATCTCTTTGCATTCGGGGCCAGTGTGCTAACCATTACACCACCTAGGCTCCCTGATATCAACACTCTACCCATGCCTACCTGGCTATGTGGTTACTTGCCTGAGAGGTCAGTGCAGCCTACTACACTCGTCCTCCTGGAATTGTAGTCTTTTAAATGGTCATTTAATGCTTACAATTAAATACATACAGGCAATGCACTAACGCATACAACCACAGGGTAGGTTCAACAACCATACAGCATGTAGCTTGTACAAGATCATGTTCACGGCAACCAGTGTCATGGGGGTGATGCAAATGGGAAATATTGCACCTAGAGCGGGACTCGAACCCACATCTCTTTGCATTCCGGGCCAGTGTGCTAACCATTACACCACCTAGGCTCCCTGATATCAACACTCTACCCATGCCTACCTGTCTATGTGGTTACGTGCTTCAGAGGTCAGTGCAGCCTACTACAATATTGTTTACTGGTGAATTGCGCATGCTCCATACAGGTTATGCCTAGACCCTACATGTTTCTGTGCAACATAATTCCAATTATATCATATGGTTATATTTAACACTAATAACAGTTTTAATTAGGATACCTTGTCAAGACATAAAATATTAATGTTAAAAATACATGGATTAGACACGCATCACACCAGCCACATGTTACTTGTTTCTCTAGGGCAAATCAGTGGGGTGGCACGTTCATGTTGTGTATTCCTTGTACTCAAGCAAAAATGAGAGACAAATAAGTGTTCACACTTCCTGTCTACCATTTCGCTATTTCGCTATTTATGTTCAAATCAGGTGACTAGATCTGTAAATTATTTACGACAGTTCCATTAACCGGTAGATAGTTCGCGATATGACTATCGTCATAACATAGGGGAGGGATCACTTGCATGTTGATGCAATGATGGTACACTAGTCAGGCAAATCGATTTCATTTCATTTGTACCTAGCTCAACTTCAGACTGTGAAAGCATTTGAACCATTGTGTGGCTTTAACCTATTAGTTCAAGTCTAAATTAGTTATCTAAGTTAATTTCTGCATCCATAAGTGAAATAATGAGGAAATAATTAGGCTTACTTTCTCATAGATCTCAACAAACCAGCCGATTTCTTCATCAGATGCAAATTCCGAACATGTTTGGTTCATATTCGATTCACTACGTGGCGCCACCACTAGTCGGGTTCCAGTTCCCATGTTTTCCGCTAGGTGCCGTCTGTGTGCCTCCACATGGGTCCTGCACAGAGGTCACTGCGGCACCTAGTGGCAAATTGCTGAACTAATACTTTGATTCAAACACAGCGTTTTTAGGACTATCTATTACCACTGCACACACATATGCTTAAATTAGGAGCTATGATAGATTAACATTCATAATTATCATCTTCTATAATTTATTTATCATATTAGATTGCAAAATGATGGGCATATTTCAACCCAGCTTCCCAACACCTTTTCTAATGGGTTGCTTAGGAACATGTCCTGGAGACAGTGGTGTGAGAGTAACAACAGAAGCAAATGCAGGTATGCCTATGAAAAATACTCCTAATATCACTCATTGATATGAATTTCCTAAAACTAACATTAGGTGTAGGTGTGTGTAGGGTGTGTGTGGTGGAGGTGTAGGTGGTTTGTCGTGGAGTTGTAGAGGTCTTGCAGAGCGGCACCTCACAATCGTTAGCATCCCTAAACCCCCACCACACACCTACGCCCTCACCACAGCCCTAGACTTCCACCACACACACCTAAACCCCCCACCACACGCCTATACCCCAACCACATCCCTAAATCCCCAGCACACCTCCCGACCACACACCTACACTCCCACCACACACACACCACACCTACACCACTGCCACACACCTACACCCTCCCAACACACACCTACACCTCAACCACCCACACCTACACCCCCACGACACACACTTACACCCACAGCACACCACCCCCAGAACAGACCTACACCACCAACACACATACCTACACCACCACCACATCCCTAAACCCCCACCACATCCCTAAACCCCCACCACACTCCCACCACATCCCTAAACCCCTACCACACACCTACCAATCAACAGCAGGGTTTCTTCTGACACTCCAATGCTATCAAGATGATCAAACCCACCACCTGGTGCGCTGCCTGTTCTCTCGATTACACATTACAGGCTGAGTGAGCCATCTTAGTGTTATAGGGTCTTTGGTCAGGTTCCCATATCTTATTTGCAGTCTGCTTGGAAGGTATTGCAGGCCCACCGGATTGAGCAACATTGAGATTGCAAAGCTTGTGGACAAAGCTATTTACACAAATTTATATAAATACCATATCATCCAAATGATATCACGTTATTAAGATTGATTAGTCCCAATTTAAGGGCACAACCTAGTCATAAATATAAGTTGTGTAGGCCGACATTGTCTATCTGACGAAATGGATAGATCCAGACATTATTTACTGACATATTAAGCTGCCGAAAATACCTACAATTTATCCAAATTTGTATGAATAAATCGTTAATGACACGGATGTTTACCAGGGTGATGTAATTATTGTTTACAAGGTTTCTCATTCAGTCGAATTATTATAATTATGATCATTGATTAAATCCGCACTGATACATTACCAGGGTCAAACAAAAATCCAGAAGGGCAGGGGCTCAGTTGTAAAAAAAAAAAAAAAAGAAGAAAAAAGGAACTCCCCATATATTAAAATAACACATTTGATATCAAGAAGAAAAAATCCCCCTCCCCTCCCCCCCGATGCTTTTTGGTCTATCTGCATTCAGGGTCCGTCTCGGTGATGTCTCAGCGATGCCTCCCTTTTCAGATAGGAGACAAAAAGCGCCTCGAAAATGGCCAGAGAACAGCATTTCGATTGCAAATGGCCACCGCCTATGGGGGCGGCCATTTTCGAGACAAGAAATTGCCTTTGTGGTTCAGACTTGCGTGACATCACGGGTGCCTCCGAGGCACCTCCGAGACGGACCCTGAACGCGGCCCTGTTGTCACTCACGGGGACCAGTGTAGTGAGTGTATAAGTGCAGCTGCACTCTTACCACACAGCCGGTGTAGGACGTTCAAAACACTACCCCGTTCAGAACACTACGGTAGTGTTTTGAACCTAAGTTCAAAACACTACCGTAGTGTTCTGAACTTAGGTTCAAAACACTACTGTTAAGTTCAAAACACTACCCATACGTACGTTGAAAACACTACCCAAGTTCAAAACACTCATGACATGGCAGGAACATAAAGTATACAACCAAATTATATTTATTGTACAATTTGTGTAATAAACATGCCGATATTGTTTATGGGTTCAAATCAGTGAAAACTATGAGTAATTACTATTTCTTGATGTATTTTGAAATTCATATATTAAATGATCAGTGGAAACATTTAACTGAACCACAAGTGATGGTTGAATATGATGAACGGCATTTCACGTCAGGTTACTATGGTTGCGGCGAGGAGTTTGCAGTTGAACATGTTACCAGAGAGAGTATATAGATGAGAGGGACAACTCTCATACTGGCCAATGGTCATGTGCAATCTTGCTACAGAAAAAGTGAAATATCTCTAAAACCACACCACCTAGAAGCAAATCGCATGGTACACATATAGAAAACATGTTTACCAAAAGGATTATATTAAATTTATAAGGTTACAGTTCTGGTTTTCTATTAATTTTGAATAAAATAAAAGTTTTGCACTGCACGTACGGCAAACTCACAGCTTTAAGCAGTTTTACTATAGAACAAAGGGGCCAAAAAGGTGCTGATTTTCCCAACTTCAAATCAACATAATTTTCTTGATATTTACTTTAGAAAAATAATATGGTTACCATGATTAAGTTCCTGTCAAGCTCTTTCCATTGGTATATGTTTCATTGAGATCAAATGCATTCTCAAAAATGTTCACACATACCTACTATAAATTCGCCCATGAGTGTGCACTGTCACAAGTCGGTGCCCATGCTAATATGACCTTAGATGTTGCTAGGACATAAAACAACAATCAACAACAACAACCCCTACTGCCCCACCTTACTGAATTCTATCCCACCTTACTGCATACTGCATCACGCTACTACAAATGAAACTGAATATGCAGCTATTATAACATATTTTTTAGAGTAGTGTTTTGAACTTAAAGGTAGTGTTTTGAACTTAATCATAGTGTTTTGACCGTGGCCACAGTAGTGTTTTGAACCTACCTTCAACTAGGTTCAAAACACTACGGTAGTGTTTTGAACCTAGGTTCAAAACACTACCGTAGTGTTTTTGTGGGGTAGTGTTTTGAACTTACTACACCGGCCCACCATCGGAATCATGGCGTCTCCACCAAACACAACAAATAGGCCTCAAAAGAAAAGCCGCAAAAGTCGCAAGAATCAACAGCATTTCAAGCAGCCGTGTGAAATAGGCCCGCCTCTCGTACCCTATTATGTAACTCTTGTTCAGTAGTGTAAGCTAAGTGGTTGGGGGGTTTATATACATGTCCTTGAACGACTGTTGTTTCTGTCAAATGTGCTAGCCATGATTAGCCCAATACGTGAGCACGCCTCGTCACTCAATAATGGCTGATTGAAACGACTCGGTAATGAAGTGACAGGTAGTTCAGACTCTTCGAGAGGGAAATGACTGGTTCACGCAGTGTCAGAATAATGCAAGAGTGGCATGAGGCCATGGTGTCAGCATCAGAGTATTTTAATGGGACAACACTATACAACCTCCCAGAGTTTGAACTGTCACAAGTTGGTACCCATCCTGGTATGACTTTAGATGTTGAGGAGACAAAATTAGCATTAAACCAAACGGTCACAATGATACACCCACTCACTAACTCACATTCACTCACATTCACATACTCTCTCACACACTCCACCACCTCTCCCACACTCTCCCACACAACCCCACTCACACTCACCCTCACTCACCCACACCCATCTGTACTCACCCACACTCATTGACACTCCTACACTCACTCACATACACTCACAAGTACTCACAAACACTCATCTACAATCACACTTAGTCATCCACACTCACAAGCACTCACAAACACTTACACACAATCACCCACAACCACCCACAATCATCCACACTCATCCACACTCATCCACACTCATCCACACTCATCCACACTCACCCACACTCGCTCAAGCTCACTCACACTCACCACATGCACATGCACACTCACACACACTCACACACAATCACACCCACTCACCTGCTCACTCCCACTGACTGGCACTCACATACTCACAAACACTCAAAGAAAATCATCCACAATCATACACAATCTACACACACCGACACTCCCACACACCCACACTCACCACACCCACCCACCCACACTCACCCACTCTCACCCACCCACACCCACCCACCCACACCCACACTCACCCACGCTCGCCCCGTCCATGCACACTCAGAGGAGTCAGAGACACAGTCGTCTCCCTGGAGACTGGAACCCTTCAGCTCTTCTCATTGAGAGTGCAGCTGGGCACTATGGCCGTAATCGATTAACATGACCCGGGCGACTCGGGTGACCCGAGTCATCAGAATTTCAAATCGAACACTGCGAGTGGGGTCGACAAATACACGTGCCGTGTGCAAAACGATCCGACCCAAGTAACCCACCTCGTAGCTGGGGTTGGCTATGAGCGATGACTTCACATTTGGGCTGGTACTGTCCTGCAGTACCAGTGTTACATGTTTTTTTTAAAGAATAACTTAGATTAATGAAATGGAAATATAGCTAAACTAGCCCATCAGTAAATACTTGAAATCCTATTTTGTTGTAGTTTTATCGCTTATTAAAAAAAAAATCATTGTTTCCACCCCGAGCACCGAGAAGCGTATTCGATTATTCGACCCGAGTCTGTAGGATATGCGCATGCGCCAAAAAGTGGCTCGGGTGACCCGAGTTGATTAATCGATTACGCCCTGTGTGTCCGTGTGTGCCTAGCGTAAGCTGGCGTACAGCTCGGGGTGCCGCGGGTGTGTGCAGCTGGTGTGTGCAGGGGTGGGTGGGTGATCAGACGGGTGCTGGAGAGAGAGACGGATGTAAAATGCTGTGTGTATATCACGTGTGAATAATTCAGCCACCTAGGGAGGTACATCACATGTCTACGGTCATCATTAGTCTAGAGAGGCTTCAGCACCGAAAGGCACTACCAAGCCCCTCCTCCTCCTCCCTCCTCGCTCCCCTCCCCCCTCACTCCCCCCACCCCCACAGAAACCACAGCCTTCCCACACCGTGTACAGGACACGGGGCCCGGTTCCGTAAGAGCGATTGGTTCCCATCCAGGAGATTTTGGGTTCGAATCATGGCCGGGTCAAAACAATGACCTACATTGCTACTTTTTGGTATTTGGCTTGGCGCTCGGCATTACTAGGATAATATGGTGCATGGTGACGTATAAGTGTGTGAACCACCTGCTGCATGGTGACATGAATACGTGACTCACCTGCTGCATGGTGACATGAATATGTGACTCACCTGCTGCAAGGTGACATTACTGACTCACCTGCTGCATGGTGATGTCACTGACTCACCTGCTGCATGGTGACGTCACTGACTCACCTGCTGCATGGTGATGTGAGTGTCTGACCCACATGTTGATGTGACTGACTCACCTGCTGCACAGTGACATGAGTGCATGACTCACCTGCTGAATGGTGATGTAACTGACTCGCCTGCTGCATGATGACATCAGTATGTGACTCACCTGCTGCATTGTGACGTGACTGACTCACCTGCTGCATGGTAACGTGATTGATTCACCTGCTGCATGACTCACCTGATGCATGGTGAATTGATTGACTCACATTACTGCGTGACTCACCTGCTGCATGGTGACGTGACAGACTCACCTGCTGCATGGTGACATATGGGTGTGACTCACCTGTTGTATGTTGATGTATGAATGTGACTAACCTGGTGCATTGTGACATGACTGTTTGACTCACCTGCTCCATGCGTACATGACTGACTCACCTTGTAAAATTTTCCGATATTTGAGATATGGGCTACGGAGATCTATTCTATAATAAATTGCAAATGGTCTATATAATGGTAGATGGTATGTAAAACCAAAGGCATATAAGGTATATGTGGAGTTGGTGATCCATTACTAATTAAAGATAGAAATTGTATATCAATATAGATAGTGAGAGAGGGTCACTTCTTGACCTGAGAGAGGGTCACTTCTTGACTTGTGAGAGAGTCTTTGGAACTCTCCTCACATAGCCCCTCCTCTCCAAGTGTTATTTATGGATCACTGCACACCAGACACAACAGGGCACCATAGCCAGACCTAACCATGCCTTGGTTACAAGGATATTGAACCTTCATTGGTGGATATAAGAATGCCTGTTAGTGATTGGAAGACTTGATCATGTGATCACCACCATCTTGTTTCTTGAAACTATATATACAATAATGAAGGAGTCTCACTCTCCTACCTTTCACTCTATATCTACTTTCCTTCCTTGTCTGTAGTGATTTCCTATTAGCCTATCTACACAACTCAAACTGCCAGCCGTCGACTTTACAACCTGCTACATGTTGATGCGACTGACTCACCTGCTGCATGTTGATGTGACTGACTCACCTGCTGCATGGTGACATGACTGACTCAGCTGCTGCATGGTGACATGACTGACTCACCTGCTGCATGGTGACGTATGAGTGCGTGATGTCCTTCCGGCTCAGGTTCTGGATCTCTGCGTCCAGGTTGATGTCCTCGCCCGGCACATACCCTGTCCGGTCGAGCCGCAGTGCGCACGAGATGGGACCCGACTTGCAGCAGCAGCAGCATACATATTTGTCCCTCCGCATCTGGGCGCTCTCCTGCAAGACAGCATGTGTGTGTTTTAGTACAGTGGCATGGATAACCATCGTCAGCTTGGTTTGTTTATAGGGGCGCGTAACCAGACAGGATGAAAGAACGAGTTGACCGCCCAGTTCCCATGTGGCAGGTTGTGCGACTCGAATCGCAGCCGAGTCAAATCAATGACTTAACAAAATTTATACTTGTCACTACTTAGATTGACGCTGGTATTATTCGGGTAGGGCAAGGAGCAGTGAACTAAGGAAGACCAATTGCCTGTGATTTAAATTTCCTTTGCTTAATCAACAAATGCAGAAACAATAATTGTATTCTTTAGAATATATCATTCTGTCAGCGTGGAAGCACAGATCTTCTACCCATCACATATGCTCCTTATTTAGACACTTTAAATGATATTATAGCTGATATTTTGGTTGTATATTACATCAGAAGTGGCTACAAGAGGTGATATTTAAGAGTATCTAAGAATTTATTATTAATGCCTGGCACCATGGAAAGTAGGGACAAGTATTAATTTGGTAAGTATTTGGGTTTAACATGACCAGGGTTTGATCCCACGAGGTGTAATGGGAAAACGGTGTAACGGGTAACAAATAGTGAAGGGAGCAGACCAACACAACTTTACTTATGGCCCTGTCACACTATGACATAACGACGTCAGTGTAGGCACAACATGAAAATAATTATATTAGGTCAAAGTTCTCGGCGTAGTATGCAAATTGCGGCACAAGTTGGACGTCGAGGCAGCGTAGTTGACATGGGTGTGATGTCACCGTGATGTCAGGCTAGCATATTGTGTAAGCGTTGGACTGGCGACACTCCAGCGTGCGTGATGCCGGGCTAGCGTGACTTTGACGGTGCCTTAGCATCGGCCTGGCATGATCACGCCTGACCCAACGTTGCCACGTCCGACTCGACTGTTATATCTCGACAGCAGTCGACGTCGGTCGACCGAGAGCCTAACGTTGCCCTAATGTCATGCCAACGTCGTCAGCGTGATCACAGCACGTGGCTGACCTGCTCGATGTAACGGGAACGTGGGCCGACGTCAGTCAAAGCACCCGACCCACCCGCACCTTGTGTATATACGTTCACACCACATTCAGAACACATTCGAATGACGTCACCAATGTTATGCGCACACTAAAGGGTCATCAATGACGTCAATGACGTCAACTACATCAGGACACATTAGCGAAATGTTGGAGCGACGTTTGCCACGTGCCACAGACTCGTTCGGCCGACGTTAGAGCAACGGTGACTTAACGCTGGCCACAAGTTTCTCCCCGACTGTGCGTCGCTCTGACGCAACGGAACATAGATCTAATCTCACCGATGCAGCTGTAATGGTCACCTAATGTCGGCCTAACGCCAGCATAACGTCATCCCAACATAACGGCTTCATGTCGAGCTACGTCGAAAGTTTTGGACATGTTGAAAACCTTGACGCACGCTGACATAACACGACGTAACGTGATGTAGCTCAAACTCAGTCTAACGTCATTCTAACATCATCATAACATAACCCAACATACCTCAACGTAATGACGAAAAGTCACCTACACCAGACTTATGTTGGCTCTTACGTCGTAGTGTGACAGCTCTTTTACTCACACTTACCGGGATCAAATATGATGAGTCATGGTTTTTGTATCTTAATTCGATCTATTCTCTAAGCGTTATTTAGAGCCTAACCATGGTCTCAGAGGCCCTGTTTTCACGCGGTGGCTATAAGTGTCATTCAGACCTTATAACTGTCCTCAGTCACATAGATTAGTACACAGTAGTACATTGAAAAGTAGTGCAAATCATATCTTGTAAAGTAAATTTGAAGGTTTTTGAATATGCCTTAAATTGTATATTAACATACGTGAATGACTCTTCCCTTCTCCATGTGACATCAAATAACTACTAATAAGAATATTAGCCATGACTGCTATTCCCATGGATAGTATGCTTAGCCTCCCAACCTACTCGGTTCAAGCTCAACTAACCAATTCTAAGTGTGGTCTTCCATTAAGACAATTGAATATTCACACATCAAAGAATAGCTTCGTCTTCGTAAGTTCAATTTGCTTATAACTCAGTAAAGGAAACAAATTTAGCTAGTTTGGTATTGCATTTTATCCAAAATTGTTATCCTGTATCAACAATAATGGCTGCATAACCCATCACTGTAGGCCGAGTGTATTTACTCTGAAGCTGCAACGAGTTCTGCACGATAGACTGTAAATCTGAAATGTGACATCCTGCTCTGAATGAACTATGCATTATATATATATATATTTATTATTTGAAACCTACGAACATTAAGCATACTAAAAATATGCATTATATATCTCCCTAAGAAAAACCCAAGACATGCAAAAACAACCACCTCTCTTTATCAGATATGCCAATATATACAAATGTCAGCGGTACAGAGAGTGAGGATAACAACCGCTGAGGCCTGGGCGAGCAGGTGGCGCCACGTGGGGAGGTCACGAGGTACCAATAGATGACCTAATGAGTAGGTAAGCAGCCGAAAACTTAGTGTCCGGGGTGTAGATGGATCTCCCGGCTTATTATACTCGTATAATGGCTTATACAACACACACACATGTATATATATAACATCCAAATAAGCTCAAATTGAATATAAACCAATTCTCTCCCCCTATTGACATCAGTTCTCATTTAAATCTCGCACCCACAATTAAATTAAGTGGGATTGAAATAACCAAGATACACTGTACACATGCGCGTGGGCCAACGGCATCAGCAGTGGCCGGGGTAGTTTACACCAAGCCCCGGGAGTCACGACGGAGTGGGCCGATCTGTATTGACTGATTTCCCTGTGGGTGCTGAGAAAATGGACATTAAGCCTAATTAAAACTCATGCCTAATTATTCCCAACTGGTTTAAGTTTGACCATCTCTGCCACCCTTTCAACTCCATTGTTATGCAGTAGTCAATGGTGTAGCGATTTCTAACATTACCATCTGCAGCTTCTCTCCTAGCCTTATTGTGAGCTCTCCACTAGCTTAGCCTAGAATTCTACAATTCATGACACAAACAAATACATGTAGTTGGTATATAGTGGTTTATTTAAGGACCATATGGTTTGGCCCCCGCTCGAGGTAGGTTCTGGTTGTTTGTTGTTATTTTTCGTCCTAGCAACATCTAAGGTCATATCAGGACGGGTACTGACTTGTGACAGTACACACTCATGGCGACTTTATAGTGCTGCCCCACTGGGAGACCAGACTGCTAGCACCATGACCTGATATCCCACTCAGTCACATTATCCTGACACTGAGCCAACCAACCTAGGAAGCGACACATATAAATCTTTAAGTCATTGGTTTGACTCGACCAGGGTTCGAACCCATGATCCAATGGTCTACCAACATGGGAGACGGACGCTCTAACTCATTCGGCCATCCCGTCTGGTCATGTAGGTTCTACTCGTTGTTGGTTGAAAGTTCTCTGGGACTCAGCCATAGACTGTCACGCATTTAAGTGTAGGGCGGGTGGGTGGCAAGAAAGTCTGTTGGAGAATGAGCCTGACTGTACAGGTTGGGGCTTGGGTGAGAAGTGGTCGAGCTACTCTGGTCAGTGGTGGAAGTGATGTCATCATCAGCATCATCATCATCATCGCCATCATCACACATCTTTCACATTCATATATACATTTATACATATAATATAGGAACTGTTTAACCAAGAGAACAGCCAGCGCACCAAGTGGTGGGTTTGATCATTTTGATTACATTACAGGCTGAGTGAGCCGTCTTAAGGGGCTGTCACATTAGGTTTTTTTGCGGGAGCGTATGGCGGCGTAAGCGCGTTATGTCATATACGTCGGCATACGCCGTATACGCTACTCATACGCTAGGCATACGCTACTCATACGCTACTCATACGTCGCCAGATGCCACCAGATGCCGGCGTATGTGAAGCGTATGAGGCATGCGCCGCCATACGCTTTCATAAATCCGTCCGTCCAATTTTTTTTGTGCATGCTCAAAAAAACTCGACCTATGAGGGCGTATGGCCCATACTGTCAAAAAATGTCACAGCACGCTCCCATACGCTCCCATACGCTCCTCATACGCTCCTCGTACGCTCCTTGTAGGTTCTACATACGCTCAAAACCACCCGAAAGGTCACCAAATGTCATCATAGGCCGGCACGTGCAGGACCTACATAGGTTTTCAATACGCTCCCGCCATACGCCGTAATGTGACAGGGCCTTTAGTATTATAGGGTCTTGGACACAACCACCCACCCCTCCCACCAACCCACCAGTCCGGCCCTTCCCAATAATGTAGAGTATTTACCGCTGACCAATTAATATTTTATTGAAGAATTTTAATTAGAAATGCTGACATTCACCTTTGGCAGTCCCTCAGTTGTGGATACTTGCAAATGGCATATTATTAGTAATAATAAACCCAAAGACACAAATAGGTGTATTAAAAACCAACGTTGGTGGAGTCTCTGTTGATGCACAGTCTCTTACCAGATGACGGCTAATGCGAGGCTGCATTTATTGTGTTTTTATTATTTAAAGGCTGATCATCATAACTCAGGTTAACTCCAAACTCAAGAGATTGCTTGAAAAATAAACCACCAATCAAAGAGGGTCACTATTTATTGCTGTTCATTCTAATATAGTTAATAGAATATTCTCCGGATCATGTGATATTTACTTTTATTTTAATTCTTAATCTTATTCTTACCCTGCCAAGCCCCGGCTCTGGCCTCATCACTCCGCGGGAGTTGTCTTCTCACGGATCACTCCGCGGCAGCAATTACTTGGGCAAAAATCAGTTGGGCAACAATCACTTGGGCAACAATCACTTGGGAAGCAATCACTTGGGCAACAATCACTTGGGAAACAATCACTTGGGCAACAATCACTTAAGGAGCATTTACTTGGGCAACAATCACTTGGGCAGCAATCACTTGGGAAACAATCACTTGGGAAACAATCACTTGGGAAACAATCACTTAGGGAGTAATCACTTGGGCAACAATCACTTGGGCAACACTCTCTTGAGCAGCAATTACTTGGGCAACAATCACTTGGACAGCAATCACTTAGGCAGCGATCACTTGGGCAACAATCACATCAGCAGCAATCACTTGGGCAGCAATCACTTGGGCAACAAGTACTTGGGTAAACATCACTTGGACAGCAATCACAAGGACAGCATTTACTTGGGGAGCAATCACTTGGGCAAAAATCACTTGCACAGAAATCACTTGGACAGCAATCACTTGGGCAGCAATCACTTGGGCAAAAATCACATCAGCAACAATCACTTGGGCAGCAATCACTTGGGTAAACATCACTTGGACAGCAATCTCAAGGACAGCAATGACTTGGGAGCAATCACTTGGGCAGCAATCACTTGGGAAACAATCACTTGGACAAAATACCGTGGGTAGCAATGACTCGGGCAACAATGACTTGGACAGCAATGACTTGGGCAGCAATAACTTTGACAGCAATCATTTTGGCCACAATCACTTGAGCAACAATCACTTGGGCAAAAATCACTTGAACAGCAATCACTTGGGCAGCACTCAATTGGGCAGAAACCACTTGGGCAGCAATCACTTGGGTAACAATCACTTGGGTAACACTCACTTGGGCAAGAATCACTTGGGCAAAAACCACATGGCAGCAACCACCTGGGCAGCAATCACATGGTCAACAATCACTGGGCGACACTTACTGGGGCAACAATTATTTTGACTTCCAACCCCACCCCACGACTCTCACCACACTCCAGACTCACGCCACTCACCACCATCACCACACTCACCACACACCACACTCACCAAATACATCACTCTCACCACACACCACACCCACCACACACCACTATCACCACTCACCACCCTCACCACACACCACACTCAACATATACACCACACTCACCATACACCACACGCATGACACACCACATTCACCACACTCACGACTCACCACCCTCCCCACACACCATACTCACCTCACTCACCACACTCAAACATACACCACACTCACAACATACACCACACTCACCACACACACCACTCACCACATTCACCACACTCACCACACTCATAACACAGCCCACCGCCTATTGCGCCGAATTGCTGGGTAAAAAGTGTTAATTTAGAAACACCAACACGGCCGTTCTCGTGAGTGAAATTCAGTGTGGCTGGAAATTGGTTACTCCCACTTTTGGGGATCCAAATAACGGGATGTTTACTCAATACCACCGCGTCGTTTTCTCACACCCACACGCACACCCACACTCAAGCACACACACGGACACCCACACCTACACCCACACCCACACCTATACGCACACCCTCCTACACCCACGCGCACACACACCCACACGCACACCCACACGCACGCACACTCACGCACTCCCACACCTACACCTACACACACCCCTCCTACACCCACACCTACACACGCACCCCTCCTACACCCACACACACACCTACACGCACACCCTCCTACACCTACACGCGCACCCCTCCTACACCCACACGCACACCCACACTCACACCGATACCTACACATACACCCACAAGCACACCCACACCTACACCCACACCTACACACACCCCTCCTACACCAAAACGCACACCCACACCCACACGCACACCCACACCTACACCCACACCGACACATTCACTCACATGCACACCCACACTCACACACACACGCGCACCCACACCAATATGCACACCCACATGCATATACTGATACACACACTAACACTAACTGACCCATATACGGATACACACCAACACACACTAACTGACCCATATACAGATGCCACACTAACACTAACTGACCCATATACTGATACACATACTAACACTTACTGACCCATATACGGATACACACCAACACACACTAACTGACCCATATACCAATACTCACCAGCACAGACTAACTGACCCATATACTGATACTCACCAACACACACTAACTGACCCATATACTGATACTCACGAACACACACTAACTGACCCATACACCGATACTCACCAACCCACACTAACTGACTCATATATAGATGCACACACTAACACTAACTGCCCGATATACTGATACACACACTAACACTCACTGACGCATATACCAAAGAAACCAAGACACACTAACTGACCCATATACTGATACATACCACCACACACTAACTGACCCATATACTCACATACACCACCACACACTAACTGACCCACACAACAACACACTAACTGACCCATATACCAACACACACATACCAACACACTAACTGACATAAAATCCAAATGGCAACATGAGTGGGATGAAAACATTAATAAACTTAAAGAAATTGAACCATCTGTGGGAAAGCCACCACAGACTCATGCGGGAGGTCGGCGGGACCAAGTGGTCCTTAGCCGCTGCCGTATTGGCCACTCGTGGCTTACACATGCTTTTCTGCTCAAGGGGGAACCTCCCCCTGAATGTATTGGGTGTCAGTCCCCGCTGACACTCAAACCCATTTTACTAAGTTGCGTTGATTTTTTGGCCCTGCGCCAACGGTTATACACTGCAGACAGTATGCATGACCTTTTTACTGAGGTAAAACAGGAAAATATTTTAGCCTTTTTGAGGGCAGCTGGACTGTACCACCTCATATAGTTTACTAAATGGATTCTATCAATTATTAATAAAACTGTTCTTTTTCTATGGGAATTTGTTTCCCTTGACCACAAATATATGATTGTGAGCTTTCTAATATAATTGGTGTCTATTGGCACATAATTGATTGTCTGCTTTTACATGTAAAAGCGATGGTTTGACCAAAAAACAAACATTTCTCGCCATGAATATGGCCTATGCTGCCGACACGGCGTAAAGCAACCACCAATCAATCAATCAATCAATCACTAACTGACATATATACCGAGCAGACGGGATGGCAGAATGAGTTGAGCATCCGTCTCTTGTTTTGGGAGATCAGGGGATCCGAACCCATGGGTTCATGGGTTCGAACCCTGGTTGAGTCAAACCAATGACTTAACAATTGATACTTTTCGCTTCCTAGCCTGGCGCTCGGCATTACTAGGATAGGGCAAGGACTGGTTAGCTCAGTATCAGGATAATGTGACTGAGTGGGATATCGGGTCATGGTGCTGGTGGCCTAGTCTCCCAGTTCGGCAGCACTATAAGTGTCACAAATCGGTACCTGTCCTGATATGACCTCATGTGTTACTAGGATTTAAAACAACAACAAACAACACCTATATCCCAACACACACTACTAGCACACACATGTATACACAGACACACTCGGCATAACGGAGTGATGTCTAGTACTTAACAGCTTTGAATCTGATTCAGATTTGAATCTTAATTTTTTACCACTCATGAAAATATCTTTCATGCTTGAAGTAGCCTTCTAATTTGCCTGCGACAGAGAACAACAATAAAGTGCAAAAAAACGATTTAATCATGTTCTAATTCTATTTCCGATGACAGTAATTAACCTGCCGAGTGAGATTCCCTATTTGGTTCTAATTTGATATTTCAGAAAGAACATGGGGCCATCTCCATAATCTTCACCAGTGTGTGTTCTTGGGTGTGCGTTCACATGAAGGAATAATATCAGGAATATTTCAGCAGGGAGGTGGTGAGTGTGCCACCGATGACCTAGTTAGGAAAATGTGAGCTACCACCAGGATTTGGATAAACTATGGGGATATAATGTTGGTTGTTGGGTGGTTGTTGGAGTTTTATATCCTGGCAACATCTATGGTCATATCAGGACATGCAACAACTTGTGAGAGTGTGCACTCATGTCGATTTTAAGACCAGACGGGATGGCCGAATGAGGTAGAGCGTCCGCAGTGGGCGGAGATACCACCACTGTTGACACTCACCTAGTGCTCTTAACACGGTCAGGTTTCTGATTTCCCCTCGGAATATTTATTTCCCACCGTCGTTTCTGTGATCGTTGACGGTGGTTGGGAAAAATGATGGGATTAATTAAGATTGGCTCAGGCCTGGCTGGGTTAAGATGGGTAGCTAAATAGGTGAAGAACTAGCGATGGTGAGGAAGGAAAGGTTAGGTTGACATAATAAGGCTCTTCATACTGACATAAGTAATTACACATCTCGTATTTATTTGTTTGTCTGACTACTACTACCAGGGCTTGGTGGCCTAATTGGTAGACGGCGGAAGGTCAGGCATTCGGGTCCTGGTCGAGTCAAACCAATGACTTAAAAATGTATACCTGTCACTTCCTAGCCTGGCACTCGGCATCAATAGGATAGGGCAAGGACTGGTGCTTAGCTCAGTGTCAGGATAATGTGACTGAGTGGGATATCGGGTCATGGTGCCGGCGGCATGATTTCCCAATGGGGTAGCAGTATAAAGTCGCCACGAGAATGCACTGCCACAAGTCGGTAGCCATCCTGAGATGACCTTAGATGTTGCTAGGACGTAAAACAGCAACAAAACAGAGTGCTACTCACTGCGACTCTGTGCTCCTTGTTGAGGTCCAGTGTGCTGAGGATAATGATTGTCTTGTCCCGCGTCTGACGCACAAGTTCATCCGGGGAGTCGAGCCTCGCTCTGAGCAAATAGTGAACGCGTCCCTTACACACATCCTGCAATAGTGGAATTACAATCGACAATGCAGCACCTGTCTTTTCTGAGTAGTATTACATTCACATCATAGTAGTTTCAGTTTTGGTTATATGTATATATATGTGGTATATAACGAATTATGTGATTATAAAGACATGGAAGGGAATTATTGTTATATTATATACTCTGTAAGACCTAACACTGTATATCTGCATATATCTGTGCATATCTGCATATATATGTGTATGTCTGCAGATATATAACTGTATAGCTGCATATATCTATGTTTATGACTTTTTCGGGATATGTTGATTTCAATATACAAAAAATAAGAGATAGCCAGACATGGACAGAAAGCCAGAGACAGAGACTGCAAAGCAAAGCCAGAGACACAGACACAGACACAGACAGGGAAACAAAAAGTTTGTTTTATTAAACAAAGCCTCTAGAGCACATGGATTCTTATCATCGGCTATTGGACGTCAAACATTTGGTAATTCTGACACATTTCTTTAGAGGAAACCCGCTGCCAACACATAGGCTTCTCTTTCTGATAAGCAGCTAGGGGTCTTTTATATGCACGTCCCCACAGACAGGACAGCGGCACAGCCTTTGATGAACCAGTTATGGACCACTGGTGGGAATGGAAAATAGCCCAAACTGCAAATGTGTCCACTGAGCAGGATCGATAGGATGACCCCACACCTACACAGCTGGACACGGTACCGCCTGAGCTACGTCCCGCTCGTTCGGAGACAGGGAGACAGAAACACGCGCAAAAACATACATATATATTCAGAGACACAAGCAATATTAGTCAAATAAGATCTGAGTGCAGACAAACTAGGATTATATCTATTCGGCAATGACCTATAGATAATTTCCACCACCGACCCGCCCTCTCACGGCAATGGTAAGAACTAATGTAGTGGGTAACAGCTCACTGTGCATGCTAGGTGGAAAAGGTCTATTCAATACGGATTCAGCGCTGGTGTTTCTGGATTAGTGGTTTGATGCGAAATTAGGCACGTTCGAAATGAGAGAGCAAGATATATTAAATTGTCAGTAGAGCCGTGTTTACACGGGTGAGTTAAGTCGCTTCATATCAATTGCCTTGCCTAGTTTGCCTCACATTCGCCGTGTAAACGCGACTCTGAGGCAGATTAGGGCTGATTCGCTTCATATGATTCACTTTATGTACACGACCTCGCGAGGTGGTTTATATGAAGCGAACTAGCTTAAACACGTCACACGCATGCGCAGTCGAGACCTGAGTTTGTTGATTTTCCGGTCGATCAAAAGCGGATATTATATAATTTGGTCTATGAAACCGCTAGCTGTGCATTTGACCATTCCAAAACAATACGATTCAGTCCATACATATCTAGGTCGAACCCACACTCTCTCGTGGTGACGTCGACAAACCCAAACTGGCGCTGGTTAGTCTGGACTTGCTCATGCGCAGATATTGATTTCCGCCTTAAACCGCTCCATGTGTAAACGCGCCTCTAATTCGCTTCATATAAATCGATTTGCCTAATTCGCTTCACAATTGCCCATGTAAACACAGCTTATGACCTCGGCGCTATGTTAAGTTCTAAATACGGACCTGCTCGTATGTAGACAGTTATTTCAAATGGTCAGGTAAGTGAAGCACACTGCCCCAAATACCTTCCTTAATTATTCTTATATACAGATACATTCATACATGAATGCATACCGATACGTACACATATATACACATACATACACATACATACATACTCATACATGCACATCCACATACATAGATGCACATACATACACATACTTATACTTATCCTCTTCTGCTTAAGACATTAGGCATCAATGCCTGTTAGCAGCTTTGGCCTGTCTAAGTGGGATACATACGTTTGCGTTGACATACATGCACAACCACATACATACAAATACATACATATACATACACATAAATGCACATACACGCACATACACATACACACATACACGCATAAACATACATTCATACATACATGCAAACATACACATAGATACGCAAGTAGGCGCCATGTATAATGATTGAGGGCGATAGCAGTTTATTACAATTGCACCAAGCATTTACAATTTGCAGTAAGCAATAACACATGATAATCAAATAGCATGCACTTTGCGATATCAGCGATGGAACATAAGCATTGGTTAATTGGTCTCACAATAATAGTCATAGTAGTACATCAATAATCAACTTGAAAGAGATATCTGGCTGGGCCAATTGCCCTACCGTTAAAAAAAAAAAAATCAGTAGTTGCGTTGAGCACGTCTGGAAACCGACTGACGAGTCCAGTGCACTTTGGGCAGCCAAGGCAGGCCGGAGTGCAGCGCCGCGAGCCCCTCCCCCCCTGGTGTCGAACCCGGGAACCACAGTGGTGTCAACAATGGCAAAGTAGTGTAGCCGGAGTCCTTCTTGCCTTAGAGCCGCATACAGGCCTGTATACAAGTTATATATATATATGCCCTCGCAATTTGTGAGATAGTACTGTACAAATATGTGTGCTATATAATGTACTGTGCGAATCAAAATATGAATTGTACATATAATCTATTATACAAATCCAATTATACACACAATTTTGCCTCGAGTGTTCCAGAAAGCACATTGAGGTGGGGCGGGGGGTTAGACTTGTCGTTAGGGGGTCTTTATTTTCTAGGCCTAAATTGACGATACGTCAGCCTACAAATACCACAGAGCCCCATCATACATTTATTCATAATTTAATTCTTGCCTGCTGGTTTTGCACCTTGGTATGTGACCACCAATTGATAATTGTTCATTTAGTTGGCCTACTTTACAGGTAAGCTTTGCATTTGTTGTTGAATAGCATGAGCAGCCTAGTCTTAGCAGATCATATTGTGTATAGATCTATCTATTCTACTAGAGCCAAAATCAACTAAGGTGAAATCTTTTGTTATCTACTAGAACCAATATCTTCTGCTAAATTGAAATCTGTTATTATTCTCTAGAACCAATATCGTCTAATAAAGTGAAATCTTGTGTTATCTACTAGAACCAATATCTTCTACCAAATTGACATATTTTGAAATCTACTCCTTCCTCCCACTGCGGAGCCCATGCTATATATCACGTACATCCATGATATATAGTATCATTACGATGGGCGTGGTAGCTTGGAAATTTGATACCTGTGACTCAAACGACGAACAGAGTGACTCAGGCAACCGGAACTGGAAACTGTACTCGTGCGCACCCGCCGTGAGCACCATGTTCTCGGCCGACCGCCTCTGCCCTTGTTCTGTAAGCGAGAAGAGAAAGGGACATGGTGAGAATAGGACATGTGAGAATGGGACATATGAGATCCAATGATGCAAAGGCATGTGTGAGAATAGGATATATTGAAAATGGAACATGATGAGATTCTGAGAATGGGGCATGGTGAGAATCTGACATGTAGAAAATGGGACATAGTGAGAGTAGGACATTGGGAGAAAGGGACATGGTGAGAGTGGGACATGGTGAGAGTGGGACATGGTGAGAGTGGGACATGGTGAGAGTGGGACATGGTGAGAGTGGGACATGTAGAGAATGGGGCATGTTTGATTGATTGATTTGTGGTTGCTTTACGCCATGTCGGCAGCATAGGCCATATTCACGGCGAGAAATGTTTTTTTTTTGTTCAAACCATCGCTTTTACATATAAAAGCAGACAATAGATCATGTGCCAATAGACACTCATTAAATTAGAAAGCACACAATCATATATTTGTGGTCAAGGGAAACAAATTCCCATAGAAAAAGACAAGTTTGTTTAATAATTGATAGAATCTATTTAGTAAACTATATGAGGTGGTACAGTCCCGCGGCCCTCAAAAAGGCTAAAATGTTTTCCTGTTTTACCTTAGTAAAAAGGTCATGCATACTGTCTGCAGTGTAGAACTGTTGGCGCAGGGCCAAAAAATCAATGCAACTTAGTCAAATGTGTTTGAGTGTCAGCAGGGACTGACACCCAATACATTCAGGGGGAGGTTCCCCCTTGAGCAGAAAAGCATGTGTAAGCCACAAGTGGCCAAGACGGCAGTGGCTAAGGACCACTTGGTCCCGCCGACCTCCCGCATGAGTCTGTGGTGGCTTTCCTACAGATGGTTCAATTTTTTAAAGTTTATTAATGTTTTCATCCCACTCGTGTTGCCATTTGGATTTTATGTGGGTGGCTATTAGTGGTTTCAGATCAGAGTGAGGGATCAGACAGGGTTCAAGATCACAGTTCAGGGCCTTCTTCGCAGCCCGATCAGCTCGTTCGTTTTCTTGTATGCCGGCATGGCCAGGCACCCAGCACAGGTGGATGTCATACCCATCGGTTGTCAGTTGGTTCATTTTGAGTGGGGACATGGTGAGAATGGGACATGGTGTGGATGGGTCATGTAGAGAATGGGACATGTGGAGAATGGGGCATGGTGAGAGTGGGACATGGTGAGAAAATTGGATATCCTGTTTTTTAAATTGTGTTTCTGATTTTGTCTTTGGTTTTTAGCGTAATTATATATATATCTACAGTAAAGCCTCTCTAACCGACCACCTCCGCAGATCCACCACTCCCTTATATCAATCGCTTTATTTAGGTCCCAAACATTCGCCCATACAATACCATTGTAATGACAAAACAAATCCACTAAACCAACCACCTCCCTAAATGGACCAGTTAAAGTCGCTCTATGGTCGGTCGATTTAGAGAGGATTTACTGTATATATACATATTAACACAGGCTATAAATACGAGGTTTTAGGACCTCCAAATCTGGTTTATAGGAAGTGGAGGAAATGAGCACAATTGAAAAAAAATGTGAAACATAAATAAACGCGGATAAAATGCGCCGGTCACGTGAGAAGGAAATGGGGAGATTTAATTTTGTAATCAATCGGAGACAAAATGAAGGATAATGTCTGACAATAAAACTACTGGTGACCTTTGTGAATTTTCTTTTCTTTGGTCATCCTCTTTTTTATTGAATTAAAACTAGCCAGGAATGGCTGAACCAGTTGAACACCCGCTTCCCATGTGGCAGGCTGTAGGACTCGATGACTTAAGGCCCAGTCATACCTCACCCGATTGGGGGAAACGGACAGAAAATGAACAATGTCCGGTTTGTGTCCGTACAAGTTTTGAACATGCAAAAACTAGGAACGGATGGTGCCGGACTAGTCTATGGTTCTTGTCCGGTTTGATTTCATTTCATCTGTTGGCTATCCATTCATGTCTGTTTCATGTCCGTTTCATGTCCGTTCGTCCAGCGGCCATTTACCCGATAGCGCAACATTTTGACATATTTTAATACATTTTGATACTTATCACCATCGGACTAGACAATTCTGTCCATTGCTCAATCCGGTGAGGTGTGACTGGCGCTTTACAAATGTATACTTGTTGGTGCTTTCTATCCTGGCGCTCACCATTATTAGGATATGGTAAAAGCGGTGGGAATAGGGAGATCAATTGTCTGTGATTGAAATTTCTACCTGCTTAATCAACATATGCAACAATTAAATTTAAGCAGCAAAGAAATATTCCAAGCTTCAAGTGCATAGATGCCTTTCAATGTTTGTAAACATTGTGTATGCGCGCGCAGCTCGGCTGCAGAACGAAGGCACACTGCCACTGAGTTTGCCCGTACGCGCAGTGTAAAACGTTTATTTTATTCAAAATTAATAGAAATGCAGAATCCTAACCATATGAATCTAATATAATCTATTCATTAAATATGTTTTCTATATGTGTGCCAAGCGGTTTGTCTCTGGGTGGTGTCTTTTTAGAGATATTTCACTTTTTCTGTAAGAAGATTGCTCACGGCCATTGACAATGCACTGGCACTGACACTCAGAATATCCCAACTTTCACTATTATCTCTGTTTTTAATACTTTCAGCGTAAATTACTCTTAGGTTACATTAAATACTTCAGATCTTCCTCTTCAATCGCGTATTAAGATATTTTTAATTGATCCAATGAAAGCTTTTAAATTTATTTTACAAAAATAAATGCTCCACATAGACATAGCATTGCCGTATTTTACCCTTCGCGGACTAACCCGCGAAGGGTAAACACTGCAGCAATGCTATGTCTATGCAGAGCATTTATTTTAGCAAAATTAATTTAAAAGCTTTCACTGAGTCGATTAAAAATATATTAATGCGCGATTGAAGAGGAAGATCTGAAATATTTAATTTAACTTAAGGGCAATTTTCTCTGAAAGTATTAAAAACAGAGATAATAGTGAAAGTTGGGATATTCTGATTGAGATTGCAGTGACCGGATGTTGTCCTGCAGCCAAGCAGCGCGCGCACTGACCTAAATAGCCATGCTGACGTCATATGAAATTGGTCAATTAGCATATTATATACACATGTATATACATACATATAAATATATAAGATGGGATGGCCACATGATTTGAGGGTCTCTCGCCCGTTTTGATAGATCGTGCGATTCGAACCCTGGTCAAGTCAAACCAATGACTTAAAAATTGGTACTTGTCACTTCCTAGCCAGGGGCTTGGCATTATTAGCATAGGGCAAGAGCTGGTTAGCTTAGTGTCAGGATAATGTGACTGAGTGGGATATTAGGTTATAGTGCTGGTGGCCTGCTCTCCCTGTGGGACAGGACTATGAAGTCATCATGAGTGCGCACAAGTTTGTACCTGTCCTGATATGACCTTAGATTTGTTTTCCAGGACGTAAAACTCCACCAACCAACCAACCAACCATATATATATAATATATATAATATATATATATATATATATATATATATAAATAAATATATATAAATATATATTCCCCGCCACAGAGAAATGTTCATATAATACGTCAATTCCAAGCTAGTACAGTTCTGGTTCACTCAGCAACTAATCGGGCTGATACTGATAGTGATGCTAGAATTAGACTAGACAGAGGTCACATTTCAACACTCCGCACTGATACACATGCCTACAGGCAGTCGGTTACTGTATTTAATGAAGCGTAGTTGCCAGGATAAGTTCACTGCAACCCAATTCAAAGCCAAATTCTGGACAAGAATGCTAAGTTTTGTATTCAGTAACTATGTGTTCATGGCTTCAAAGTGATTTGAAAGTATAAGGAAGGGTAGAGATAATAGGGACATGTAACCAAACTCCCGGTTGTGTCAACACACCAGGGCCCGTATTCATGAGCGCAGGGTACGGTTAGCCGGAGGATAGGCTTAGCCGTTGGGTAGGTATCCCGCGGGTTAACGGCGGAGATTAATTAGGTCAATCGGTATTCACCAATGCACTAGCCG
>CM059194.1:55289110-55321898 GCA_030323885.1 Branchipolynoe longqiensis | reverse complement strand
ACAGCCACACAGCCACACAGCCACACAGCCACACAACCACACAACCACCCAGCCACACAGCCACACAGCCACACAGCCACACAGCCACACAGCCACACAACCACAGATCCACACAGCCACACAGCCACACAGCCACCCAGCCACCCAGCCACACAGCCACACAGCCACACAGCCACACAGCCACACAACCACACAGCCACACTGCCACACAACCACACAGCCACACAGCCACACTGCCACACAGCCACACAGCCACACAACCACACAGCCACACAGCCACAGAGCCACACAGCCACACATACACACATACACACAGACCCACAGACACAGACACACAGACACACAGCCATACAGACACACACACACACACAAACACACAAACACACAAACACACAAACACACAAACACACAGCCACAAGACACACAGACACTCCACAACCCGCATCCTCTGGCCTTTCCTCACCCCCATTCTTCATATCTCCTCCCCCCCCCCCCGTATCCCCCTTCTCTATTCTGGCACTCTTCCTCTCCCCCAGCCCTTCTGCTTCTCGCACCCCCTCTCTCTCTCCCTCTCTCTCTCCCACTCTCTCTTCCTTTCCCTCTGCTCCCCCCCCCTCTGCCTCCTTCCCCTCCCCTCCCCAACTCTCCTCTCGCTTTTCGCCCTCTCCCTTCTCTGCACCCTCAATCTCTTTTCCCCAACCCTCTTCCCCTCCTTCTTCCTCTTTACTCCCTCTGTTTTCCCCGTTTATCCCCGTCTCTCTCTCCCTCTCTCTCCCTCCCCCCCTCTCCTCACTCGTCTCTCCCTCTTCCTCATAACTTATAACATATTTGAAGTGCAAACATGCACAAATAAATTCTGGCAAGCATGTCAAAACTCTGACAACACAGGCTTCTGCAGTAACAGGTTCTATTAAATTGACTCGGTATTCTCTGTGCAGCAAGAAATGCTTGATAAATGAACCAGCAGCTAAGGAAGATATGTAGAATATCATCTAGATAATTGTTTTGGTTTTGCAAATTTAATACTTCATCGGACCATGCAACTTAAAATATTGCAAAGACATAAAACCCCAACAAACAACAAGTTTGTTTTATTTAACGTTGCATAGTCCGATGGTTTTGAATTTCTGTATTTTTTCTGAGATAAACATATTACTATTATTAGATCGATCAGTAGTATCTACTTTACATTAGATTAAAGTTACTTTTATTTTAAATGGTAAACTTTTGAGATATTTTCAATGCAAACATGGAAAATTAGTTTTGGCAAGCACGCCAAAAGTCTGACACCATAGACTTCTGCAGTAACAGGTTCTGTTAAATTGACTCAGTATTGCCTTCTAGTACTACGCAGAAAGAAATGATTAATAACTGCATCGGTATCTAAGTGAGATATGTAAAATCAAATGTATGTAATTGATTTGGTTTTGAAAATTTGATATTTCATCAGACTATGCAGCTTTAACGATACCTATAGAACACATTGATTTTCATTATCCCCTATTGGATGTCAACCAACACACAAAGTAAGCTTGTAGATGGTCCTCCTCTTCATGGTACCAGTGTGGTCGGTTTGTTACAAACAAATGGATGCAATAATTGGCAATGTGTGTATGCTACTAAACAAAGTGCACATATACCAATGACGTCAGCTGAGAAAACAACAGAATGAAATCGGGCAAATTAAAGCCACACACGGACAGTATACATTTTGATGAGAATAATAATCAATAGAGGATTTCAAATCCCAACCCACCCTCTCATCGCAATGGAACAAAGAAACAGACGCGATGACCGAATGAGTTCAGCGTTCGCCTCCTGTTCTGGTATATCGTTGGATTCGAACCATCGGGTTCGATCCCTGGCCGAGTCAAAGCAATGACTTAAAAATTGATAGTTGTCACTACCTAGCCTTGGCGCTCGACATTACTAGGATATGGAAAGCAAACCTCGTGATAGGTTTTTTGTTGTTTTGTTTTTACATTAATTGATTAAAGCTGCATAGTCCAATGAAAACATTAAATTGTCAAAACTAAAACAATTATCTAGATTTGATTCTACATATCTAACTTAGATAGTGAAGCAGTTATTAAACATTTGTCACCACATAGAAGGGGATAACTGAGGCAATTTAATAGAAATTGTTACTGTAGAAGCCTATGGTGTCAGAGTTTTGGCATGCTTGCCGAAATTAATTTTCCATGTTTGCACTTCAAATATCTCAAAAGTTAATCATTTAAAATAAATGTTGATTCAAACTGAACTAAGGGGGATTATAACGAATAACCTAATTCGTTTATCTCAGAAAATGACAGAAACCCAAAACCATCGGACTATGCAACTTTACGCAGGGAAAATTTCAATCGCGGACAATTGGTCTTCCTCATTCCACTGCTGCTTTCCCTATCCTAGTAATGTCAAGCGCCAGGCTAGGTAGTGACAAGTATAAATTATTAATGTGGCTGTCACACTACGACGACAAGCGGCGACGACAGCCCAGCGACTTGGATTTTGTGAAAACCCGACGACCTATGCAAATTCAGGCCAAGTTGGACGACAAGCGGCCGACAGCGCAGCGACAGCGCGGCGACAGCGTAGCGACAGCGTAGCGACAGCCGAACGACACACACACAGAGACACACACACAGAGACACACACACAGAGACACACACACAGAGACACACACACAGACACACAGACACACACACACAGACACAACAGCAGTCTCCATATGATATATGAAGAAATGGGACGGTACAAACATGCGTGTTAGACTATGCGGCGGACCTGTGAGGTATGGTATGGTATGGGGTGTTCGTAACCTTACGACGGTTACCGGTTGCAGAACTGCAACATTTATAGAGAGGCTCCGATAAATCGGCCCAGTCTTTGGTTAAGACATGTCTTCTGCGGGTGAAGTGGTCTCAGAGGAAGTGTTGTGAAGGCTGGGACATCCTTCAAGACGTAGTGGCGACGGGGCGCCGGGTGGCAGCGGATCTCTCCGTGCCGTCTGTTTGTAGTAGAGCTGTATGGTGTCTGTAGTGTAGCACTTGCATCCGGTCAGCAGGGGTTCGAGGAAGGCGGGCAAAGGTGGGAGCAGCGGTCGTTCCAGCAACAAGAACCAGACAGAGAAATGGTAAAAGGTCAAGAGCCCCACCCAAGAACACAACAACCCTGGTTAGGGGAAGAAGTGAGCCTGGGAGAAATCGAATGGGCAGATCTAGGAAAGAGAAATGAGGAGAGTTGAGTCAAAGGCCCGTGCCTATCTGCCCTATGGTGACCAACCGGCGAGCCATAGACACGGACAGAGTAAGGGTAGAAAGTGAAAATGCCGGCAGGCACCCCCTCCTGGAACTCTTTTCAGACATATCAAGGAGGTGTCCGGCCGGCGGAGAGGTGATAGAGAGAGGTGTGGACGAGGTGCGGTCCGGATAGCAAGTGGACCTGTGAGGAAGCAGTCTCCATATGATATATGAAGAAATGGGACGGTACAAACATGTGTGTTAGACTATGCGGCGGACCTGTGAGGAAGCAGTCTCCATATGATATATGAAGAAATGGGACGGTACAAACATTGTTTAGACTATGGGCGGCGTTAGGAAGCAGTCTTCATGAGAAATATGAAGAATGGGACGGTGCAAACATGTAGGTTTATGCGGCGGACCTGTTAGGAAGCAGTCTTCATATTTGGGACGGTCCTAACATCCCTCTAAGCAAGCTAAACTGAGCCATGTTTGGACCGTCCCATTCTCTGTGTGTGTGTCTCTGTGTGTGTATCTGTGTCTCTGTGTGTGTGTCTCTGTGTCTGTGTGTGTGTCTGTGTGTGTGTGTCTCTGTGTTGTGTCTCTGTGTCTATGTGTGTGTATCTGTGTGTGTCTGTGTGTGTGTCTCTGTGTGTGTGTCTCTGTGTTGTGTCTCTGTGTCTGTGTGTGTCTGTGTGTGTGTATCTGTGTCTGTGTGTTGTGTCTCTGTGTCTATGTGTGTGTATCTGTGTGTGTCTGTGTGTTTGTCTCTGTGTGTGTGTCTCTGTGTTGTGTCTCTGTGTCTGTGTGTGTCTGTGTGTGTGTATCTGTGTCTCTGTGTGTGTCTCTGTGTCTGTGTGTGTCTGTTTGTGTCTGTGTGTGTGACTCTGTGTTGTGTCTCTGTGTGTGTCTCTGTGTGTGTCTCTGTGTGTGTCTCTGTGTGTGTATCTGTGTGTGTATATGAAGAAACGGGCCCGGCGACAGCTTAACGACAGCTTAGCGACAAGACGACAGCGTAGCGACAGCGTAGCGACAGCGTAGCGACAGCTGAACGACAGCGTCTGTCGCCGAGGTTTTTCAACATGCACAAAAACCCGACGACAACCGGGCGACAGTGGAGAAACTGGAGTTGTCGCGGAGGTGTCGTGGCGACAGCCGAACGACAACATAACGACACCGTAGCGACAGCCGACGACAGAGCAAAACGACAAGTCGTTGGGCTGTCGTCGGCCTTGTCGTCGTAGTGTGACTGCTACATCAGTCATTATAGCGACTCTCTGTGCATTCGCGGAAAACGTATATTTGGTCGACACTTGGAGCCCCATGCCGGATGTCACTATGCCTGCGACTACCGCCACCTGACGGCCAGCCCTTATCTGGCCCTTATCAGTATGCCCCAACCTGCCCCTACCCACCGTACCAAGGTGTTTAGCTAACAAAACCACGCCCCAAATTACAAAAAATACAACAAAGAACCCCCCCCCCCCCACACACACAATCACAATGATAAACAGAAGACACCTCTAATATTGTAATAACAGAAAAACAAATGTTACCGCACTTGTTAAGACAAATTGGGTCTATAAAAACAGAGTAGTCTGCTCTCCCTCTATTCACATCCATACATATAATATGTACATATATATATATACATATATTTGAGTCAGACTCACGAAAATAGGCCAATTGGGGAAAGTTGTCGCCGTCGAGCATTGGATGTCGGCGTCGATCGGTAGAATTATAGTTTAACATTGACATAGGTGTTGGAAAGTCCTTAAATTTATTCTGAATGTAAAGGTAGAAAAATACAACAAGCTTATTTGTTTCTAGGATAATTTAATATAAAACAAAGAAATGCACAACACTTTAAGAATTGCGATGCCGACATCTGTCGAAGTTGTCGGCGTCGAGCATTGGATGTCGGCGTCGATCGGCATAATTATAGTTTAGCATTGACATAGGTGTTGGAAAGTCATTAAATTTATCCTGAATGTAAAGGTAGAGAACATACAACAACCTTATTTGTTTCTAGGATAATTTTATATGAAACAAAGAAATGCACTACACTTTAAGAATTGCGATGCCGACATCTTAAATTGACCACCAATTGGCCCATTTTCGTGAGGCTGACTCATATACATATATATATATATATATATGTATATATCTACATATTATATGTATGGATGTGTATATATATACACACACACATATATATATATATATATATATATATATATATATATACACATATATATATGTACATATTATATGTATGGATGTGTATAGACATATATATATATATATAATTGCTTCCTCCCGAGTCGCGAAAGCAGCGCCCCAGAGGGGGGGGGGGGCGAGGTGCATGCTGGAACCCCGCCCCCCCTATCCATATATATATAAATATAAATCTATCTACAGTACAATCACAAGAGAGACAAATAAGGTCGTGGGTTGAGTTGTTTTAATCTCTGGCAAGGGATCATATAAAAAAGAAAAAATCCTCCGGCGTGACTGACACTGGTCAACATCCGGGAGGTGAGATGGGTGAGATGGTGCCAGCAGTTAATATTGTATCTTACGGAGGATAACAATAATAATATGTAATATTCCCTTACATATCTTTATACTCACACAATACCTTATACATCACATATACATATATACATATATGTATATATATATATACATACATATACATCTATATATTCTGATATCAATCAATAAAAAATAGTTTTGTTTGACTGGTTCTTAAATCCTAGAAACATCTCAGGACATATTAGGACAGTGTGTCCTCATGGAAACTTGATAAAATTATAGGGCTGTCCCACTGGGACACCAGGACCCGATATCCCAATCACTCACATTATCCTGATACTGACCTAACCAGTCCTTGTTCTATGTTATTATTAAAGCTGCATAGTCCAATGAAATATCAAATTTTCAAAACCAAACCAATAACCTAGATTTGATTTTACATATCTAACTTAGATACTGATGCACTTATTAAGCATTTGTTTCTGCGTAGAAGGTGTTACTGAGTCAATTTAACAGAACCTGTTACTGCAGAAGTCTATGGTGTCAGAGTTTTGGCAAGCTTGCCAAAACTAATTTCCCATGTTTGCACTCAAAGTATCTAAAAAGTTTACCACTTAAAATAAAAGTAACTTTGAACTAATGTAAAGTAGATACTAGTGATCGATCTAATATATTTATCTCAGAAAAAATACAGAAATTCAAAACCAAAGGACCATGCAACTTTATCGTGAGCGCCTGGCTAGTTAGTGCCCAATATAAATTTGGTAAGTCATTGGTTTGACTCGGCCATGATTCAAATGCTTGCCCTATGACATGTGAAACCACCACTCTTATTGATTCATCCATCGTGCCCGGTTGAATGAAAAAAAACTAACTTACTCATATCTGGTTCAACCACTGTTAGCCAGATTAAATTATCCATCACTTGCTAGAATTTGTTGATATGTAAGGAAACAAAAATATATGTACTATATAATTTATTATGTGGATATAAATAACGGCAGCCTTTAATTGATTGATTGGTGGTTGCTTTACGCCGTGTCGGCAGCATAGGCCATATTCACTGTGAGAAATGTTTGTTTTTATTCAAACCATCGCTTTTACAAGAAAAAGCATACAATCAATTTTGGGTCAATAGACACTGATGCATTTATTTAGAACGCAATCATATAGTTTCTGGTCAAGCTAAATAAAATTCTAGATGATAGTATTATTCACTGATGAAATTAGTTATAAAAGCTATATGAGGTGGTACAAACCAGCTGTGCTCGAAAAGCCTAAACTGTTTTGTTTTACTTTAGTAAAAAGGTCATGCACGCTGTTTGCAGTGTAAAATTGTTGGCGCAGAGCCATTGAATCCACGCAGTTTAATTAAGCGCATTTTAATGTCAGTGGGGCAGCCCTTTAATGTTTCTCTCTAAGCACCTTAACTTCCATGTTATGTACTGCGGAGCCGGCATTCTCTCCTCCCCCGCCTCCTTTACACTGTGAGCCAAATGTGACTCTGCTCACTTTCAATATATATATATTTATATATGTCACTGTTTATTGGTGAATATGGTCGATGAACTACTTGTAAATTCCTCCCATGAGCCGAATGCGGGTGGCAAACTCGTCACCTGTACCAGCTGTGGTGTCTATGAGATAGAATTTGTTTGCTGGTTTGGTTTCAGTTTATTAGGCTTTATGTCCTAACAATATCCAATGTAGTATTATTAGGATGGGTGCTAACACACTCATCATGGTTTTATAACGCTGGCCCACCGGGATATCACACCACTGTCACTATGTTGTAAATATAGTTTATTCATTGAATAAAGTCTTTTGTCAGTGCCGCAGCACTGGTCTTCCAGCCATGTGACAATACAGTTATTTACAATATATGTATATGTAGTCTGATATTGTCATCAGCAGATAGCTCAAGTCAGCTAAAATAACAATATTATATATTTCAAGACTTACATATGGTATAGTTTGACAATTCACATATAAAAAATAGTAGTTATATGTTGTATCCATACATACTTAGATACATATATGTGTATTGATTAGAGCTTTACATTACGGAGTGGTTAGGTGCATAGTTTCCCTTCATAGGTTTGTATGCCTACTGTGTTGTGAAACGCATAATTATCAGACAACATTTTGAGATGGAGGGTTAGTAGAATGGTTTGTTTCTTGTGTTAGATAGGGTGTGGTTAGCTTGTAGGGCTATGCTTAAAAGGTTAATACCTCGAGTGGTTTTTTTGACTACATGAAGTAGTTTGAGTAAGTAGACCCTTCACGATAGCCCATGTAGTCACATTATCCTAACACTAAGCAAACCAGTCATCGCCCGCTTCTAGTACTGCAGAGAACCAGGAAACGCAGTGATATAAAATTGATAATTTAGACTTTGGTTTGACTCGGCCGGGGATTGTTGATCCCACGACCTCCCTCCCGTCCAAGAAGCGGGCGCTCTACCCACTCCGCCATCCCCACCATTGCACCACCTAGAAAAAAACCGGCTTGTCAGAATTCACCAAGCATCCGCTTCCTATGAGGCAAGTCGTGGGATTCGAACCCATGGGGTTCAAACCTTAACCGAGTCAAACCAGTGACTTAAAAACTGTTACTTGTTACTTACATAGCATGGCAATCAGCATTAACTAGGATAGGGACAGGAGCACGATTGAAATTCTACCTAGTTAATCAACGAATACAATAATATTAAAGAAAAAAAAGTACAAAATGTGAAAAATGAGAAGAGAAAAAGAAGAAAGAAAAAAAAGAAGAAGGAAAAAAAGTGAAAAATGAGAAGAAACAATTTTTTTAAAAGAACAAAAAAGTGAAAAATTAGAATTTCTTTAAAGAAAAAAAGCTTCTCACCAAAAGGACTCATACGAAATCCCACATTGACCTACTTAGTCAAACATAACCTTCAGCCCACCCACCCCCATCCACACTCTCCCACAATGTATATCATTCTAGTGCATAACTAACTGCGTCTGCCTCGAAGGCTGACAGACCAGTGTTCTGGCGCTGATACTACTAGATCAGAGGGTTAGGGGCGGGCGCTTTTATTTTTGGGAGATTTTGGGAGCGCAATGCTCGCCCATTAGCAGAGGTCAGTTTGCAGGGTCAGTCAGAGTGTCAACCAGAGCTGTCTTATCACATCGGCACACTGGGCAGTTGCCTGAGGCGGGGGAGGGGGCGGTGGCTGCGGTTCTAGGGGCCCTGAAATTCAATTTGAAAAATATAAATTGAGGTTCATATTATGAAATAGAAGTGGCGTTAATGTGAAATCTGGGTCTCCTTGTGTGCAAAATGAATGTCGGATCTGGGCCTTAAAATTCATTAGTATTAGGGGGTGGGGGGGGGGGGAGTTAGGGGTCGTAATTACATTGCTTTCATCTGGGGCCTCTAATATTTTAAAGAAATAATATATATATAATATATATAATCTATTATATATATATAATCTATTATATATATATAATCTATTATATATATTATATATTATAATTATAAATATATATATTATGATATTATATATATTATACATATTATATATATGCTGTATAAGAATTACATGAGGGTAATAACCCAGAATATCCCTCCTTTCCCTCATCACTCACTCAGCTCCATGGGATTGGTTGTCTGTCTAGTCAGCTCTACTGCTCCAGCCTCCCCAACCCCAGCTCCGATGTAGTGTCACCACCCCTGCACACTGTAATCGCCACTCACTGCATTATATTATATATATTATATATATTATATATATTATATATATTATATATATTATATATATTATATATATTATATATATTATATATATTATATATATTATACATATATTATATATATTATATATATTATACATATTACATATATTATATATATTATATACATATTATATATATTATATATATTATATATATTATATATATTATATATATTATATATATTATATATATTATATATAGTATATATATCATATATATTATATATATATTATTATTACTCTCGTATTGAACAAACCCTCTCAATTCGAATCGCTACAATTCATTTCCAATTTCTACGTTCAGTTTATTTTCAGAATAATCTGATTGCATTAAATTTTGATCTCATTAAAAACTATTCTTAGTTTATGACATGGATGATTTATTTTGCATCTCGCTCTACTTAGTGGGAATCGCATTTTCCTCAGAGCCGGAAGCCATGTCTCCAGACCTCGAAGCAATCTCCAAGTCTACAGGTCAATCCCAGTCTTATAGATCATGGGAAATCCAGCCGTGTGGGGATATAGTTGACTAAATTATAAATAAATACAACTTAGCGTATTTGTTAGCGGGAACAAAATCCTTCATCCCCAACCCTTCCAAGACAGCAGATACACAGACAAAAGAGCGGCCACAGAAAAAACAAGCCAATAAGCACATCAGATATTGCACGTGGAAACCCATTAAACCAAGCAGCTACCAGGGATCTCAGGGCTCCCCCCGACTGTTCTTTAATATGAATAAGCAATGCTTAGGACCGACCCCCACTAAATGCTCGGAGAATGATTTATTTATTTATTTATCAACACGAGTATATTATTAACCAATCGCTGTCATCCACCCTCTTTGCTGCATAGCAAATTTCGACGAGCTATTTCCGTTCCCATTTGCTGGGTTTTGGTTAAGAGTATACAAATGGTGGCCCCCCTCCCCCCCATATAGGGCTATTTCCGTTTCCGTTTGCTGGATTTTGGTGATTTCATTTATCACCTCTAGGAGTACGAGAATTGTTTATGTATATATATACACGTGTTAGTCCTTAGCCTCCTCCTTGGGGGGTGGGTATTATATTTGTTGATTAAATAGGAGAAATTACAATTGCAGACAATTGGTCTTCCTCATTCAACAGCTCCTTGCCATTTCCCAGTGGTACTGAGTACTGGGCTAGGTAGAAACTAGTATTAATTTTAAAATCATTAGATTCAGGGAAGTGTGACAGGAAGTGTGACAGGAAGGAAGGGAATGAGAGGGCCGACATATGAAACTGCGAGGAGAAGGGTGGGCAGAGGAAAGGAAGGGAGGGGAATAGAGGGAAGAGGAAGAAACATAGTGGTGAAAGGGGAGGGGAGGAGAAAGGGAAGGGCATGAGAAATGGAGAAGAGAGGCAAAATAAAGCGGTGGACAGGAAAAGATTGTGAGGAGAGAGGGAGGAAAGTGGAAGGACGGGGGAGAGGGAAAGGCGAGTGTGAAGAGGAGAGAAGAGGAGAAGGAAGTGAGGACAAGAGGAAATGATGATGAATGATGTATACATCAGGAGAATAGGGTATTGAAGGAAAGGGCATTGGAAGGAGACAGGGAAGAGAGAAGAGGAGGCGAGAAGGGAAGGGGAACTGAATGAGCGAGGAGAGAGAGAGAAGAGGACGGGAGAAAGGAAGGGGAATGGAGAGTGAGAAAATGAGAATGAACGCGAGAAAGAGACGGAGAGGAGAAGATAGGTGAAAGTGGAAGGGGTGAGGATGAGATTGGAGGGGAGAAGAGGAGGAAAGAGGGACAGTGGGAAGACAACCATTAATGGTTACACTGTTCCTACAATTTCTATTGTCAACAGGTTAATTTATGTTTGTGTACTATGTATGGAAATTATGAATAAAAATGTCTTAAATGTTGTAGGGGGACCGGGTGAAAGAGGGAGAAGGGGAAGAATGAGGAGTGGAGAAGTGGGGGAGAGGGGAGAGGTGGAGAGAAGAGAGAGGACAGGAGAGGGAAGAGAGTAAAGGAAGAGATGGCAGAGAGGAGAGCAGAGGGTAGGGGAAGAGAGGGAAGGCGAGGAGAGGAGAAAAGAGCTGAGGGGGAGACGGAAAGGGAACGAAGGAAAAGGGAGGAGAGGAGAAAGAGGAAAAGAGAGAGGAGAGAGCAGAAGGGAAGGGAGGGGAAGGGAACCCGGAGAGAGGAGATGGAGGAGAGAGAGAGGAGAGGGGAAAAGAGAGAGATGAGTGGGAGGAGATTAACTTACAGATTAACTTACACATTAACTTACACTAGTTAAAGATTGACTTACAGATTAACTTACACTAGTTACCGATTGACTTACAGATTAACTTACAGGTTAACTTAGCAATTGACTTACAAATTAACTTACAGGTTAACTTACAGATTAATTTACACTAGTTACAGATTGACTTACAGATTAACTTACAGGTTAACTTACAGATTAACTTACACTAGGTACAGATTGACTTATAGATTAACTTACAGATTAACTTACAGATTAACTTACACTAGTTACAGATTGACTTACAGATTAACTTACAGGTTAACTTACAGATTAACTTACACTAGTAACAGATTGACTTACAGATTAACTTACAGGTTAACTTACAGATTAACTTACACTAGTTACAGATTGACTTACAGATTAACTTACAGATTGACTTACAGATTAACTTACAGATTAACTTACAGATTAACTTACAGATTAACTTACACTAGTTACAGATTGACTTACAGATTAACTTACACTAGTTACAAATTGACTTACACATTAACTTAAAGGTTAACTTACAGATTAACATACAGATTATCCTACAGATTGACTTACAGATCAATTTACAGGCTAACTTACATATTAACATACAGATTACCTTACAGATTGACTTACAGATTAACTTACAGATTAACTTACAGATTAACATACATATTAAAGTTGCATAGTCCGATGAAAAGATCAAATTTTCAAAACCAAAACACTTACATAGACATATTTCTACGTATTCAACTTTGATACTGGTGCACTTATTAAGCATGTTTTGTTGCATACAAGGTCGTAATAAGTCAATTTAATAGAACCTGTTACTACTGAAGTCTATGACGCCAGAGATTTGGCATGCTTGCCAAAATTAATTTAGCATGTTTTGACGTCAAATATCTCCAAAGTTAGCCATTTAAAATATAAATTACTTCAAAATAAATTAATGTAGACTATAATGATTAGCAAAATGTATTTATCTCAGAAAATGGCAGAGATTCAAAAGCACCGGACTATGCAACTTTAACATAAATGATTAGTAGGATATACTGATCAATTTGATATATTTATCTAAAAAAAATAAGGCAAAATTTCAAACGCCATCGGACTATCCTACTTTAAAGACAGGTAGGCCTACTATTATTGTTAGATTGTGTGAGCTGTTGTATTTGAATGGGTTTTTATGCTTAGCCGCACCGTGCATACATCACTTCCGGTCGTTGGCCGATGCGCGTACTGACGGACATGAGCGACCTGGTCACGTGGTATTGTATGGATATGCTGCACACAGCTGTCATCAGCGTGCATTCTCACGCATGCGCTGTGAGTGCTGCCTCCTTGTGTTTACCTGCTGATCCGATATGCTACTCCCTGCTCAGAGGGGTGGGGGGGGGGGGGCAGGAGGGGGCATGGGGCAAGGACAGGGACAGGAGCAGGAAGTGTGCGCATCATTCCATCTAGATCTCTCCATGGTTCACAAAAGATTCGCCGAGTCGCCCGAAACCTCAATCCAAGGTTTGCATGGTCTCTGACGCAATGCTCTCCCTCAGCTCCAGTTCTAGTTCCCTCTTCTTCATCCCCAATAGGGCCTAGATCAGCCAGAAGAGGATCTATAAGTTAATCTGTAAGTTAATCTGTAAGTTAATCTGTAAGTTAATCTGTATGTTAAAGTTGCATAGTTCGATGGTTTTGAGTTTCTGACATTCTCTGAGATAAATACATTAGGTTGATCATTATTATGTACCTTACTTTAGCCTAAAGTGACTTTTATTTTAAGTGGCTAACTTTTGAGATATTTGAAGTGGAACCATGCAAAATTAATTTTGGCTAGCACACCACAACTCTGACCCCATAGGCTTCTGCAGTAACCGGTTATATTCAATTGCCTCAGTATTCCCTTCTATGTGGTGACAGATGTTTAATAAGTGCACCAGTATCCAAGTTAGATATGTAGAATCACATTTAGATAGTTGTTGTGGTTTTGGAAATTTGATATTTGCATCGGACTATGCAGCTTTAATCTGTATGTTAATCTGTATGTTAATCTGTAAGTTAATCTGTAAGTTAACATGAGGCCGGGTTGAGTTTGATGAAAACTTGCTAATTTCAGAACAATTTGAGCTGAAAGAACCGAAAACAATTTTGGCAAGCTTTCCAAAACTCCTCTGGCTATTGACATCTCGCAATGGCCAGATGATGTGGAATGACCTAATTCAAATATAACCTGGTTGGAATGAGGGCAAGGCTAATGGGGCCACCAATTTGATCTCACTGGTTAATGTGTCCCTCCTTAATGGCTGTCTCAAAGTAGGTGACCAAAGGGACGAGGTTATAAATTCACTGATTATTCTGTCCATGCTGTCCCTAAACCTTAGCTAATGCACCAGTATCTAAGTTAGATATATATAATCTAATGTCAGAAAGTGTTTTGGTTTTGAAAAATATGTTTCACCAGACCACGTATCGTACAGGAACAGGACACAGGATATGGCACAGGACACAGGACATATGATATAGGACACATTAATAGGACACGTGATATAGGATATAGGATATAGGATACAGGATAAGTGGCATAGGGTACATAGGCCACACAGCATTTGACATTTGGAATAAGACAGATAATACAAGACAAGGAATATATGGCAAAGGGTACTGGACACCAGATACATTCATACAGGGCACATAGCATAGGAACCAGAACACACGTCACATGAACCAGGGCAACTGGCACATGAAACAAGGCATATGTGATAAAACACTGCATAGGAAACACGACACAAGTGTGCAAAGCGCGTGGGTCTCCCAAAGGATCACATATTTCAATGCGCTATTGGAAATGAAAAAAAAAGTCCTCGCTCATTAACTTTGCATCTAACAAACTCGCCTCCCAGATAGCACACAGCCGTCGGCCCGACGTCGGCTATTGGTCGCACCGTCGCCACCGACTTTCCACCGTCGGCCCACCGTCGGGCTGACGGTGGTGTTCCGACGTTAGGGTTCAATCCCTTTCCACTTTTGAGCCACCGTCGGGCCACCGTCGGGCCTACGGCGGTAGCCTGCCGCTGGTTTGCATTCATTTTCCACATTCGAGCCACTGTCGGCCCACCGTCGGGCCGACGGTGGTGTTCCGACGTTAGGTTTCAATCCGTTTCCACTTTTGAGCCACCGTCGGGCCACCGTCGGGCTTACGGCGGTAGCCCGCCGCTGGTTTGCATTCATTTTCCACCGTCAGCCCACCATCGGGCCGACGGTGTTGATCCGCGCATGCGCAGTTCTTTAAATTTCCGGCTCAAGTCGCCAGTGGAACATGTGCGATCGCTGAGCAGCGTTCTTTTTCAACAAATAACTCCAGAAATCGCAGGAATTTTAAGGAATTATTTAACAGGTTTGTTTATTAATATGTTTAGATAATTTTGTAAAAGTTTTGTAATTTATTACGACGTATTAATGGAATTATTCGTGTTAATATGATTTGAATTATCGGGTACGGTTTGTTGATGGTTCGACTCAGTTCAAGTCGCCACCGGAACACGTGCGATCGTTGAGCAGCGTTCTTTTTCTACAAATAACTAAAAAAATCGGATGAATTTTAAGGAATTATTTAACAGGTTTGTTTATCATTATGTTTAGATTATTTTGTGAAAGTTTTGTAATTTATTACGATGTATTAATGGAATTATTCGTGTTAATACGATTTGAATTACCCGGTACGGAATGTTGACGAAGGACCGCCATCTTGGTTTTTTCCGAGAAGACACTGTCACTATAGTGTCAATACGTACAGGTGCAAAATATTACTTTTATTCAAAATTAATATATATCAAGAACCCTAACCTTATCGTCGGGCCTATGGTGGCAGCCACCGTCGGGCCTATGGCAGCAGCCGCCGTCGGGCCTATGGCGGCAGCTGCCGTCGGGCCTACGGCGGCATCCACCGTCGAGGCGGCGGCGGGAGGTTGGACAAAACAACGTCGGCCCGACGACGGTTTCCACCATTGGCCTGACGGAGAGGCCGCCGTCGGGCCGCCGTCGGGCCGACGGCTGTGTGCTATCTGGGCTGGATGTGTCAATTATACGCGGCATACTTGATGAATGCCCATGTGCCTTCACATGTCTTTCACATGTCATGCATTATGCCGTCATGTGCTCAATCCAGTCTCGGTGAATCACTTATTAATCAAGTTAGCCACCATAATTAATTACCCCACACCGCCAACCACCAGCACCACCAGCACCAGCACCACCACCACCACCAGCACCATCACCACCACCAGCAACACTACCAGTACCAGCACCACCAGCACCAGCACCAGCACCACCAGCACCATCACCACCATCAGTACCACCAGCAACAGTACTTTGCCCTATCCTATTAATGACGAGCTCCAGGCTAGGAAACTACAAGTAATATGAATAAGCAATGCTTAGGACCGACCCGCCCACAGATGAATCGGAATTACGAAACTGTATATAGACTGCGTGCTGAAAACAGGGTCAAGAGCCAAATAAATTCCCATGGCCATTGAGTTTGCATTCTATGCAGTTTGCCGCTACATGCAGTGCAAAATGAAATTAATAGGAATACAGAACAATTTGGCATAAACATGAAAGTTTGGAATTACAAACTAGTCTATTGACATATACATATAAACGCTTGGAGAATTATTGATTTATTATTATGCGATTCAACATGGGTATACAAATGGCGGCACCCATATTAAGCTATTTCCGTTTCCGTTTGCTGGATTTTGGTGATTTCATGTTCACCTCTACGAGTACAGGTATTGTTTATATATATATATGTACACGTGTTAGTCCTTAGCCTCCCCGTGGGTGGGTCGGTATTAATTTTAAAGTCATTGGTTTGACTCGACTGGGAACCAAACTCCCGACCTTCCACAAGCGAGGCCAGCGCTTTACCGATTAGGCCAATGCATCAGGTTCCTTGACCGGTACTATTTTCAGTTAAAGCCAGCTGGGACAATACACAATAACAGAAATAGAAAATAAAATAGTTTCTCTCTTCATTCAATTTACATATTCAATCCAAAATAAATTACTACAAATACCTGTAAAATGAATATTTGGGTAAAGTTGCATAGTCCGATGGTTTTGAGTTTCTGTCATTCTTACTGAGGTAAATATATTAAATTGATTGCTGTAATCTACCTGAAGTAACTTTTATTTTAAATGGCAAACTTTTGAGATAGTTGAAGTGCAAACATGCCAAACTTATTTAGGCAAACATGCCCAAACTCTGACACCATAGGCTTCTGCAGTAACAGGTGTTACTAAATTGATTCAGTATGCCCCTCTATGCGGCAAGAAATGCTTGCCAAGTGCAGCGGTATCTAAGCTAGAAATGTAGAATCAAATCTAGATGAGTGTTTTTGTTTTGAAAACGTGATGCTTCATCGGACTATGCATCTTTAGGACACATGTAAAGAAAACATGGTAAAATCGCGTGACCAGATCTTTAAATTGTGGTTTTTTTTCTTGAGAGCCGAATCACCGCCAGGAGGTGCCTTAATAGTCATAGTGGGTCACATTTACCAAATCGACACCAACAAAATAGCAGCAGTAACAAAAAGAAAGAACAAAAACCATAGAAAGACAACCAGGCAACCATTTTGAAGTCTTGGGAGTAAGGGTAGCGTGTAATGTGGACAGGCATTCAGATAATATTACTCACATTATACATTACATATAGCCATTAAATCTCCTCATGGTTGCTTTGTTGCTTTATGTCCTACCAACATCTAAGGTCATATGAGCATGTCGCACCAAACTTTTTTTTTTTTTTTCCTCACTCGTCAACTAACATTGGCCGCACGCGAATAACGTGCTGCACTGATGCCGATCTTTTTCCCCAAACCGCCGAAAAGTTGGACGTGTCTCGACGCATAGAAGATATTTTGCGCGCTGACGGCACACCGGCGAGAAGCATCGTAGTGTGACAGGGCCATTACATGGGCACCGATGGAGCGATTCACAAACTACTTGTCTCTGTCCACAATACTTTGCTCAAGCATTCAGCAGACAGAGGAGCTTATTATTAGCTTGTGCCTGTCTCCCCCCAAATATCGCCCATACTCACAGAGAGCAAGGGGAATGAGCAGAATTTAATCATACCACCAAAGCTGATCGGTGTCGTTTTCAATACCGTAATAAATGGCGTAGTAGTCTGCACTGACCTCTTAGGCAAGGATCCACATAGACAGAAAGGCGTGGATAGTGTGATGACATCAGGAAGCCTAGGTGGTCTAATGGTTAGCACACTGGTCCATAATGCAACAGGTGTAGCTTCGAATCCTGCTCTGGGCGCAATATTTCCCATTTTCATCACCCCACGATATATATATATATATATAAATATAAATATATTTCTATATATATATATATATATATATATATATTGTGGGGGTGTATATAAATACAAGCTACAGTACAAAAAAGCCAAGACAATGAAAGTGGGTTGAGAGAATATATTTCTCTGGCATAGGGAATATTTCCCCTAGTGTAAAAGGAAAGAAGTTCTGGGCGCAAGTGACAATGGTAGCACTGGAAGTATGGTTGGGCGGTGATGGAGCCACCGGTACCCGTATGAGTAGGAAGCAAATACATGCAGAGAGCCCATTGGCTAACAATATAGTATCGGAATAATATAATATAATATAATAAAACATATACAAAATCCCTTATGCGGCTTTATACTCGCATAATGCTTATACATCACATAAAGATAAGCTACAGTACAAAAGAGACAAGACAATGAAAGTGGGTTGAGATAATATATTTATCTGGCATCGGGAATATTTGCCAAGGTCGAAGATACCCCAACCCACATGTTAAGTGTCTCAGAGTGCCGATTTGTAGAGAGGCAAAGGAGTGGTGGCCCCCTCATATCATTCATGATCCTGATGGAGAGGGGGGGGGGGTCTTCAAGTAGGTGAAGACCATGTCGGTGCACCAATCACCCCTGGTATGGAGCTCTTCGATTGTAGTGCCGCATAGAGAGAGGAAGGTGCAGCCGCCCCTCCCGAGGGAGTGGGAGGAGACAGATCCAGGATCGAGCCCCGTCTTCTCTGCAAATATCTTAAGGGTCGATTAGTAGACTTTATAAGGAAGGGAGGAGCAGATGTGAGGTCCTACTGAGTCGCTGGGAGCTGCTCAAAGTGGAGTTCTGTCCAATGAACTGCACAGAGCGACTGGGCCACTGGGGTCTTCAGGACCCTCTCCTTAAATTGTATAGTCTTGGACTGTTGGAGTGCTTTATGGATATAATCATCCTCCAGGGCAAGAAGCGGAAATCTCCTCTGAGGAGAGCGGAACCAGATGCTGTCACCTGGCACTTCCTCAGCAGGGCCCTGAAGCTGCATAAAAGAGCAGCTCTCCAGGCAACGTGGCCCAGTTTGGAGGAGAGGAAGCGAAACATGCTCAGGAGGGTTTCAGGCAGGATAGGAATGGCTTACTTTGGGGCCATGGAAAACTCTCACCGAATACCCCTTAAAGTGGAGGCAATTTCGAAATTCGCATAGGCTATGGGCTCAGAGCCCCTCTGTTTCAAGAAGTTGTTCAGCCCACTGAGGTAATTCAGAATTGATAAGTATTTCATCGTTCGTGCCAGCCATGTGATGTAGAGTGCCACCTGCCTTGGTGGGCATAGCACCGGGCTGAGTGACACCGAGTAGCCTTCCACAAACTCCAGATACCTCCTCACCTGTACCCTCCGTGTCACGATTGAGTTGGGGGGGCGTAGACCGATTTTGGAAAGTCACCTTCTCCCTCTGGAGCTCTTCCACCCCTGCAAAGGGAAGGGGAGACTTTACTAAAGAGCCCTTCACAACATAGGCTGCCTCTCGGGTCGGCCTCAGAAATGCGGTTAGCACTGGTGGGGTTGTCCAACCTGCTCAGTTCTTCTCATAGGCAAGCCAGAAAAGGTGCCTGAGGTAAAACATTATGTCGGGGCTCTTGGACTGACCAGAGTTGAGGGCGGCCATTACAGTTGTGCTGTCAGTCACCATTACGACTTAGCAATCTTTCCAAAGACTCCCCCACGTGAGAGCGCCAGCATAGGATGCCCACATCTCTTGCACGGTGATATGTGCGGAGGAGCAGTGGTCATCAGGAGGGGTGTGGTGAATACCAATACTCAATTTTAGTTTGTCATCGCCTTCACTGGCGAAAGCGCTGCTACCCAGTCATGACCATCAAGAGCCCCATAGCCGATGTTAGAGGCATCACTGTAGGTAGAGAGGTGAGCGTCAAAGGGACCAAGCATTCTCGCCTTGCCGTTAAATCGGGCTGCAAAATGACACCACCAATCCACATCATCATGGAAGCCCCTAGAGAGCCTGACATTAAAGTGGGGTTCCCTCACGCTGTTAATCACATCATAAATCCGGCGGCAGAAGGTTCTACCCCCTCTAACTACCTTTCTACAATGTGCAATCTCTCAAGTCCCAATCTCTCAAGCTCCCTCCGAGATACCTTACGGCTGCCCCTAACATCTTTGAGGACCGTGATCAGTCTGATCAGCTTGTCTTCCGGGGAGCCTCATCTCCAACTCAATAGAGTCGATGATGATCCCCAGGAAGTGGACAGTAGTGCTTGGGGAGGTCAGCTTGCCAAAGCTCACAAAGAACCCAAGCCTCCTGAGAATAGCTATGACTTCCTCCTGATCCCTACAGCCCTCAGCGAGGCTCAGACTTACTATGCAAAAATCGTCAAGGTAATTAATTACTCTTGATACCCCCTCCCGCACCACACATCTCACGACAAAGTCACAGGTCTTGCTAAATACATAAGGGCTGGAGGAGAGTCCCATGCATAGCCTAATGTCTTTCATGTAGGTGCATTTCCTGTCGCCATCGGCACCAAAGTGCCAGTGTAGGCCTTGCCTTTCGCGATCTCTGGGGTGTATTGATACGGCCTGGTAAGCACCCTTAATGTGAACTATGGACATAAAGTCCCCCCTCTCCATCACCTCAACAACAGAATCGACACTCTTGTAGAACAGTAGACAGCCGACATCTGAGGTGGTAGAGGCTGCGACAGCAGCGGTGACGGTGGAGGTGGAGGTGGAGGTGGGTGTGGATGCTTCAAAGTTCCGGGCGCAAGTGACAATGGTAGTGCTGGAAGTATGGTTGGGCGGTGGTGGAGCCACTGGTACCCATATGAGTAGGAAGCAAATACATGCAGAGAGCCCATTGACTAATAATATAGTATTGGAATAATATAATATAATAATACATATACAACATCCCTTACGCAGCTTTATACTCGCATAATGCTTATAGTACATAAACATATATATATATATACATATATATATATATATATATATATATATATATATATACAGTAAAACCTCTCTAAATCGACCACCTTCACATATCGACCGGTACCTTATAGGTATATAGATCGCTTTATTTGGGTCTCAAACAATCGCCTATACAAAACCATTGTCATGATAACAAAAACTCCCTAAATAGACAATTTAAAGTCGGTCCCATGGTCGGTCAATTTATAGAGGTTTTATTCTGTGTGTACATCCCAAAATCTCTATATACGGAGGGAGTATCAGCTCTGGCTGTAAACCCAGCATCTTTATCTAAAACTAAAATTCAGGTTGAACTATGAGCACTCAGTGGAGGGACAGGCAGCAAGCAGCCTGATGACCAGAGCCGACTATGCTTACCTACCCGCAGACCAACTGACCACCAGGTTGTTAACAACCAAACAGACCCAGAACATTCTAGAACACATCATGTAATCGCTACAAGGCACAGAGGGTTCTGTTGTCATAATTTTCTCATAAACCTGCATATTGTATGTGCACATAATAAAATAGGAATATAATCAACTAGAAGTATATTTGGAACATTATATTTATATTCATGGATTTGTCGGACCATGAGGGCATATACATGCAAAATGAGACAGGATACACATATATCGCACATTGTACATGTTACGAGAACATGGATAATTGAATATGCACAAACGATGTCTTCCTTTCGATACAAAGAAGCATTTCTATTGATAGATTGTCTCGCTTGCATCTAGACGGTGTGATGCTTGGCGTGGTATTTAAATAACAGACTAGCCCGCCTTTCAGCTCACTTCGACCTCGGCTGCGGTTCCATCAACACCCATACTACGGGATCCTTTGTTTACCATCCCACCCACCCAAGCTGTAAGATAGCTGATGGGTCAAGTTCTGTAAGTCTCAAATTACCTTCAAAGACTCAATCATCTCTTGAAACCTGATATGTAACATTAAGAAACTATGGTAATAAAGTCCAATATATAATACGTCGGTCTTGTGTCTTTAAATTATAGCGACATCAACAGTGAGCTTGTTTGCAGTGGGATCCTCGTTCTGGTACCAATATTGAAGTTGCATAATCCGATAGTTTTAGGTTTCTGCCATTTTTTCTAAGATAAATAAATCATTATAACTTGTCATATTTCAGTTTGAAATAACTTTCACTTCAAATGGATAACTTTTGAGATATTTGAAGTACAATCATGGCAAATTAATTTTGGCAAGCACATCAAAATCTGACACAATAGGATTCGGCAGTAACAGGTTCTATTAAATTGATTCAGTATCCCCTTCTAGGGCTGTCACACTACGACGTAAGGCGCCGACGTCGGTGATGTTTCATCATTATGTTGAGGAACGTCAAGTTAAGTTGTGCTGACGTTAGATTGACGTCGAGTTACGTCGAGTTACGTCGGCGCACATCAAGCTTTTGGATATATTGAAAACTTTCGACGTAGCTCGACGTGATGCTCTGACATTCGCGTGACATTACGCTCACGTTACGCCGATGTTAGGCGTGCGGGGTTGCTGTGTCGGCTACGTTAGAGCCACATTGCATTATGTCAGAGTGATGCACAGGGAGGAGGTATGTGCGGGCAGCGCTAAGACAACGTTGGGTTAACGTAACACACAGTTGGTCATACGTGTATGTGCCGCATGCCTAACGTTGCTCTAACGTTCCGCAAATGTGTCCTGACGTCATCGATGATCGTCTAGCATGTCCGTGTCCGCTGACATATTACGAACATTTTCGAATGTTTTGTGAACGTGGTGTGAACATTTTGCCTTTGAGTATACATACTCCAAGGCAAAATGTTCACACCACGTTCACAAAACATTCGAAAATGTTCGTAATATGTCAAGTGACGCCATATGGATAACTTGCGCCTAACGTATGTACAACGTACGTTTAGCATTTCGCCACCGTGTCCTGATGTATCTAACGTGTAGGCATGTAGTTCTGGCGATCGAATAACGTATATAACGTGCCGTGAGCGTAATTACATTGTCCTCTCTCATTGAACCACGTTATCACTACGCTTTACCGACGTTACGCTCACATCAACTACGCGGCATTGACGTACCGAATTTGCATATTACGCCGAGAAGTTCGATGTGTAGAATATATTTTCACGTTGTCCCTACACTTGCGTTTACGTCGTAGTGTGACAGGGCCATTAATAAATGCACATGTATCTAAGTTGGATATGTAGGATCAATTCCAGGGAAATCTTTTAGTTCTGTATATTTGATGCTTTCATCAGACTATGCAGCTTTTAAAAAAATGGCAGAAGCTCAAAACCATCGGAGGATGCAACTTTAAGGAACACAAACCGATAGGTGGCGCGTCGAATGCCGAGTGTAGAGTATGTTGTATTGCTGACATGGGGGGGGGGGGGTGGAGGCTATTTTAGTCTTGAGGCGATTAGGAGTTGTAGTTTGTACTCCGGGTGGGGTGTGTGTGGGGGTGATAGTGGGGGTGGGGATAATGGTGGGGGTGTGGGAGGTGGGGATGGAGGTCAATATGGACGGTTCTCTGTTATCTAAGGGCATTAGGCCATCCATCTAACCTGATTTGTATAACAACTCCTTAGTATTCATCGGTCGCTATGGATACTTCTAAATCAACTAAGACATTCGCAGTAAGTGCCATATTCCCATGCTATTTTCTAAGGTATTACACCGTTCACCTTGTGTGGTAGAGTAAATTCCGCCATCTTGGAATTAAACAACACCAACATTAATACAAGGGATTTAAAAGCACAGAAAAATAGAAAAAACATATCACAACTTGCGCAATATCTTTTTGTACTATGCATGTGAAATCAGCATAAAATGTTTCACTTAGCAGCTAAATTTGTCAGAGTTACTAAGTGGTAAGTGCGTCAGAGTACTAAGTGGTAAGTATGCCAGATTCTTGTTCCAGCTAACTAGATTCATGACTTTGTTCAAAGTTCCTGACCTAGATTTGAATCTAGATTAAGAGTCCTATATTTGTTGTTGGCACATACGTTTGTTTGACGACACAATATGCCAACAGATCACATTATGATGGTGAACTCCTTTCTTAATACATTCATGCTTTCATTATTTATGCTTAGATGAATAAAGGTGCTTACAAATTAAAAAATATAAAAACCCATTCAATGCAAAATTGAACACAGTAAATATTCAGCATTACATCCTGCCATCTAAATGATACTGGCTTTGCAAATAAAACTGATGATGGTTAAATATGACCAAAAGACCTGTGCATTGACATTGCAGAAAGAGTGTGTTTTTATATATTAGGTTAATCGTTATAATTTACATTACTTTTCATTGAAGTAACTTTTATTTTAAATGGTTAACTTTTTAGATATTTGAACTGCAAACACCCTAAATTAAATTTGGCAAGCACGCCAAAACTCAGACACGAAAGGCTTATGCAGTAACAAATTCTATTAAATTGCCTCATTATTTCCTTCTATGTGACGGCAAATGCTTACTAAGTATATGCGTATCTGAGTTAGATATTTAGAATCAAATCTAGATAATTGTTTTGGTTTAGGAAATTTGATGTTTTCACCGGACTATGCAACTTTAAGGCCACCTAAATGATATTGGCTTTGCACATAATAACTTATAATGGTTAGACATAGTCAGAAGACAAGTTCATTGACGCTGAAGAAAGATTGTATTCACATGAATATACATGCTTACAAAATGAATAAATTAATTCAGTGCAAAGTGAACGCAGTACATATTTAATGTTACATCCTGCTACAGTCTCTATGCAATAATGCAGAAGAGTGCCATTTCAAGTGTCCAATCCACCACCATCCTCATCATCCTCTTCTATATCACCACCGTTAACAAATATTTATTTTTAAATTGTGTTCATCTGAGTGGGTGGAGAATATGATTGTCTTCCTTGACGACCACTTGACACAGCATCATATCTGGCGGCGACAGAAGCTCTGTTATGGCCCTGTCACACTACGACGTAACGACGTCAACGTAGGGAGAACGTGAAGAACGTTGAACTTCTCGGCGTAGTATGCAAATTTGAGCACAAGTTGAACGTGGATGCAGCGTAGTGGACGAGAGCGTAACGTTGGTAAAGCGTAGTAATACCATCATTCAACGAGAGAGGACAACGTAATGACGCTCATGGAACGTTATGAACGTTATTCCATTGCCAGAACTACATTGCTTTACATTACCTTACGTTACTTACATCATTAAACGTTGGTGAAATGCTGAACGTCCGTCCTCCTGATGTTCTCCTGATGTTCTCCTGACGTTCTCCTGACGTTTTCCTGACTTTCCCATTACGCCGCATGAACGTTTCCACCGGCTTTAATGTGGGTCAACGAGTGGAACGTAGTGGAACGTAGTGAGGAATGTTTGCCTAACGTCCATTTAACATCATTGACGTTCGCTGAACGTGAACAGAACGTACAGTGAACGTAAACCCTTACGTTCGAGCTACGTCAACATTTTTTAACATGTCCAAAACCTCGACGTAACTCGACGTAACACGACGTAATGTGACGTAGCTCGACGTCAGTCTAACGTCATTATGACATCATCATAACGTAATCCAACGTACATCAACGTAATGACGAAAAGTCACCATGTTAGGCTCACGTTCGCTCATTACGTCATAGTGTGACAGGGGTATAATATAAGCCATCGATCAATTCAGTCATCATTAGTTGAATTGCTGAAAAGTTGGTTGGTTTTGGATTTTTACATCCTGGCAACATCTAAGGTTATAATCACTGTTATCAGGACGGGTACCGACTTGTGACAGTGCGCACTCATGGCAGCTTTATACTGCTGCCCCACTGGGAAATCAGGCTGCCGGCAGCATGCCCCGATATCCCACTCAGTCACATTATCCTAACACTGAGCCAACCAGTCCTTGCCCTATCCTAATAATGCTGAGGGCCTAGCTAGGAAGTGACACATATCACTTTTTAAGTCATTGGTTTGTCTCCACCAGGGTTCGAACATGTGGGTTTGAATCCCACAATCTACCAACACGGGGGATGGATGCTCAACTCATTTGGCCATCCTGTCTGGTCGCCTATGTTAGGGTGTGTATCCATAGACTGTTCCTTTGTTGTGTGTTCCCTTGTTCTGTGTTCGCTTGTGACCTTGTGACATGGTGTGAATAATGTTCCGCTCTCCGAAACAATGATAGAAAAGGACTTGGGTGTCAAGGTGGACAACAAACTGACATTCAGCGACCACATCCAGGAAGCCGCCAACAGAGCTAATGGAATACTGGCTATCATTCGAAGATCGTACACATACCTAGACGAGGATGTTGTACGCAGACTGTACACATCCCTTGCACGTCCACTTTTGGAATATGGAAATGTTGTGTGGTCACCACTCTACAGGAAGGATGCTGAGTCAATTGAGAGGATCCAAAGAAGGGCAACGAAGCTTGTACATGGATTCGATGCAATACCCTATGAACAACGTATGCGTCATTTGAAGATCCCAAGCATGTACTACAGACGGGCCCGGGGGGATATGATTGAAGTATTCAAATATCTCCATGGTATCTACAAGACAGGCGGCCCCCTTATCAGAGACTCCAACACCAGGACCAGAGGGCACTCCCTGAAGCTGAGGAAGCGGTACTCCAGACTGGACCTGCGACACAACTTTTTCGGCTTTAGGGTGGTTGACCTGTGGAATGACCTGCCGGAGAGTGTCATAGCAGCGGAGTCGGTGAACTGCTTCAAGTCCCGACTGGATGCATACTGGTCAAGCATTACATATATCTTGGAGCCAGTGACAGTTGCTACGATTGACCACATCTGAAGAACTGTCTCCATTTCAATTAATTAAGAGCGGCTAACAGGTCCAAGGCCTATTATAGCTGTATCCTATTGATTGATTGATTGATTGATTGATGCCACACAGACAATGAACCTGTGTTTTGCTTACTGGCCATTCCTATAGGTTGGACCAAGGGATCGTATGGTGTTGTACATGGTACATATGACATACTGACCGGGAATATAGAGAATGAACATGTTCACTATCTGTGTCGCACGTCAGAAGGTCACAAGAGAACATGGAACAAGGGAACATGCCACAAGGGATTAGTCTATGGATACATGGTCTTAGAGAACATGGTGGTGACAGGACCCACAACCTGTGGTGTGCACGCCACAACCAGCATTATCCAACTGATATCAGCAAACATTACTGACAAGTTATTATAAAACAAAACACGGAGATACCATACACCGGAACCCAACAGACACCGAACCACCGGATCTCAAGTGCATTGCAAATATAATAAATTATATTAAAAGACCCCAAATATGAAACATTGCGGTCCTTTTTCACCCCCCTTCTAGGAGATCACAAGTAATTCACTTAAATCATTTATTAAAATTAATATATGAATTATACATTATTAATTCATGTATTATATAATATTAATCCTATTGGTATTAAATATTATTAAATATTATTCGTGTTATGTATTATTAATATATTATTTAATTCATCTGTGTTGCATTGGAGTTGGCGCTAATCAATATTAATAAGATAATTTATTATTGAATGCATATGTGTTGTATAGAAATTCGCTCTAATTAATATTAATATATTATTTAATGCATCTATGTTGTGTAGAAATTGGCGCCAATTAATATATTAGTTAATGCATCTGTGTTGTGTAGAAATTCGGACTAATTAAAATTAAGATATTATTTAATGCATCTGTGTTGTGTAGAAATTGATGTGAATTAATATTAATATCTATTATTTAATAAAACTGTGTTGCGCAGAAATTGGTGCTAATTAATATTAATGTATTATTCAACGTTTCTGTGTCATGTAGAAATTTGCGTTATTTAATATTAATATATTATTTAACACATCTGTGTTGTGTAGACATTGGTCCTAATTAATATTAATATATTATTTAACACACTTGTGTTGTGCAGAAATTGGCAGCACTTGGCGTTATGAGATCAGGACAGGGACTGGATAATGTGACTGTGTGGGACATCAGGTCATGGTGCCGGCGGCCTGATTTCCTGGTGAGGCAGCACTATAAAGTCGCCATGAGTGCGCACTGTCACAAGTCGGTGCACGTCCTGGTATGGCCTAGGTTCTTACTGGGGCGTAAAACTACACCAACAACCCAACCTCCCCCAGCCCTCTCAGAGGACTGGTTGGGCTCCTTAGACTGCCTTTTTCCTTCGTCCCCCACTCCCTCCTACCTCCCCAATTCCTCTGATCACTACCCGTCAGAAGCCAACTCCCGACCACATGGAACTGCTTTCACCGGTGCCCATTCAGTGCTGCAGAGTTGCAGCCTTCAGCGCACCAATGCTACTGAAAACTTCCCCAAAACAACAGAAATCGGCACTATTTAAAATTAATATATTATTTAGCACATCTGTTCTGTGTAGCAATTGGCGTAAATTAACATACATATATTATTTAATGCATGTGTTGTATATAAATTAGCGCCACCTATTAGCAAAACATTTAGAATATGTGACAAATTGGTGCATAATGCGAAGAATTGAGGCTGATTCACGGGGGGAGGAGATGTCGACAGCCGCCCTTCTTTCCACCTCCCGCCGGACTCTCTCCTCCTTATACCCCTGTCACATTACAACGTTTCTGCCGGCGTGCTGGCAATGCACACAATATTTGGAACCCGTCAAGAGACGTCCAACTTTTCGGCGTTTTGGGAGAAAACTGGACGGGTTAGTAGCATGGTATTAGCGCGCAGCCAACGAGGTTCGACGCGCGGCGGACGAAAGCACAACACTTTCGCGGCGGACCGACGCGCGCCGACGGCCACCGACGTCTGCATTCACACGTTGCTATGTACCGACGCGCCGGAAACGCCCCGGTAACGTACCGGTAACGTAACGGAGATGTACCGACGTTTCACCCAAAATTGCAACACATCAGCACGCGTCGACCCTCGTTGGGCCGAAACGTTGTAATGTGACAGGGCCATTAGCTTCGATCCACAATCAGGGCTCTCCGCTGAGGTGCTGTCTAGGCCTACTGCCGCCCGCCAAGAACTCCCCACTTCTCTTCCATATATATGTATGTATATGCATATATATAGGTATGGAAGCATGGAGGAGACAATCTGCTCAAAAGACTGCACCAACTAATCACCAATGCCTGGGAGGAGGGTTCTGTACCCCAAGCATGGAAGGATGCCAGCATTGTAACCATCTACAAGAAAGGTGATCGAACAGACTGTGGGAACTATAGAGGAATCTCTCTTCTTTCCATAGCAGGGAAGATCTTCGCCAGGATCCTACTCAACAGACTATCTATTCACATAACACCTGGTGTAGTTCCAGAGTCACAGTGTGGCTTCAGAGGTAACCGGAGCACTGTGGATATGATATTTTGTCTCCGACAGCTACAAGAAAAGTGCATTGAGCAGGACCGACCACTGTACATGGTATTTGTCGATTTCACTAAGGCATTTGATACAGTCGGGAGGACCGGGCTATGGCAGCTACTGAGGAAGTACGGATGCCCAGAGAAGTTCACAACTATGATCGAGGCTCTACATACAGGAATGATGGCGAACGTTAGTGCTGGAGGGGAAGTCTCGGAATCGTTTGGGGTTACCAATGGGGTCAAGCAAGGTTGTGTACTGGCCCCCACGCTCTTCTCCATCTTCCTATCAGCAATGCTAGATGAGGCTTTCCGAGACATGGGGGATGGCATCTATATACAGTCCAGACAGAGCGCTGACCTATTCAATGTCGCACACTTCAGAGCGAAGACCAAGACTACTCAGATACTGGTGAGAGAGCTACTATTCGCAGATGACAGTGCACTGGTTGCCCACTCTGCTGAAGAGACCCAGAAAATAGTGGACGCTTTCTCCGATGCATCAAAGAAGTTTGGCCTGAAAATTAACATCAAGAAGACGGAGGTGCTGTACCAACCCAACTCTACAAGAACCCGAGAGGAGGAGATCATGGTTGACGGAAACAAGCTGAACTCTGTTCCGGAATTCACCTATCTCGGATGCACAATATCAAGTGATGGACGCATTGATGCTGAGATACAGAGGAGGATGGCCAAGGCTAGCGCATCTTTCGGCCGACTACGCCAGAGACTCTGGAACAACCACCATGTGTCCATTCGGGTCAAAGGTAAGATCTACCGCGCAATCGTGCTATCCACCCTACTATACGGAGCCGAGGCCTGGACAGTGTACAGACAGCAGGTGAAAAAGCTGCATGCCTTCATGATGCGACATCTGCGTTCAATCATGAGGCTAACCTGGAAGGACAAAGTGACGAATAAGGAAATACTCGAACGGATGGGGCTGCCCTCTATGGAAGATCTTCTGATCAAAAAGAATCTCCGGTGGACTGGACACCTCATGAGGATGTCATCAGACAGGCTACCAAAGCAGATCCTCTATTCTCAACTGTCTTCTGGCTACAGAAAGAGAGGGCGCCCCGTCTCCGGTTCAAAGATACCATCAAGAGAAACCTGAAGCTGAGAGACATTAAGACCGACTCATGGACACAACTCTCACAGCAGAGAGCTAAATGGAGAGCGGCAGTCAAGTAATGAAAGCAGTCTTTGTCGCATCGCGACCGACAGCATGATGATGATATATATATATATCGCAATGCACCACAGACTGCCTGAGTAATATCAATAACAGATTCTCAACGTGAGAGTCCCCTTCGTTGCGCTGTTCACGACTTGAGTGACATCCATAAATAGTTCATATGCACTATAATTGTTAATGCCGGAAGACCAGCGCCTCGGTGCTGAAAAAAGATGTTATTCAACTGGAATAAAAATTTGAAAAAAAAAAAAAAAAAATCTACCGATATTCAAACTGATTGCTTAACCTGCTTTCAGTGATGTCTGTAGCTTCAACCCTTGTTTGATATGCATAGTATATGTATCTCATTAAGCTTTTCACTGGAGACAGCAATGCTGAACTAAAGTAGCTTGGCTAAATCTGTTAAACTATGCGAGTCGACACGCCCGTGTCTATGACTGACGCCAAATCAAAACCAGCTTTTAAATTTGCATAATCCAACAACAGCACCAAATTCTCAAAAGCGAAACACTTATCTAGATTTGAATCTACATATCCAACTTAGATACTGGGGCACTTCTTAAGTAGTTGTTGCTACACAGAAGGGTGTATGTACTAAGTCAATTTAATAGAACCTGTCACTGCTGAATCCTATAGGGTCAGACATTTGAGGAGCACGCCAAAATTAATTTGCCACGTTTCAAATATCTCCCAAGTTAGCCATTTTAAATTAAAGCTGAAGTAAGGTAGATTATAACGACACACCTAATATATTTCGCTCGGAAAATGACAAAAGCTCAAAAGCATCGGAACATGCAACTTTAAACTCGTCTACATTCAATTCCAAGTCCGTATTCTTTGATTGTTCTCTGCGGCGGAGTGGTTAGAGTGTCTGACTTTTTTCTATGTCAGACTCCTAATCTGAAGGTCGGTGGTTCGATTCCCCATGCCCCCATCTCTGCCAATTTGGATTTCCACCGCTGTGTATAACTTCAGCGTCATCAAAGGCCGGTTGCTCTCATACCATGTCTATGTGGTGTGGGAGGTTAAAAATCCCTTGAGTCGGTAAAAGTGTAGGCTCGGGCTTTCTATCGACAAACTGTCTAATGGTGAAAACAAGTCTATTCAGGCTTATCCATAATATGCAGTATAAATCTTCAAGAAAGAATTTATTTGCTAAATTTCTTTACCCAGTCACCTCACACTTTCAATACTGGGTTGTTTAGCTGTTGTGTCTCAGGGCTTCTGAGAGTAACTAGTACCCGTCCTGATATGACCATAGGTATTGCTAGAACTTAAACCATCCCCTCCAGCCCCCCCCCCCCCCCCCCCACACACTAAACAAACAATAACTCCCCCTACCCCCCCCCCCCCAAAAAAAGCCCACAAAAAACCCAAGAGAATCGCCGCAGCTTGGACACCGTTTAACAGCAGCTGTCCCGGGTTTGGTGTGGGTGGAGGTGGGGGTGGAGGTGGAGGTGGGGCGGTGAGGAGGGGTATGGCTAGGGGCGCGGCTAGGGGTGGGAGGGGGTGAACCCAGCTGTGTTAAATCAATGTTAAATGGTAATAACAAAGGCGGTCCAGTGAAGCGAGGACAACAAAATGGCGCGATCTGTATGCTCTCAAAAGAATGGGAATAAAACTGAGCCGGCAGATCTGTCAATACGCAGTCGTCACATCTCATCGACCCGCCGCGAGCACTGCTTCATCAACAATTCAACAGACCACGTCGCCACAACCGGCCGCCCTTTCCAGCGTGAGTCATATTTACACCTACCGCCGGTGTTAATTAAGTTTGCTTCCGGTTGGATTATTCTCCATCATCTCATGTTGGAATATTCACATTTTAAAATATTTTTATATTATTGAATGATATACATATTATTGAATGACCATGGGGTGATGTTGCAAGTAGTGGATCAATACCCCAACTCTTCCTTTTTTTAATATTTAACTTCCACACACGCACACATACACACACTGACATCACCCCCCTCCACCCCCCACACACATGCCGAACCATATAGACTCGCCGTTGTTGCTCCATAAGCATATATTGTTAATTACCCCCAATAGCCGACGTTTACTTTTTGT